>RQOL01000563.1:30676-77845 GCA_013076295.1 Sanderia malayensis
TAAAATATGTTACATTCATTGCCACAATGTACGATAGTGAAAAATATCATTCATTCCCACAATTTAGACTAATGAAAGTAACATTTATTCCCACATTTTACTGATGAATCCACCTTAATACATCTAAAGCTTGAGTAGAAACACTGTTAGTTACTTTTTTGAGTAATATTAACATTCATTCCTGCAATTTGCACATGAATCCCCGTATATACAGTTAAAACTAGTAAGAATATGACATTCATTCCCACAATGTATTCTAATGAAAAATAACATTCATTCCCACACCTTAGATTGATGAAAATAGACATTTATTTCCAGAAATTACACATGAACCCCATTATTACATCCTAAACTAGGTTAAAACATATTTAGTTTAATTGTAATAATTTTCAGTAATATTAACATTCAATCCGCAAGTTGCACATGAATCCACGTAAGTACATCTAAAACTAATAAAAATATAACATTCACTCCCACATTTTAGACTGTTAAAAATTAACATTCATTCCCCAATTTCCACATGAATCCACGTAAATACAGTTAAAACTAATAATTATAGAATATTCGTTACGGCAATTAACAGTTAATGAAAAATAACATTCATTCCCACAACTAGACTGATGAAAATTAACTTTAATTCCACAATTTACACATGAATCCACTTTAATACATCGAAAACTTCTTAAAGACACTTTTAGTTACTTTTTTCAAAGATATTAACATTCATTCCCATTATATACACATAAATGCCCGTAAATACGGCCCAAAAACTAATAAAATTTCAGCATTCATTCCCACAATGTAGGCTACTGAAAAATAGCATTTATTACGACAATTTAGACCGATGAAAGGTAGCATTTTAGCATTTTAGAGCATTTTATTTTAATAAAATTAACTAAACTAATAAAACTAACTAAACTAATAAAATTATAACATTCATTCCCACAATTTAAACCTAGTGAAAAATAATATTCCCTAATAAATACATTACATTCATTCCACAACTTAGACTTATGAAAATATCAAATATTCCCAGAAATTACACATGAACCGCTTTATTACATTTTAAACTAAGTGAAAACATTTTTAGTTACTTGTTTCAGTAATAGTAACATTGATTCCCACAATTTTCACATGGATCCACGTAAATACAGCTAAAACTAACAAAACTATAACATTTATTCCCACAATTTAGCCTAATGAAAAATAACATTCCTTGCCACAGTTTACACTCGTGAAAATTAACCATTAGTCCCACAATTTACACACCAATACGAGAAAATACATCTTAAAACTAGTTAAATATTTTTAGTTACTTATTTTAGTAATGTAGCATTCATTCCCACAATTTACAGATGAATACATGTAATTGCAGATAAAACTAATAAAAATATAACATTCATTCCCACAAATTAGACTGATGAAAAATAACAATTATTCTCAAAATTACACATGAATCCACTTTAATACATCTTCAACTTAGTGAAAACATTTTCAGTTACCTCTTTCAGTGATAGTAACATTCATTCCCACAATTCACACATGGATCCACGTAAATACAGCTAAAACTAATAAAATTATAACATTCATTCCCACAATTTAACCTAATGAAAAATACATTCCCTCCACAATTTAGAGTCATGAAAATTAACAATTAGTCCCACAATTTACACATCAATACGAGAAAATAATATCTTAAACTTAGTTAAAATATTTTTATTTACTTTTTTCACTGATAGTGACATTCATTCCACAATTTACACATAGATCCACGTAAATGCAGCTAAAACTAATAATTATAGAATATTCATTCCGACAATTAACACTGATAAAAATTAACATTTATACCCACAATTTACACATGAATCCACTTTAATTCATCTAAAATTTATTAGAAACACTTTTAATTACATTTTTCACTGATATTAACATTCAGTCCCATAATTTACACATGAATGCCCGTAAATACAGCTAAAACTAATATAATTATAACATTCATTCCGACAATTTACCGTAATGAAAAATAACATTCATTCCCAGAAATTAAATTGATGAAAATTGACATTTATTCCCAGAAATTACACATGAACCCGCTTTATTTCATCTTGAGCTATATGAAAACATTTTTAGTTACTTTTTTTAGTAATAGTAACATTCATTTGCACAATTTACACATGGATCCCCTTAAATACTCATACAACTAATATAATTATAACATTCATTCCGACAATTTACGCTAATGAAAAATAACATTCATTTTCATAAATTTACACTGATAAAAATTAGCATTTATTCCCAGAAATGGCACATGAACCCGCTTTATTTCATCTTAGATTAAGTGCAAACGTTTTTAGTTACTTTTTCAGTAATAGTAACATTCGTTCCCACAATTTACACATAAATGCCAGTAAATACAGCTAAAACTAATAAAAATGCAGCATTCATTCCCTCAATGTACGTTAATGAAAAATAACATTTATTACCACATTTTAGAACCATGAAAATTAGCATTCATTTCAAGAAGTTACACATAAACCCGCTTTATTTCATCTTAAGCTACAATCGTCCACATAAATTGTGAGACTGCCTTTGTCTTTCCCCTCCCCCAAACAATCAATGTTGGTTAGGTGTTGTTTCTCAGCTTCTTTGAGGATATGATGAGGTTTTTCTTTCCACAATAATGACAACATTGCATAGTCAGGGGAAGGGAGTGCTGGGGAATCATTTTTCGTGCAAACGTTTGCCAAAAAACGTACTGCTATCTTGTATTTTTGCGAGTCTCAATGTATTTTGTGAAGGATTGTCCTACAAATTTTTAGAATTTTTTTCAAGTTGCATCCTCGTTATTTGCCATTTTAGTCATGCCTTGTCAATGGGATAGTATTACAGAGTGACTAACTGATGTTATAGTTCGGAATATTGAAATTAAATTTTTTATAGGGAGTCCTGGGACGTTTTGGGGGGGCGAAATTTTGGGGTATAAGCGGAATGTGAAGATTTTGTTGCATGCACCAAAGCTTAAAAGTTGCTCAATGGTGACTAATCCTTGGGAACGAGGAACTGAAATTACTTTCATACTGTTAGTTGGAATGGCATATACAAATCAATTACTGAGGCGTATACAATTTTATCAAAACACATAGTGAAGCCCAATATAAGAGTTACTTACCAATTCCTGTTGTTTCCAATATTTTTCTATTATCTTTTGTCATTGACCTTGAGAAACAAGAGAAAAAACACATGCTTTCAGGACCTCAATTATGCACCTGAATTTTAGATAATCAATTGAACGGTTTGCTACTTCCTTAATGTGCATATTGCACTTAGCAACAAGTGTGAACATATTATTAGTATAGGGCTTTCTTAAATGTTACAGAATCGTACATAGGAACATGAAGCCAAGTGCAAACTTAACCGAGTTCCACTGGCTGTTTCAATTCACTGGCGCTATCTTCACCAAGATCAAAATAAAACATGGAGGGAAATTTCAGGTGTCAAAAATATGTGGAAATATTCCAACGCAACAATTTGTAGACATATGAAACGACCAATCGAGGACACAACTGTTGACAAAAGAAAAAAAACAAAGGTCGCCCCCCGAAACTTACTGTTCGAGACAAACGTAATATTCTGCGACAGGTTGAAATTTTGCGAAGAGACTATGGTATTTCACAACAGAGAGACTGAAAGTGTTTGCTGGTGTGTCACCAGATATTTCGGATGAAACAGTGAGGCGCGTGTTGAGAAAAGCTGGATTTAAGTATTCCCATTCAAGGAAGAAGGGAGTTTTGAGTCGAAAAGATCTCAAAGTTAGATATGAATTTGCTAAAAAGGTTCGCAGGTCATTGACACCGTCCGTTTGGACGGATCATGTAGCGTTCTATTTAGATGGAGTTGGTTTTACGCACAAAGTAAATCCCCACGATCAGTCTTTGGCACCAAGAACAATGTCGTGGCGTAAAACTTCCGATGGTCTCAGTTACAATCAAACTGCAAAGGGTTCCCACGCAGGGAGTGGTGGTAGAACGGCAAATTTTTTAGTTGCAATTGCCTATAAAAGGGGTGTGGTTTTAGCTGAACAATACGAAGGGCAGTTGAATGTGCAAAAGTTTGCTGACTTTATTAGAGAACAGTTCCCTTCACTTTTTGAGCGTAGCTGCAACGTAAAAGGCAAACTTTTCTTGCAAGATGGTGACCCTTCCCAGAACAGCCGAAAGGCACAACAAGCCATGGTGTGATGTCGGGGCAAGAAAGTTTACGATCCCAGCACGCAGTCCTGACCTCAATCCGGATCGAAAATGTTTTCCACAACGTTAAGTCAAAACTGCGAGAAGATGCATTTAGCAACAGAATAACGCACGAGACGTACTCGCAATTTGTCAAAGAGCTAAACAGACACTACTGAGTTATTCCCCCGAAATTATTGATAAAACAATTGCATCTATGGATAAACGTATTGATATGGTAAAGAAGGCAAAAAGCCAGCGAATCAATTATTAAGGTGTCATGACGATGAATAATTTATAGGTGAGGCATATTTTCTTTATTCCTGCGTGTTACCTGACGTGTTACCGACGAGTTACCATACGAGTTACCATTATCTATATAGGCTTCAGACCGTGGTTGACGTGTCACCACGGGTTACCACAGAGTCCATAAAAATAAGGAAGAGATAAGTTCTTTTAAAACGATGGTAACTCGTGGTAACACGTCAATCTCTGGTGTGAAGCCTATATAGAAAATGGTAACTCGTATGGTAACTCGTCGGTAACACGTTGGTAACGCGTTGGAGACAACTGCAAGAAACATTAAATGCAGAACATTAACATTCTGCAAACTTTCAGTCCATAATGTTTTAAAGTCAGTTTTCTTATGACAGATACAAGTTTTGCAAAACAAGCACCACATGGTGCTATTCTTTCTGATTTTCCTCCTCAAAAACATGCTTGAAATGCACCACCTCCACCGGACTGTTCATCATGTCTGTTTCACGCTCGTCTTCCGCATTGAAGGGTCCTCGGTAAACAATGGGAGACTTTCCTGTTGCGAATATAGGGACATCAGACTGAATGACTACATCTGATGTGAAGTGATTCTTTGGAGCTGGCAGCTTCACTGTCTCACCTTCAAGAAGCAGTAGCAAGTCTTTCCACGTAATGACCTCCTTGCTGAATCGGAAGTCTTGCAACAATATCACCTCTGCTTTGTCAGCACCCACCCAGGCATATTTGTCATTTGCTGGGTTGTCAAAAAGGCCTTCTCCAAATATATTCTTTAGGGGCTTCAACATGAATGTTTTGGCGCAATTTGACCGGCCATATATCATGAGGTTACGGAATTTTCCTCTCCCCAATACCAAAAGATCGCGAATGTATTTGGCAAACACAGCTGGATCTATTCCATTCAAGGTTAAAACCTCCAGGGCGCACTCCATCCAGCTCCCATGACATTCATGAAAACAGCCATTTTTTGCAGCATCTCGCACCTTATTAATTCTGCTAACTTGGCGGAGAGCTAAACCACTTGATGCACTCTTTAAAAGCCAAGACTTGCTGATAAGCTCATCTAATGTTTTCTGAGCACGGGAAAACAAGAAAATCGCCAAATCGCATTCACCTTCTTGCTTACGCGAATCTGCTTTTGCAAATAGCTCCTGTAGATTGTGAATGTTGTTTCGACAACATAATCACAAACTTCAAGATTGCTAAGGCGCCTCTTGATTTTGCTGCTTGTTGCATTTCTGCGAATTTGGTGATGCAGATCTGGGCTTTCTGCTGCCTTCACGAAGCGGCAGCGGTGGAAGCGTTTGTGGTGGAGATCCCACTTCAGACAAATCGGGATGACCTGGACTGTGTGCAAGCTTCTGTATCTGACTTGCACACATATCGATACGCATAGATGTAATGACTGTGACTGTCAGAAAAATTGACAACAATGTTGTGATTCTTCGTGATGTCTCTCTTGACACTCAACCACTTTTTCACCCCTGTCAGCTTCAAACAGCAGTGATAGTGAAACCCACCAGCTTCGTGCATCTCTTTACAACAGGCCCAATGGGACACTTTTACTTTGCTGTTCCCACTATTAAACTCCTTTTCCAACATCATACCGAAACTTTCCCTTGTTGCAAATTTGTGGTAATCAGCCTGGAATAGGTCACCAGGTACTGCCTCTTTCCACTACGAGACGTTTGCAAATCAGATTCAGACATTATCAAATAGAACGTGTGCTTATTGTTGATTTGAAAAAATGAATAGAACGCGCCAATTTGCAGCCAACTCATTCACCAGTGATATGTGATATAAAATCTCACAACACTCCCATTACTTCCTGCAAATCTGTGGGGTATCAATAGCCACATGATATTTATAATCCAATTCCAGGCAATACTTCAGAAGTTGAATTTTGCAACAGCGACGTCTCCGTTTTTCTTGTGTCTTCTTCGTTGTCATATCGTTTTGGTAAGTACAATTATTGTATGCGTAAAATTGTGAAATTAGCTATTGTCCCAACTGCAAGTATACTCGGTCAAATGTCGAAATAAACATGACTGAAGACACTAGAAAACCTTTGTTTACGCGTTTGGCCTAACGTAAAAACTGATGAATCATGTTGTTTCTTTAGAAACATATTCATTTTCGGAGAAAAAACTAAATCTTGTGTGAAATAGGTACCCTTTTTCTCATTTACCCCAGCTACCCTTTTTTGTCATTGGTTCCTGGAAGTTGCTTTCTCATTACCCCAAAAACGTGTCACCCATGCAATGCTTTTTTTTACAACAAGTAATGTGAAATTGCAAGACTGCAAATGCTACATACCCTTTTCAAATGTTGTTCCAAATTTCAGACAATCGTCCACATAAATTGTGAGACTGCCTTTGTCTTTCCCTCCCCCAAACAATCAATGTTGGTTAGGTGTTGTTTCTCAGCTTCTTTGAGGATATGATGAGGTTTTCTTTCCACAATAATGACAACATTGCATAGTCAGGGGAAGGGAGTGCTGGGGAATCATTTTTCGTGCAAACGTTTGCCAAAAAACGTACTGCTATCTTGTATTTTTGCGAGTCTCAATGTATTTTGTGAAGGATTGTCCTACAAATTTTTACACTTAGAATTTTTTCAACTTGCATCCTCGTTATTTGCCATTTTAGTCATGCCTTGTCAATGGGATAGTATTACAGAGTGACTAACTGATGTTATAGTTGGAATATTGAAATTTAATTTTATAGGGAGTCCTGGGACGTTTTGGGGGGAATTTTGGGGTATAAGCGGAATGTGAAGATTTTGTGCATGCACCAAAGCTTAAAAAGTTGCTCAATGGTGACTAATCCTTGGGAACGAGGACTGAAATTACTTTCATACTGCTTAGTTGGAATGGCATATACAATCAATTACTGAGGCGTCTTACAATTTTTATCAAAACACATAGTGAAGCCCCAATATAAGAGTTACTTACAATTCCTGTTGTTCTCCAATATTTTCTATTATCTTTTGTCATTGACCTTGAGAAACAAGAGAAAATAACACATGCTTTCAGGACCTCAATTATGCACCTGATTTTAGATAATCAATTGAACGGTTGCTACTTCCTCAATGTGCATATTGCACTTAGCAACAAGTGTGAACATATTATTAGTATAGGGCTTTCTAAATGTTACAGAATCGTACATAGGAACATGAAGCCCAAGTGCAAACTTAACCGAGTTCCACTGGCTGTTTCAATTCACTGGCGCTATCTTCACCAAGATCAAAATAAAACATGGAGGGAAATTTCAGGTGTCAAAAAATATGGAAAATATTCCAAGCAACAATTTGTAGACATATGAAACGACCAATCGAGGACACAACTGTTGACAAAAGAAAAAAATAACAAAGGTCGCCCCCGAAACTTACTGTTCGAGACAAACGTAATATTCTGCGACAGGTTGAAATTTTGCGAAGAGACTATGGGTATTTCACAACAAGAGAGACTGAAAGTGTTTGCTGGTGTGTCACCAGATATTTCGGATGAAACAGTGAGGCGCGTTTGAGAAAAGCTGGATTTAAGTATTCCCATTCAAGGAAGAAGGGAGTTTTGAGTCGAAAAGATCTCAAAGTTAGATATGAATTTGCTAAAAGGTTCGCAGGTCATTGACACCGTCCGTTTGGACGGATCATGTAGCGTTCTAATTAGATGAGTTGGTTTTACGCCAAAAGTAAATCCCCACGATCAGTCTTTGGCACCAAGAACAATGTCGTGGCGTAAACTTCCGATGGTCTCAGTTACAATCAAACTGCAAAGGGTTCCCACCAGGGAGTGGTGGTAGAACGCAAATTTTTTAGTTGCAATTGCCTATAAAAGGGTGGTTTTAGCTGAAACAATACGAAGGCAGTTGAATGGGCAAAAGTTGCTGACTTTATAGAAACATTCCCTTCACTTTTTGAGCGTAGCTGCAACGTAAAAGGCAAACTTTTCTTGCAAGATGGTGACCCTCCCAGAACAGCCGAAAGGCACAACAACCATGTGTGATGTCGGGCAAGAAAGTTTACGATCCCAGCTCGCAGTCCTGACCTCAATCCGATCGAAAATGTTTTCCACAACGTTAGTCAAAACTGCGAGAAGATGCATTTAGCAACAGAATAACGCACGAGACGTACTCGCAATTTTGTCAAGAGCTAAACAGACACTACTGAGTTATTCCCCCGAAATTATTGATAAACAATTGCATCTATGGATAAACGTATTGATATGGTAAAGAAGGCAAAAGGCCAGCGAATTAAGTATTAAGGTGTCATGACGATGAATAATTTATAGGTGAGGCATATTTTCTTTATTCCTGCGTGTTACCGACGTGTTACCGACGAGTTACCATACGAGTTACCATTATCTATATAGGCTTCAGACCGTGGTTGACGTGTTACCACGAGTTACCACAGAGTCCATAAAAATAAGGAAGAGATAAGTTCTTTTAAAAACGATGGTAACTCGTGGTAACACGTCAATCTCTGGTGTGAAGCCTATATAGAAAATGGTAACTCGTATGGTAACTCGTTGGTAACACGTTGGTAACGCGTTGGAGACAATGCAAGAAACATAAATGCAGAACATTACATTCTGCAAACTTTCAGTCCCATAATGTTTTAAAGTCAGTTTCTTATGACAGAACAAGTTTTGCAAACAAGCACCACATGGTGCTATTCTTTTCTGATTTTCCTCCTCAAAAACATGCTTGAAATGCACCAACCTCCACCGACTGTTCATCATGTCTGTTTCACGCTCGTCTTCCGCATTGAAGGTCCTCGTAAACAATGGGAGACTTTCCTGTTGCAAATATAGGGACATCCGACTGAATGACTACATCTGATGTGAAGTGATTCTTTGGAGCTGGCAGCTTCACTGTCTCAACTTCAAGAAGCAGTAGCAAGTCTTTCCACGTAATGACCTCCTTGCTGAATCGGAAGTCTTGCAACAATATCACCTCTGCTTGTCAGCACCCACCCAGGCATATTTGTCATTTGCTGGGTTGTCAAAAGGCCTTCTCCAAATATATTCTTTAGGGGCTTCAACATGAATGTTTGGCGCAATTTGACCGGCCATATATCATGAGGTTACGGAATTTTCCTCTCCCCAATACCAAAAGATCGCGAATGTATTTGGCAAACACAGCTGATCCATTCCATTCAAGGTTAAAACCTCCAGGGCGCACTCCATCCAGCTCCCATGACATTCATGAAAACAGCCATTTTTTGCAGCATCTCGCACCTTATTAATTCTGCTAACTTGGCGGAGAGCTAAACCACTTGATGCACTCTTTAAAAGCCAAGACTTGCTGATAAGCTCATCTAATGTTTTCTGAGCACGGGAAAACAAGAAAATCGCCAAATCGCATTCACCTTCTTGCTCACGCGAATCTGCTTTTGCAAATAGCTCCTGTAGATTGTGAATGTTGTTTTCGACAACATAATCACAAACTTCAAGATTGCTAAGGCGCCTCTTGATTTTGCTGCTTGTGCATTTCTGCGAATTTGGTGATGCAGATCTGGCTTTCTGCTGCCTTCACGATGCGCAGCGGTGGAAGCTTTTGTGCGTGGAGATCCCACTTCAGACAAATCGGGATGACCTGGACTGTGTGCAACTTCTGTATCTGACTTGCAAACATATCGATACGCATAGATGTAATGACTGTGACTGTCAGAAAAATTGACAACGATGTTGTGATTCTTCGTGATGTCTCTCTTGACACTCAACCACTTTTTCACCCCTGTCAGCTTCAAACAGCAGGGATAGTGAAACCCACCAGCTTCGTGCATCTCTTTACAACAGGCCCAATGGGACACTTTTACTTTGCTGTTCCCACTATTAAACTCCTTTTCCAACATCATACCGAAACTTTCCCTTGTTGCAAATTTGTGGTAATCAGCCTGGAATAGGTCACCAGTACTGCCTCTTTCCACTACGAAACGTTTGCAAATCAGATTCAGACATTATCAAATAGAACGTGTGCTTATTGTTGATTTGAAAAAATGAATAGAACGCGCCAATTTGCAGCCAACTCATTCACCAGTGATATGTGATATAAAATCTCACAACACTCCCATTACTTCCTGCAAATCTGTGGGGTATCAATAGCCACATGATACTTATAATCCAATTCCAGGCAATACATCAGAAGTTGAATTTTGCAACAGCGACGTCTCCGTTTTCCTTGTGTCTTCTTCCTTGTCATATCGTTTGGTAAGTACAATTATTGTATGCGTAAAATTGTGAAATTAGCTATTGTCCCAACTGCAAGTATACTCGGTCAAAATGTCGAAATAAACATGACTGAAGACACTAGAAAACCTTTGTTTACGCGTTTGGCCTAACGTAAAAACTGATGAATCATGTTGTTTCTTTAGAAACATATTCATTTTCGGTGAAAAAACTAAATCTTGTGTGAAATAGGTACCCTTTTTCTCATTTACCCCAGCTACCCTTTTTTGTCATTGGTTCCTGGAAGTTGCTTTCTCATTACCCCAAAAACGTGTCACCCATGCAATGCTTTTTTTTACAACAAGTAATGTGAAATTGCAAGACTGCAAATGCTACATACCCTTTTCAAATGTTGTTCCAAATTTCAGACATCCTACAAATTTTTTACACTTAGAATTTTTTTCAAGTTGCATCCTCGTTATTTGCCATTTTCGTCATGCCTTGTCAATGGGATAGTATTACAGAGTGACTAACTGATGTTATAGTTCGGAATATTGAAATTTAATTTTTTATAGGGAGTCCTGGGACGTTTTGGGGGGGGGGAATTTTGGGGTATAAGCGGAATGTGAAGATTTTGTTGCATGCACCAAAGCTTAAAAGTTGCTCAATGGTGACTAATCCTTCGGAACGAGGAACTGAAATTACTTTCATACTGCTTAGTTGGAATGGCATATAAAAATCAATTACTGAGGCGTCTACAATTTTTATCAAAACACATAGTGAAGCCCAATATAAGAGTTACTTACCAATTCCTGTTGTTTCCAATATTTTTCTATTATCTTTTGTCATTGACCTTGAGAAACAAGAGAAAAAACACATGCTTTCAGGACCTCAATTATGCACCTGAATTTTAGATAATCAATTGAACGGTTTGCTACTTCCTTAATGTGCATATTGCACTTAGCAACAAGTGTGAACATATTATTAGTATAGGGCTTTCTTAAATGTTACAGAATCGTACATAGGAACATGAAGCCCAAGTGCAAACTTAACCGAGTTCCACTGGCTGTTTCAATTCACTGGCGCTATCTTCACCAAGATCAAAATAAAACATGGAGGGAAATTTCAGGTGTCAAAAAATGTGGAAAATATTCCAACGCAACAATTTGTAGACATATGAAACGACCAATCGAGGACACAACTGTTGACAGAAGAAAAAATAACAAAGGTCGCCCCCCGAAACTTACTGTTCGAGACAAACGTAATATTCTGCGACAGGTTGAAATTTTGCGAAGAGACTATGGGTATTTCACAACAGAGAGACTGAAAGTGTCTGCTGGTGTGTCACCAGATATTTCGGATGAAACAGTGAGGCGCGTGTTGAGAAAAGCTGGATTTAAGTATTCCCATTCAAGGAAGAAGGGAGTTTTGAGTCGAAAAGATCTCAAAGTTAGATATGAATTTGCTAAAAAGGTTCGCAGGTCATTGACACCGTCCGTTTGGACGGATCATGTAGCGTTCTATTTAGATGGAGTTGCTCTTACGCACAAAGTAAATCCCCACGATCAGTCTTTGGCACCAAGAACAATGTCGTGGCGTAAACCTTCCGATGGTCTCAGTTACAATCAAACTGCAAAGGGTTCCCACGCAGGGAGTGGTGGTAGAACGGCAAATTTTTTAGTTGCAATTGCCTATAAAAGGGGTGTGGTTTTAGCTGAACAATACAAAGGGCAGTTGAATGTGCAAAAGTTTGCTGACTTTATTAGAGAACAGTTCCCTTCACTTTTTGAGCGTAGCTGCAACGTAAAAGGCAAACTTTTCTTGCAAGATGGTGACCCTTCCCAGAACAGCCGAAAGGCACAACAAGCCATGTGTGATGTCGGGGCAAGAAAGTTTACGATCCCAGCTCGCAGTCCTGACCTCAATCCGATCGAAAATGTTTTCCACAACGTTAAGTCAAAACTGCGAGAAGATGCATTTAGCAACAGAATAACGCACGAGACGTACTCGCAATTTTGTGAAAGAGCTAAACAGACACAACTGAGTTATTCCCCCGAAATTATTGATAAAACTATTGCATCTATGGATAAACGTATTGATATGGTAAAGAAGGCAAAAGGCCAACGAATTAATTATTAAGGTGTCATGGCGATGAATAATTTATAGGTGAGGCATATTTTCTTTATTCCTGCGTGTTACCGACGTGTTACCGACGAGTTACCATACGAGTTACCATTATCTATATAGGCTTCAGACCGTGGTTGACGTGTTACCACGGGTTACCACAGAGTCCATAAAAATAAGGAAGAGATAAGTTCTTTTAAAAACGATGGTAACTCGTGGTAACACGTCAATCTCTGGTGTGAAGCCTATATAGAAAATGGTAACTCGTATGGTAACTCGTCGGTAACACGTTGGTAACGCGTTGGAGACAATGCAAGAAACATTAAATGCAGAACATTACATTCTGCAAACTTTCAGTCCCATAATGTTTTAAAGTCAGTTTTCTTATGACAGAACAAGTTTTGCAAAACAAGCACCACATGGTGCTATTCTTTTCTGATTTTCCTCCTCAAAAACATGCTTGAAATGCACCAACCTCCACCGACTGTTCATTATGTCTGTTTCACGCTCGTCTTCCGCATTGAAGGGTCCTCGGTAAACAATGGGAGACTTTCCTGTTGCGAATATAGGGACATCAGACTGAATGACTACATCTGATGTGAAGTGATTCTTTGGAGCTGGCAGCTTCACTGTCTCACCTTCAAGAAGCAGTAGCAAGTCTTTCCACGTAATGACCTCCTTGCTGAATCGGAAGTCTCGCAACAATATCACCTCTGCTTTGTCAGCACCCACCCAGGCATATTTGTCATTTGCTGGGTTGTCAAAAAGGCCTTCTCCAAATATATTCTTTAGGGGCTTCAACATGAATGTTTTGGCGCAATTTGACCGGCCATATACCATGAGGTTACGGAATTTTCCTCTCCCCAATACCAAAAGATCGTGAATGTATTTGGCAAACACAGCTGGATCTATTCCATTCAAGGTTAAAACCTCCAGGGCGCACTCCATCCAGCTCCCATGACATTCATGAAAACAGCCATTTTTTGCAGCATCTCGCACCTTATTAATTCTGCTAACTTGGCGGAGAGCTAAACCACTTGATGCAGTCTTTAAAAGCCAAGACTTGCTGATAAGCTCATCTAATGTTTTCTGAGCACGGGAAAACAAGAAAATCGCCAAATCGCATTCACCTTCTTGCTTACGCGAATCTGCTTTTGCAAATAGCTCCTGTAGATTGTGAATGTTGTTTTCGACAACATAATCACAAACTTCAAGATTGCTAAGGCGCCTCTTGATTTTGCTGCTTGTGCATTTCTGCGAATTTGGTGATGCAGATCTGGGCTTTCTGCTGCCTTCACGAAGCGCAGCGGTGGAAGCTTTTGTGCGTGGAGATCCCATTTCAGACAAATCGGGATGACCTGGACTGTGTGCAACTTCTGTATCTGACTTGCACACATATCGATACGCATAGATGTAATGACTGTGACTGTCAGAAAAATTGACAACAATGTTGTGATTCTTCGTGATGTCTCTCTTGACACTCAACCACTTTTTCACCCCTGTCAGCTTCAAACAGCAGTGATAGTGAAACCCACCAGCTTCGTGCATCTCTTTACAACAGGCCCAATGGGACACTTTTACTTTGCTGTTCCCACTATTAAACTCCTTTTCCATCATCATACCGAAACTTTACCTTGTTGCAAATTTGTGGTAATCAGCCTGGGAATAGGTCACCAGGTACTGCCTCTTTCCACTACGAGACGTTTGCAAATCAGATTCAGACATTATCAAATAGAACGTGTACTTATTGTTGATTTGAAAAAATGAATAGAACGCGCCAATTTGCAGCCAACTCATTCACCAGTGATATGTGATATAAAATCTCACAACACTCCCATTACTTCCTGCAAATCTGTGGGTTAATGTCCAACCCCAACCAAGCCACAACCAGAGTGGTGATCGACTTGCGGGAAAATTGGGCATCTGTGCACTGCCCTGATTTGCCCGCATAATACTGCACTTACTGTCAGGTGATTGGCTAGGGAAAGCACAGATTTCCGGGCAATGTACCTTGTCCGACAGATGTCGGAAGATAGTGTGGAAGACAGGAGAAACAAAGACTAAAGGGCAGGTAGCAAGAATGGAGATGAAAAAGAGACAGATATTAGGGGACCAGGGAGGGTGGGAAACATTAAAACCAAGCAGCAATTCGGCAAGCATGCAGCACGCATGTAATCCAAAGCCAACTGACCACCCACTGGGGAGGAATGCTACATGGCACAACAGGGAGCAGTGGGGTGCCTGTCCATTAAACTTGGTTAAACCACACGTGCTCTAACCTGTGATTAATGTCCAACCCCAACCAAGCCACAACCAGAGTGGTGATCGACTTGCGGGAAAATTGGGCATCTGTGCACTGCCCTGATTTGCCCGCATAATACTGCACTTACTGTCAGGTGATTGGCTAGGGAAAGCACAGATTTCCGGCCCAACGAACCCGAAGGGTGACGGCCAATCACCCTAATCTTTACTTCACCCTAATCGGAATGTGAATGTCTGGCTGAGAGTATCCTAGGGAAAGCGGAGAGTGAGGACGGAAAAGGAAGAGAGAAAGATATAGCGAACGACGACAAGAGGCAGAAGCTAGTGTCTGCTCACCATACGGAGGCAGCCACCAGCCAATTGCACGGCGATATTGACTCACGCAGGTGAGTTGCTGATATGCGGGGTCGGTTTGTCATCCAGAGACAGGGACCGGCCAATGCGGTATTGACTCACGCAGGTGAGTTGCTGATATGCGGGGTCGGTTTGTCATCCAGAGACAGGGACCGGCCAGTGCGGTATTGACTCACGCAGGTGAGTTGCTGATATGCGGGGTCGGTTTGTCACCCAGGGACAGAGACCGGCCAATGCGGTATTGACTCACGCCGGTGAGTTGCTGATATGCGGGGTCGGTTTGTCATCCAGAGACAGGGACCGGCCAATGCGGTATTGACTCACGCAGGTGAGTTGCTGATATGCGGGGTCGGTTTGTCATCCAGAGACAGCGACCGGCCAAATGCAAGGTGATACTGACTCATCCAGATGAGTTGCTGATATGCGGAGTGGTTTGTCATACCCAAACTGATACTGACTCAGGCAGATGAGTCGTCAACAGTGCGGAATGGAGGGCTCGTGGCACCATGGCAGTAGTCGCAGCGCCAACGCCGAAGCTATGCAACACCAATCTACCCTGCTCACGCATGTGAGCTGCCGATAGCAACAATTTTGGATTGGCTCATCCTTTCAAGACAGCTGCAGGCCGAATGCAAGGCAATACTGGCTCACGCATGTGAGCCGCTGGTAGCAAAGATTGTGGATTAGTTCATCATGCAAAGACAGCAACAGTGCGGATGCAAAGCAATACTGACTCAAGCAGGTGAGCCGCTAATAGCAAAGATTGTGAATTAGTTCATCATGCAAAGACAGCAACAGTGCGGATGCAAAGCGATACTGACTCAAGCAGGTGAGCCGCTAATAGCAAAGATTGTGAATTAGTTCATCATGCAAAGACAGCAACAGTGCGAATGCAAGGCAATACTGACTCAAGCAGGTGAGCCGCTAATAGCAAAGATTGTGAATTAGTTCATCATGCAAAGACAGCAACAGTGCGAATGCAAGGCAATACTGACTCAAGCAGGTGAGCCGCTAATAGCAAAGATTATGAATGAGTTCATCATGCAAAGACAGCAACAGTGCGAATGCAAGGCAATACTGACTCAAGCAGGTGAGCCGCTAATAGCAAAGATTGTGAATTAGTTCATCATGCAAAGACAGCAACAGTGCGAATGCAAGGCAATACTGACTCAAGCAGGTGAGCCGCTAATAGCAAAGATTGCGAATTAGTTCATCATGCAAAGACAGCGAAAGTGCGGATGCAAAGCAATACTGACTCAAGCAGGTGAGCCGCTACTAGCAAAAATTGTGAATTAGTTCATCATGCAAAGACAGCAACAGTGCGAATGCAAGGCAATATTGACTCAAGCAGGTGAGCCGCTAATAGCAAAGATTGTGAGTTAGTTCATCATGCAAAGACAGCAACAGTGCGGATGCAAAGCAATACTGACTCAAGCAGGTGAGCCGCTAATAGCAAAGATTGTGAATTAGTTCATCATGCAAAGACAGCAACAGTGCGAATGCAAGGCAATACTGACTCAAGCAGGTGAGCCGCTAATAGCAAAGATTGTGAATTAGTTCATCATGCAAAGACAGCAACAGTGCGGATGCAAAGCAATACTGACTCAAGCAGGTGAGCCGCTAATAGCAAAGATTGTGAATTAGTTCATCATGCAAAGACAGCAACAGTGCGGATGCAAAGCGATACTGACTCAAGCAGGTGAGCCGCTAATAGCAAAGATTGTGAATTAGTTCATCATGCAAAGACAGCGACATTGCGAATGCAAGGCAATACTGACTCAAGCAGGTGAGCCGCTAATAGCAAAGATTGTGAATTAGTTCATCATGCAAAGACAGCAACAGTGCGAATGCAAGGCAATACTGACTCAAGCAGGTGAGCCGCTAATAGCAAAGATTGTGAATTAGTTCATCATGCAAAGACAGCAACAGTGCGAATGCAAGGCAATACTGACTCAAGCAGGTGAGCCGCTAATAGCAAAGATTGTGAATTAGTTCATCATGCAAAGACAGCAACAGTGCGAATGCAAGGCAATACTGACTCAAGCAGGTGAGCCGCTAATAGCAAAGATTGTGAATTAGTTCATCATGCAAAGACAGCAACAGTGCGAATGCAAGGCAATACTGACTCAAGCAGGTGAGCCGCTAATAGCAAAGATTGTGAATGAGTTCATCATGCAAAGACAGCAACAGTGCGAATGCAAGGCAATACTGACTCAAGCAGGTGAGCCGCTAATAGCAAAGATTGTGAATTAGTTCATCATGCAAAGACAGCAACAGTGCGAATGCAAAGCAATACTGACTCAAGCAGGTGAGCCGCTAATAGCAAAGATTGTGAATTAGTTCATCATGCAAAGACCGCAACAGTGCGAATGCAAGGCAATACTGACTCAAGCAGGTGAGCCGCTAATAGCAAAGATTGTGAATTAGTTCATCATGCAAAGACCGCAACAGTGCGAATGCAAGGCAATACCGACCCAAGCAGGTGAGCCGCTAATAGCAAAGATTTTGGATTAGTTCATCATGCAAAGACAGCAACAGTGCGAATGCAAGGCAATACTGACTCAAGCAGGTGAGCCGGTAATAGCAAAGATTGTGGATTAGTTCATCATGCAAAGACCGCAACAGTGCGAATGCAAGGCAATACTGACTCAAGCAGGTGAGCCGCTAATAGCGAAGATTGTGGATTAGTTCACCATGAAAAGACAGTGACAGGCCGAATGCAAGGCAATACTGACTCAATTAGGTGAGCCGCTAATAGCAAAGATTTTGGATTAGGTCATCATGTAAAGACAGCGACGGTGCGAATGCAAGGCAATACTGACTCACGCATGTGAGTCCCAAAACAGTGCTGATTGAAGGCTCTGTGTGCCGTAAAAGCCTTAATGGAACTAGGCGCCAGACCATAGACAGCAGAAGCGTGAAAACATGTGACTCAATAATAATGAGTATCCGGAAAAGAAGCAAAGCAAACGAGCAAGAGAATAAGCAAATGATTAGCATAACGAAATTTGCTGCATCACTTGGCTGGGTGTGATGCATCAACTAACAGTGGGAGTGTTAGTGCGAGTGCAGCATGGGCTAGGCTGCGTCGAGGTGTTTTGAGATATTTGCTAGAGCCGCAGGGGGGGTGCAACGTGAACGAGTGTTATTGTCTAGGGTGTCGAAAGGTTGCCATTTGCGAGAAATTTGCTGGCAGGGTTGACATATTGTCATATGTGAAGGTTGCTGGCATAATATTTGTGTTTGGCATATTGCCCTATCTTGGCATATTGACAGAATGGACAGACAAGCCACGTTGACGACGCAAGCAATTTTAAGCCTGAACAGCAAAGGAGATACATGTGAGCGAAGCAAGCTCCTGGTGAATCGGACATGGCATACTGCACTTTTTGCCAAGTTAATACTCAGGCAAGATTCAAATCTTAAGCAACACGAAGAAACTGCAAAGCACACAGTGGCTATAAGAGTGATATCCAGCAACGCAAAGATCTGTCCTACACAGCCTTCAGAACATAGAAGTTGTTGGTGCCTTCTCTCAAGAAACAGTAGCACTACATGGTTATCTTTGCAGCCATACAATGCCTCTGCGGTGGATTTTAAATTTTGGGCATATTGCTGCGGGAATTTGCAAATCTGGCCGCCCTGGCTGGCAGACGCGCCCGATGGTCGCTTCCAACCGAGAAACGAAAATGTTAACGAGGGGAACCTCGACGACAGGAGCCGAAAATTTGCGACAGCGCAGCAGACGAATCAGTTGTTAAAAACGCCTTTGGCATGGATAAACGCTGCAATTGTGTATACTGAACACGGGTATTGCCAAAGTCAAGACGTACAGTTGACGCAAGGGCAAAATATAGAGACGAGTTAATGAACGAAGAAAAGTAACAAAGACACGCGTATCGGGCAAGGTAAGCAACGGCAATAAGGGGCGAGCAACAGCAAAAAAGGAGTTTCGCAATCTGTAGGTTCGTTAAAATTATGTACATTAATTTAGATAAGCATGGATGTACATGTGGGAGCATAAGAAACAGCAAAATAAATGGAACGATCTCACCGAGAATGCGGGCCTGAAGGGACGATACAACGAGCAACTTTTCAACTTGAAATTCCGGCGTGGCCAGGCAGCTATAATATGTCGAAACAAGCCCAGCGGAGAAGCCACAACAGCAATCAATGAATGCTAAAATAACCTCTTGAAACTGGCAGACAATTGTGAGATAAACAAGCGATAAAACATTAAAACCAAGCAGCAATTCGGCAAGCATGCAGCACGCATGTAATCCAAAGCCAACTGACCACCCACTGGGGAGGAATGCTACATGGCACAACAGGGAGCAGTGGGGTGCCTGTCCATTAAACTTGGTTAAACCACACGTGCTCAAACCTGTGAGTATCAATAGCCACATGATACTTATAATCCAATTCCAGACAATACTTCAGAAGTTGAATTTTGCAACAGCGACGTCTCCGTTTTCCTTGTGTCTTCTTCGTTGTCATATCGTTTGGTAAGTACAATTATTGTATGCGTAAAATTGTGAAATTAGCTATTGTCCCAACTGCAAGTATACTCGGTCAAAATGTCGAAATAAACATGACTGAAGACACTAGAAAACCTTTGTTTACGCGTTTGGCCTAACGTAAAAACTGATGAATCATGTTGTTTCTTTAGAAACATATTCATTTTCGGTGAAAAAACTAAATCTTGTGTGAAATAGGTACCCTTTTTCTCATTTACCCCAGCTACCCTTTTTTGTCATTGGTTCCTAGAAGTTGCTTTCTCATTACCCCAAAAACGTGTCACCCATGCAATGCTTTTTTTTACAACAAGTAATGTGAAATTGCAAGACTGCAAATGCTACATACCCTTTTCAAATGTTGTTCCAAATTTCAGACAATCGTCCACATAAATTGTGAGACTGCCTTTGTCTTTCCCCTCCCCCAAACAATCAATGTTGGTTAGGTGTTGTTTCTCAGCTTCTTTGAGGATATGATGAGGTTTTCTTTCCACAATAATGACAACATTGCATAGTCAGGGGAAGGGAGTGCTGGGGAATCATTTTTCGTGCAAACGTTTGCCAAAAAACGTACTGCTATCTTGTATTTTTGCGAGTCTCAATGTATTTTGTGAAGGATTGTAGGTAAAACATTTTTAGTTACTTTTTTCAGGAATAGTAACATTCATTTCCACAATTTATACCTGAATCCCCCTAAATAATGCTAAAACTAATATAATTATAACATTCATTCCGACAATTTCCCGTAATGAAAATAACATTCATTTCCACAATTTAAACTGATGAAAATTACCATTTATTCCCAGAACTTACACATGAACCCATTTTATTACATCTTAAACTAAGTGAAAACATTTGTAGTTACTTTTTTCAGTAATAGTAACATTCATTCCCATTATATACACATGAATGCCCGTAAATACAGCTAAAACTGATAAAAAATATAATATTCATTCCCACCAAATAGACTGATAAAAAGTCTATCTATCTATCAAATCAGTAATGTACAGAACCAAGTTATTGGCATTACGTACAGTGTTTGTTAGCATAAAACATAAATAAATAAAAAAGATAAATAAATAAGATAGTTAAATAAATAAGATAAATTAATAAATAACTAAATAAATAAACAAACGTTTTAAAGCAGCAAGGTTAACTTAATGAAATGTCTATCAATTTGCAACTAGTTTTAATTAATTTGTAATTGTTTTTTTTCTAGTTGTAGTTTTAGGGCATCTACTGAACCTTAGGCTCTTATATCAGGTGTTAAGCAAAGCAGTTCCATATTTTTGCTCCTGCTGGAACAAATGAGTATTTAAATGTATCTGTTCTACAAAAGGGGATGATGACGACCTGCTCTGAGCGACGCCCCATGTGGATTTGCAGGCTTAAAATAAGTAACGGGGATGTCAATAAGAGTAGCATTTATTCTCATAATTTACACATGAAGACAGAAGAATACATCTAAAACTTAGTAAAACACTTTCAGTTACTATTTTCAGTGATATTAGCACTCATTCCCACAATTTACACATGAATCCACGTAATTACAGCTAAAACTAATAAAGAGATAACATTCATTCCCGCAATTTAGACTAATGAAAAATAACATTCATTTCCACAATTTAGATTGATGAAAATTAGCATTTATTCCGACAATTGGAAACTTGTAGATTTTGTTCTTTTATGGTTGTGTCGCTGGATTACGTTTGCTTGTGGATAACATTAAATGAAAACCAAAACCTATCTACATCTATTCTGCAACAGCGGCAAATCTCGATGCAAAAACTATACTATGAATGCAAGTCAAGGGAAAAGAAAGGTAATAGATAAAGAAAGAATATGAAGATAAAAAATTTACTTGAAATGTATAAAACTCAAGTTTCCGTAGCTGTTTTCAGGATAGGCCATGATAGATGTTACTGCTTCCAAAAATCTGTCCATATTCTTCTTCACGGATACATAAACAGCACCTACCATATCTCTCTTAAACATATGTGTATGTGTCCATGAAAGCAAGAGCTTCTTCATCGGAACAAAATACTGATGTTTTCTCATCGCAAGTAAATATGAGACAAAATGCCTTCCCGAAGCTCGTTTGAAGGTCTAATTGACTTTTCAGCGTCGATAAATAATGTTCGTTTTTCGTGGACACATACAGTTCTTTTCTTACAATAAACGGGCACACGTTTTTCAGTTGATCACAGACTTCAGCAATTGAGCAATACCGATCTGGTAAACTCTTTCTGTAATAATCATAGGGAATGTTTCCCTGCTGCATCGCAAAACGCATGATGCCTTCGATAAATACGTTGACACTCGAATCTTCCCATACACTTTCGCAAACAGAACACATATAAAGGAGCATGCATTGCTTCCATTTCGGCCGCTAATTCTCCCCTGAGAAAAGCCTTCATTGTACAGGATCATACAACCATCCCTGTTCAATTCATTGTCATTAAAATTGACAAAAAAAGGGAACTTTTCACTTTTTCTCGTTGTTGGTATGTTGTTAAAATCAACAGAAATATCATCATCTTCATCATCTTCTGACTCCTCGTACACATCTGGATCTCCCACATCAGCTGAATTAACGCAAGCATAATCATTTTCATAATCAGATATATTTGATTCGACTTCAGGAGCACTGACCAAACAAGGACCCACAGAAGAAGACGTTGATGGCATTGCAGTTTGCCGTGCTGTCAAGATTTCAAAGGACTCATAGCCTTGCCGTAGCATCGATTTCGCAAAATGGATTCCTTTGTTTATTAATGCAAGGACACCATTGGCCACATCATCATCCATCAAATCTTGTAATCGATATTTATTGGTAATAGTCAATAACAAAATTATGAGCAATATGGTGAGTATTATTCACAGGTTGTTAATTGTTATATATGCTAATGCCCAAAACTTGTTAGACTGGCCCATCTATGGTTGAACTGCACTGGGGAGAGGGGTTCCCAATTTTGCTTTTCAAAAATATCAATAACGTGGAAACCTTAGTGTATTCTCGACTGTAGAATTACCTCAATTGTTTCAGAGTTGCTAGTTTCCATTGGAGCAATATTGTCAGAAGAGTTTCTTGAGTCTACGGTGATAATTACAAGCAATAAGGGTCTTTAGCAAAACTTGTGTTTATCACGTTCAAAATGATCTGTAAAACTTTATCAACCAAAAAGAAATATGAAAAGCAATACAATACACAATACCTGATTGTCGTGATTTCAGGAGAATTTTAACGCAGGATTCCTTTTTTCTTTTTAAAGTTGGTAGGATCGAATCTGCGTAATACTTCAAATAGCTTGACTTTTCCTTTTCGATGAATTCTATCTCTTCTAAACACCTTTCATTAAACAACAATCTATCGATTACGTGTCGTTTGCATGATATGGAACTTTCTAAAATAAAATTAGGTTGATTATTCATTAAAAACGTTAATTATTGCACTTATAGCTATATAGTTTCGTTGGGAATAAGATCAAACATTTGGGACCAAGAAAAACGTACAAACGGCCAATGGCGTAGATAGAAAATTTTTAGGGGGGTGCAGAAATGTAGATTTTCAGACAAGAATTTGATAAACATTTTTGTTTCTTAAAAACTATGAATATAAGATGAGGAACTTAGCTAGAACTGAACGTAAGCAGAAGATATTTATTTTTCGACAAGATCAGCAGTTTTCCGACAAAGCGGCAGTTTAGCTCTACAGGGGGGTTTTCGCCCCCACCTGACCCCCCTCTATCTACGCCATTGCAAAACGGCTGTATCTTGATACGCTAGGTGGCTACCAAAATATGGAATTAGCCACTGGGGACTTATTTTATTTTTCACATTTTGGATGCAGGCTTCTTTGATGGGGAGATGGGTTATTCGAGGGAGGCTTATAAAATTATCTGAACCATGGTATGTATACATAAAAACTAATTTTCAATACGACATTAAATAATATATTGTATATGATATAATTGTGTTTCCAAAAAACGAGATATTGGGGGCGGGGGCTTTATTGAGGGGGCTTATAAACAATTTGTAGTCCGAAGGTAGGGGCTTATTCGGGGAGGGGGGATTGAAGAAGTTATGGTGCGCTGTTACCGTACTAATTTTGCCTAATTTCACCCATTCAAAACTCGATACTGAAAAAGTGGACTTATTTGAGAGAGAGGGTTAGTTGGGTAACAGCGGTTTTGATTTTTAAATTGTCCACTCTCTTTCTACGCACCTTCAGATGAATTACAGGTAGATAGTAGATCTTGAGCAAAGTTGTTAACATCAATAGGAGCCTTTTGCAGATCAGAAGCCAATTCATTGTAAAGCGCAATAACATTTTTGATTTCTTCCTTAACTCTCCTTGAATTCCTTTTCAACCGTGCGTATTCTTTGCTGGAGTCTAATAAGCGATTATACTTGTGGTAAGCAATGTGCAAAATTGTAAGGTTCAAAATATGAATTCTTGCAAATATTGCCTAATTGATTTCTCTGAAAACAATATCTTACTTGAAACTTTCTTCGCATTAACCAAAACATTTTCTAAAGATAGGTGTTTTGCGTAAATTGCATACCACAACGACAATATAATTTTAGATTTTAAAGACTTGACTGTCTCTGCGTCAGGTAAACCGAGCTCCGTATGTCATTTCAGCACTTTTTCTTGCATTTTCTTCAGCTTCACAGGATTTCTTTTTGGCCTCTTTGCACTTAAGGTTGCAGCATAGTACATGTCAAGCTTTTTATAATGTTGCCAATCTGGAAGCTCAATCTCTGGGGGTACTCTTGTGTGCATAATAAACGGGGGGTTAAAATAAACGTGGGGTGGGGAAAAATCCTCAAAAACTAATAAACGGGGGGTCAAAATAAACGGGGGGATGGAATCTCCAAAAAGCAACAGAGGAGGGATGCACAGTACTAATAAATGATCTTTCTTGATGTTGAAAATCTAGAAGTGCTACTAATATAGAAAAGGAAAAATTAATTATGTTCATGCTCATCATTCACATAATTTAAGTACATCAAATGCAAATTCCAACAATTTTGTAAACAGCAGTGCAAAACCAAAGATTCTAAATTTGAATTGCCAAAAAACAATAAACGGGGGCGTCATAATTAGCTCCGAGGGGTGGGTAAAAAATTAATAACCGGGGGGGGGGTACGTTTATTATGCACACAAGAGTAGTGCATCAAGAGCAACAAGTTCTGCAGTAGTTAAGCAATACTGCCCCATGCGGCTGTGTGATCTACATCGACTCACAGATTCAATTTTGGCTACGGAAAATGACAAATGTAACAAATTAAAAATAACTGTTCTTAATTTCTGTACCGCGGTGGAGATCCTTTTGAATCAACTTAGATAAGGTCTTAGTATCCCCCTACCCTTGTCACTGGCAACAGTGTTGACACAATGAAAACTTTACATATTCATTGTTGGTCTTTCCAGTTGTGTCATTGCTAAAAAGGCACACGGACTATGTAATGTTATAATTCAAAACCGTTTTAAATTAGAATTAACAAAGGTCAAGTTAAGTTGGTTTTTGGATCTTCGGGAAACGTTTCATCCACATCATTTATTGCTTTCAAGTTTTTCAGGGGTAATCAATTTTAATCTCCATCACCATTGGGGCTCGGCTAAAGATACCATCCATACCCTGTGCAAGATTCAGCAAACCTTTGAGCCATTTCTCATGATCTACCATCTGCAAATTTATTGACTTTTGATTGCAGTATTTTTCAAGATCCTTCATTGATTCTTTCCTCGATTTGAGTACCTATAAAAAGTGAGTGTTGAGCTTGAATAAGGCTTTAGTTTCAATAGTTCATTGGTACCTTAAATTTAATTTGAGCCACCTACATTAGCAGGAGGCGCAGGAGGCGCGGTCTGTGTGGGGAGAATCTTCGGCAAAATAGACAACCTTGTAAGGTTAACTCGGCAAACTTGACTTGGTGACCAGTATAATTTAACAAATTAATAACAATCGGTAGTAATTTTGACAGTTTCCATATTCAGCATGATTATTACAGCATGTTATGCTTTTATTTCATCCAAAAATCTCGTACTCAGGAAATAGAAATTTTACATCCCTCTCCCCAAACTTTTTATACCTTAAATCCTCGAATTAGCCCCCTGGGGGCTTATTTACTTTTGACATTTTCAGAGCGGGGCTTATGCGAGGGGGGGGGGCTTATAAAACCTGAAATATGGCACAAAAATTGACGTTGTTACTGGGAAAATAAACGGGAAATTGGTTTAGTTGTTCCAGCAAAGTATTTTGCATACACAGATAAACATAAGAATGCCCAGATATTGGTGAAAAAACGGTCAGAAAAACAAAATTATCTTGAACTCGCTGTACGCAAACATCAGCATGTTTGGGGTGGGGGCTTATTCGAGGGGGGGGGCTTATTAACAATTTGTTGTTCTAGGGTGGGGGCTTATTCGAGGGGGGCTTATTCGAGGGGGGCAATTCGAGGATTTACGGTACTCGCTCTTTTTCACGAATCTACTGTAAATACACCCTTTTTGATTCGTGCGCGCATGCCCGTAGCGAATCTATGGGGTGGATAGGGATTTTTGTCTCCAGTCCGGTTCGGCATCCTTTGAGGCCTCGCTTTCCACCTAAGTTATTCCTACGCAGCGGCAATTGCTCCTCCCTACAACACAATGACTGAGTTCCAAAAACTATTGGTCAAATAAAATAAACAAATTAATAAACTTTAATTAGAACCGATTGCTTAACGTGTCCGCCGGCTTTGGATAGTTTCTGTGTGTGGCACATTCTGTGTGATAAACATTGTCACATGGCAAACCACCAGCCGAAGAGAAGATTTGCTGTTGTATAGCCTACTTGGAAAACTCAGCTGGCCTATTATTGGAACTTACCGTGATTCCTTTTGATGTTCTGACCCTGACCATATTATTAATATAATAAATGGAATTTTCATTGTCGTACATTATAGGTTTTTTCCTGATCAAAATAATGACTATGTTTTGGTATTGTGTGTTTGTTGAAACATTATTGAGAAACCAAACGGGCTGTTGTCCACGATTTTAAATGAATTTTTTTCGGATAAATTTAACACACACAGTCCAAATGGGTTTGTGTAGGCTTAGTTCTTTGAGTTTCCTGGTTGTCATTATTGTAATATTTAGTCTTGGATAAATAAGTTAATAAAAACTGCTTTTCAGCTGCAAACTTTTATAGTTTGTGCAAACAGTACACCAGTAATATTTCATCAACAAAGAAGTGGGTTAAGCAACATGCATCTGAAAGTTACCATAAAATTTTGAAAACAAGATGTCATCACAGACCAATTTTATTGCAAAAATGCACTGCTTTGTTGCTTGTTTTGTTATCAGATCAGGGATGTAGAGATGAACCCAGGACCTACATTTGATGCAAATTTACAGAGGATCATTTCTAATGATTATAACTTTTTCCACTTATCATCAGAATCTCACATTTTTATATGCTCTGCATTGCATTTATCATTGTGGCTAGTAGTAAAGCTCATGTAAAGCCTCTTAATATACCTATCAGAACACATAAAATAGTTGGTGATGGAAACCGTCTTTTTTGGGCTCTGTCACATGCAGTTTGTTTTTATACATCAGTATCTGTTTTTTCCAATTTTCAATTGCTGTCTAAATTTTTGTCTGTCGTCTGCAACAGCTTTTGTTGAATGAGTTTACCAATTGTTTGGATTTGTAAAATGTGTTGCACAATCCTATTGATTCCCCCCTTGATCTGAGTAGGCTACTTTTCTTGTTGTGTGCACAAATTATTTAACATATATATTCTTTTTTATAATACTTCGAATCGCAATATGACTTTGCTGCTAACATTGTCATATCGCACGAATGTGCAAGGGCATTGCCATTTTTATAAGAATACCTAAATTTTTGTCAAGCCCTAATATTCTTAATTTTTTTCTATTTTAAGCCTAAAATTATTCCTAAAATATTCTTCGTCGACATAACGTGTAAAATCGACTGAATATAAATTGTTTAATCCCATAGAGAATAGAACAGCATGGCGAACGCCGATAGAAGCAGTCAAAAAATAAGAACTTCTTACATCTTTTTTCTTTTCAAAAGCATCTTTGGAAAATTAACAATTCGATTCTTGTTCCACTTCAAAACAAGTTCTGTTAAATACTCTTCGCGCACTGTGTTGTGTATAAAAATGTGTCGGTAAAACAAGTTGATACAGAGACTCATATAGAATTTTGAGAAAACATATATACAAGAAAAAAAATCAAATAACCTTCCGGACTCATTCTTCGAGTCACACTACTTGCATTCGACAACATGCTATTGACAATTTCGCAGTCCTCTCCGTGACGTCTGCCTGACCCTTTCTTGTATCGGACCCCCCTCCGAAATCTATTAAACAGATATATGTTCAGCATATTCTGTACTATGCAATCAAAGTGACTTAAATGGATAGAAATTTTAAAATCATTGTACACAGCAAACAAAAAAGTCCTAAGCCCTATCATTACCTGACAAGTCCAGTCGTGGCATGAACCGTGCATAAGGTTTAGTGCAAATGTGACTTTTGAAGCGTTTACTGGATCTACCTTTTCCACCCATTTTCTATATTCGCAAGCAATATCTTGAAAGATAAAGCTCACATCTCTGTTAACAATATCTTCGGCGTGAATGAAGTGGTGGTAAGCAAAAAGTTCCCCCTGAAACATATTTACACCTCTCTGTGCAACTTGATGACGACAACTGCAAAACATGAGACCAGTTTCATCTAACGACCCTTTCTTTTTTACATCATTTGCAGCTGCTTCCCAAATAGAATTACCACATTGGTTATCCATTTTAATTTTCTACGAATAACCGGAAAAATATCACATATAACAGCTTTCTAACTAATGCTGCCAAGAAATCTCCGTGTGTTCTATTTCAAGTTTAAAGGCTAAGATATATCTTTCCTAAAAAAATTGTTTTATAAATCATCTTCTATAGGTCTGTATTTTAACTGTGAAGTATGATATGGTGCATTACCTTGCATCCTGTCTTTTTGTACAGAGAGCATATATGCTCATCAACAACGTTGTTTGGAGATATGAATATATCATCATAGTAACTCAATCTTCTGCGTCTAAATATTTATTCAAATAACTCTGGTTATATTTCCTTACAAATATTTTTTGATTTCCAAAGAGAAAATATTGGTGTTCATTCAAAGTTTATTGCTGAGCTTACGTTAAAAATAGGCTAAAATAAAACATTGCTTTGCTTCTCACCTGCCTCCTCTCTGATATTGCCGTAATTTTGCATTACCATCAATATGGGCGGTTAATTGTTTAATTGAGCATGGTGGGCACTCCATCCAATTTTTTTCTTGAAGCCGATCTAACTCATACTGGCAAAACTTCCATTCACGTGATGCTCTTTGAAATGCCTCAGTGTTTATTGTTGGATTCTTTTAAGAAAGAAAATATCTCCTGTTGACATGAATGGTTTCGCCCAATGTCAGGGTTTATCAGTACAGCTACAATCCTCGCCATAAGGTGTGAGACAGTAAAAGAATGCTCTGAATTTTCACATGTCCGAAAAAATCGACCCACCCTATTCAATGTTGAGGATGTTTGGAAAGTGTTTTAGCACTCCTGATAAACTGTCCATCAAAAATAGCAACATTGATTTGGGGAGGGGTGTCTGTATTTGAAGAAATTTGTTTTCATTGAAAGTGATAAATTTTTCATTGTCTCAAGACCTTCTGTCAATGATTGTAGAGAATCCTCAAAACCTTTCAATTACATGTTACAATGTCTTGCTCAGACATTTATTTTACCTTAAACTTGTATCATGTAACATTTGTGCAGGTGTCTGTACTCTACTCTATTACTACATGTGTAATTAAAAAGTTTTGAGGTCCTCAGCTATAGACCATTCAAGTAGGAAAGATAAAACAAAGTAATAATCCATTCAGATGCTTGGATCCAAAAGAGCATACCCTTGCATTCATTTCTGATATCTGTGATAACACTTTCAAAAAACCATTCTCTGAGCATTTAGGCTGGGTGGTTTGGAGAATACTCCAGAACTGCAGTACCTCTACATCATAAATACTGGCAATGTTAATTAGCGAACAAGGCTAGTAGCCATTTGCAACAATTGCATCCAAGTCCAGTGACTCATGCATAAAGTCACAGCGAAGGCATTTCACTTTTTGAACAAGAACATCAAACCTTCCTGCAGAAGTATCCAGTAATAACATTAATTTGAGAAACCTATTTCTGGTATTTATAGAAATTATGGAAACATAACATATTATAAATACCCTGGTTATTAGTAATTGTAATTGGAAATCCATCATCAATAAATGAGTGGTTACTTTGTGTCAGAAAGTCTGCAGAACATGAACTACACTTCTTGAATACAATAGCAAGATACTTTTTATCTGTAAGTAGGAAACAACAACACTGAATGACAGCATCATTGCATATGAGTAAATATAAAGTAATCAATAGATCGGAAGTCGATTTGAGACAGCCTTCAATAAAAAACTCACCAATTTTAATAAATTTGTCATCTTTTATTGTTGGGTATGGTGCAATAGGTTGTAAAAAACCATTTAACGAAGCCAGCCGGTCATGAAAAGGCTGTAACCTGTGTTCCACTTCATCGCAGCTGCTACAGTAATTACATTTCCAGCCAATGCATGATTTGCATTTAATCTTTGCTGGGGATCTATTACAGGATCGACAAATGCCTAGTTCAGATTGCTGGCAAGACAAAACAGATCTTAGAATAATACTTCTCTGTAAATCCCAACTCTGATTTGAAGAAGTTGTCCTAGCAGTCCAAGACTGGTGGTTGGGAACTGACGATGACTCTACAAGCTCTTTACACTTCTTTAAAACATCAGCCAGAGCTACAAAAAAACTTATTATTGTGTACTCAATCTGAAGCAGTTCTGTATGTCCCACTGCTTGAATATGCTGACAGACATACTGTTGACAAGTGTAGGAAACTAAAAATTAAGTTTCTTCTAGTTAAAGTGCTAATGCAACGAAATTTAACATATCGATTTTTTTATTTTAAATGAAAGCCAAAGATGTACTGATCAGTTTGATGCAATTTTGACGTGCATCTGACAAGTATAAGTTACTTTAATTTCACCTTGAATCAGGCCACCTTTTGCGAAAAATAATATTGCAACGCTGTGACGTCACAGTGATGACCCATATTATTTCTCGCAATGGAAGTCAATGGGTTTTTTCGAACGTCGTTTGGTTTTTTTAATAGCTCCACTCAGGGTGGGGATATTTGAGCTCCGGCTGAACCAACATAAGGGCGAATCCTTTAGCCGTCGTTTTGAAAAAAATTGGTTTCATTTTGTTTAACGTTAGAGACACAATTTAAGTTTGAAAATGGATACCTCCAAAAAATGTGACGTCATCCCGCGTCGCCATTGTTGCTTCGAGTTGCTGTGGAACGACACGTAGCCCTGGTTTGGCTTATCCCAGGTCTTATTTTTTGTAATAACTTATTTTAGCTCAAATTTGCAGACATTGAATTATTTTTAGAAACTTCGGAAATTAAAATTCCTTCGATATCACCCCAAAAAGCTAAATCTTCTGACATTTGTTTTGGTTGGCTCGGGCCTAACCACTCCGGACGAGGAGTGCTTAGGCCCGAGTAAAGCTGAGAGTCACACGGGTTGGTTTACGAGCTTGTTTACTGCATCTATTGCAGGAATAGCTTTGATTTTAGCTTTAATCTCATCTTTAATTCTTTCCCAATATCTCGCTTTACTTCAAAGCAAAAATGAGCGCTATAATGAATAAAATCCTGCTCTCCTAGTCGGTGGGTGCGAATGATGTCTGTCTCCTGAACTCCTTAAAAAGACCTTGTTCTGTTTGATTGGTTTTGAAATACTATCAGCAGCATTATGAAACGATACTTTTTCGCAACACTGAGTAATCGTACAATTGTCTCCGTTATGTATCTCTACGACATGTAAATAGTTTTATGATTTATTTGCTCCCGAGACGAGATACCCGTCATGTGTGTGCTCGCTCACAGCTCGCCATGTCGAATTTCAATAGAAGGAAAAGGAAGCCTGCTTGACGTTGCAGACGCGACGTTTGATGACATCACAATGATGTTCAGTTTTCGCACGAAAAAGGTCAGAATTGCCTACTTTGAAGGTTAATAGCGAAAAAAGTATACATAATTTGCAAATTTTATTTGCGCCACGTTAATCAGTGCATTGAAATCTATAGATTTTTGAAATAAAAACACTATGTAAAAATTCGTTGCATTAGCACTTTAAAGACTTTCCCAAATGAAATACAACTACTTACACTCATCTTCTCGGTATTCTTCTTGAAATGATTCACCACTAAAATCAGGCACACTATCATCCGAATCTGGAGAAATAGAGAGGTAGTAATGTTGCCAATGGCATACAAGGTGTGGTGATTGGCTTCTATCTCATTCTGATGCAACACATTCGAAACGATTTCGGGTTTTATATGACAATAGATAAATAAAGATGATAAAAAACCACTAAAGCAAACTACCGTCAGAAAGAGCAGATTCTATGATCTGAAATCCAGTTTCTGTAGAAGCACGATCAGAATCATTCTTTTTCTGGAGACGCTTTGCATAGTTCTCCCTTGCACGTTCGTTTTTTTTCCTTTTAGCGGCAGATGAGACTGCAGAATAATCCCACACTTTGTACTTTTTCACACTTTTTTTAACTACATACTTACCAGATACATTTTTTAGTCTTGCAAATGTATCTTCAAAAGATTTATCAGGATCCCTTTTCTCCATGTTAGGCTGCTTTTCCGCCATTACAAAGGGTTCAGGATGAGTTGGTCCTTGGGTGGTGTTGTCGATGTCGATATTATGGAAACATAATATAACAAATCCGACGTCGATTTTCTCTCATACTATGGACTCGATATTTGTTTTTTTTTTTTACTTTGATGATCAGAAACAGGTCGGCACATTATGGCATTGAAATTTAAAAGGCTTGTGATGAGTTTGCAGCTGTGGGGAGGAATTTCAAAATTCCCATGTAGTGGCTGCTCAGTGTGCTCAGTGGCGGCGCGCGTAAGCCGTGCAATGTTAAAACAGTACGGGATTTCAATAGGATCAAAAACATGATCGCAGGACCTGAAAATTGTTAGATTTATATGTGAAACTGGGAAAATATGCCAAATCAAAAAAATATGCCAAATGTGTTTTGCTATGCCGTGGAAATACACCGGATAAATCAAGATTTGTAGAGCTTCACAGGATTCAGCTTTATCAGGACGATTGCCCTGAAGCTGTAGCGAGAAAGAAGTGGATAGATTTCATCAATTCGCAACGACGGACGAAATTCTAAACTTCGCAGTTAGAAAATGTCAACATGCAGCCATCAATTTCGGTGCAATAACGAAATTCATGTTTAGTAATAAGGAATTGTGTTGCACAATTTCTACACTTGCTGTATCTAATGAAAATCGAATCGTTTCAAGTTTCTTCAACCACGAAGGTTGACCGACACGGATGGATATGGCCATGGCCTAAATCATATTACGTATAGAAATTTGATACACTTTTACTTCATCAGATACACAACAGAAAGATAATACTTCAGATCCAGTCAAATGCCCAGAAAGTTTTCATTCAACATTTCTTTTCTCGCTCACATCTCTTTCATAGCTCTCAGCGAAAGAGTTCTCAGCCAAATAGGATCAAATGCATCAGGTTCTCCTCCATCGGTATCACTATCATCGGTCTCCTTTACTCTACGATACGATCAATCCTGTCCCGTCGCCATCTTCGCATTCCTCAGCACTGCAATCCCTACTGTCATGAACTACTATCCGACTAAGAATGTTTAATTTATGGAATTCAATTCTGATCACCAAATTGCACAAATACCCACAAATGCACATAACGAGACAAGACAAAGCGCAAACAACATTATCTATTATACTGAATGTAGGCCTACGCCCGCCGCCGCTGAGCACACTGAATCCACAATGATGTCATAGTGGACTCGATCCAGTCCTAAAAGTGAAACACGAAAGTGTGAACGCAATCTCTCGTAACTCAACAATTGCTCATCAGGTCAAAAAATATAAACGGTATCAGAATCAGCGCATTCAATTCTATGCTTTTAGCCTATCAAAAAAAGCCGTAGGGGCACTTTAAAATTCTTTCTTTTTACTACTGGTAGATTCAGATAGCATGACGCTTCTGAAAGAATCGAATTCTCATTAGAGTGCAATGTTAATCCGGTGGTCTACAGGAATCCGATTACCGCTACTGCATTTGCTTTTATCAAAATATGACAACCTTGTGTGGGTGTTATTAAAATGCTGAAGGAGGAGAATTTTGCATCGCTATGTTTAGCACCTTCATTCATTATTACGCATAAACGGCAACCAACATAAACGTAAACGAGTAAATTGTTGAAATTATTTTTTTCAAAGAAAAGTATATGTAGTAGATAGCAGGTCCATATCTGTAGTATTACATCCACAAACCACCTGCTTTAACAAAAATATGGGATGATGATGATGATTATGTGGGTCACTCTTATCCATAATCGAACAATCTTTGATCGGTACAGAGCTTCAAATTATATTTCGATCCTCTTCTGGGTATAATAATTTGTTTGGCTTTCATTTTCGTTCTCTTTCTGACGTACTACTCCGATGAGTGTCAGACGAAGAGCTTTAGTCGTTATTATGTTTCGCTATGTTTCCGATTTTTAAAGCTATTTATCCATAATCATGGCAAAATTTCCAAAATGTGAAGAAATTCCATGTGTCCAATAGATCCAATTTTATTATTGGCATTGGATATCAGAGAGTAGTTACGAGACCCCTAATATATTTTGTCTTCCTTCCCTTACTTATGTTTACATTCCTTTTCTCATGTTTTTTCCTTTCGTTTACTCAAGTTCTCGCAATTACGTTTTACAATGTTTAGTATTAAGACATCAGCTCTGTGTATATTTATACGATACGACGTATCTTTGTTCTGTTCTCCACATAACATAAGAAATAAGGTAAATTTGGTCACGTATCAAAATATGGGCATGTTTACCTTAAATTAGTCAGAAGGAGCCAAAGAGAAAATTTCGTGAGTTTCTCGCCTCGCGAAGGCCTATCTCGCAAAACTTCTCCGCTTAAAGTAACATCTTCTTGTTGTTGTATAAATATGTGGCCTAAATTTTCAAGTTGCTGTTAGGTTATGTAGTATTCATGCAGTACTCACGTGCACACGGCGTGCACAGCATGTTACGTAATGTAATAACTGTAATGTAAAACAATACTGAATCAGTCAAGACACAGTTAAACCAGAATGTAGTCGTGTGCTGACTCCCTGCCGCAACAACTTCTGAAGAATTACAGGTTAGATCAAAGGAACCTTGAGGTGACTCGCGACAGATGGCTTTTATTTCACTGTATTATCCAGAAAGTGAAGAAAATAATATCAAATTGAAGTCAGACTTGCGAGCCTAAAGTTGAGCTGGAGCAAAACTGAATAACCAATTTTATTAACTATTCACGCTTTAATCTAGTTTCATCGAAGTTAAAAATCTTTCATTTTCCAAACGATACGATAATTGATGTATTAGTTGCATAAGCCATACAGCTGGAAAGCTTTCTCCTTTTGTGACCGTAGTCGAAACTCAGAGAGGATACTTCTTTTGGTCTATTCAAGTATAAGAACTCTAACAGAATGATTTAAAATAACAGAAACACAATAATAATAAAGGGATTACTAATATAAAGTCACGGGATATAAAGTCACGGGGTACTACCAACATTTCTCCCCCCTATATTCTGATAGCGTCCCAAGCAATGTTATCAGGAAATGTGAGCTCGTCTCTCTCGTTGTGGATACTGCGACGAGGAGCTACAACTTCATTGTCAGAAGCCTATGATTCCGATTTGGAACTATAATCGATATCACTGTCCGAGCTGGGTATGTCTTCGCTGTTTTCATCGTCTGCATCAGTATTATATGAATAAGATAGGCGAGTAGGAACGAGTTCCGTTTGAGTCCGTGTACGATCGAATCCATCAGTTTGGGGATCTGCTAAATCGACTTTGCAAGCAGTTTGTCTATCGTGATGAACAACTTCTTTTCTTGTGTTTTATTGTTTAATATCTTGAAATTTACCCCATTGGGTAGTTTCCGAACTACTGTCCAAGGACCACTACGTCCAGGTGCTAATTTGCGATTCTTTCCCGTCTTGTAAAATTCAACCTTCAACCACACTGCGTTTCCCTCCTGATGATTATGAAAACGGAATTTTGATTATACTGAGTTTGCATTTTTACCTTACTGAGCTGCAAATTTCGAGCACAGTATTATAAATTTCTTCGAGGACAAAACGGCGATCTTTTGCATATTCAACGGAACGGGGGTATTGACATCGAGAAGTTGATCATGATTGGTACTGAGTAAAACGTCTACTGGAAGCCAAGCAGATCTACCAAAAACAAAATTGTATGGGATACAGTTAATCGCTTTGCTAAGACTGGTGTTCAGGGCAAACACGAGCTGATGCTGAGCCCATTTCTCTCCTGAGTATCCTTTCAAGGCTGAAAATAATTCAACCTTCGTGATAAATTCGTTGACATCAACGTTACCATCGGGTATTTCTAATCGCTGGACCCCACGACTCGGCGACTCTCGGACGAAAGACTATACGACCTACGGAAATACGACCCATGTCTTTAAAACTGCCAAATTTGCATTATTTTCACTGTAATTATTGTAGCAAAGTCAAAGGCACTGTTTTGAAGTATGAAACGCAGTTTGGTGATCATAGGAACAGAAATAAAGGCTTTTCGAGTAAGCAATTTTGTCGAAAAAAGCACGCTGTCGTTGCAAATCACTGAGGTTTTCATATCGTAAGCAAGGAAACTGCGGTGGCAGCAATCGAATTCCTGTGGAGCCACGACATTGACATTTGCACCGTAATCAAAATTCCATCCTTTTCAGAAGCGTTGCGCAATCTGAAACTACCGGTAGTAAGAGAGAACAACTTTTAAAGCATTTCATATAAATGCAGAAAGACTATTCTGCTATTGCAACGTCTGTGTTTGTTATCATCCATCAACTATAGCAACAAAATGTGAAATATCACAACATAACAACAGCTAAAGCAACGAAACATGGAGACCTTATCAACTTCATCATGCTAGTTATACTTCACTTGTTCATGTTGCCGATAGTTTGTTTCAAAAAGACAATGGCACTCTTTAGAACTCTTTGTTTTTCTAAAGATTTAGATGTTTTTGTAAAGAAAGTATGATTTTTAAATTGTCAATGTGCAATAGACCGTATTCTACTTTGTACGTGTGACTTCAGGGCGTCGTCGACATAAGGTTTTCCATTTTTTGTGGCTCTTGAAAAATTTTCCCCACTAGTTGCTAAATGCTACGGGTGCAATGCAGTGAGATGTTTTCGAAACACTGGGAAAACGATATTTGGCTGGCTTATCTGCTGGTTATTAACTTTTATTCGTGGTCAGAATTTAGAAGGCCCAAAAAAGGCCACTTTAATTTCGAAAAGAACACATGAGTTACTTTCTTGTCGTGGGGATAAGTTGATAAAAATGAATGCCTGCAAGTGGAGGAAAAAAACTGTGCGGAAGTGTAGTAGGCCCGAAAAATATTGTATCATCATTTCCACCATCATAATGTATTTTATTGTTTTTACCAGGGGATATTGAAAGCAATCCCGGTCCAGAAAATGCTGACTCCAAATTTCAAATTCTTGATGTGCATTTAATTTAGTTTTTTTTTAATCTCGGATTTTCTACATTTATTCCTCCGTTTTTGGTATTGTTTTGTTTGTTTGGTGAAATCAACAAAATTGAATTTTATCTTTCATCTTCAAACTGAGCGTACACCTTCTCTTGATTAAGAATAATTTGCTGAAGTTTCAAAATCTAGCTATGAAACGTACCCATTCAGTCACATTCACATCAAATATAGATATTTAGGCTTCTAAGCACGCTAAACACTACCTCTCTATATTTTTTTGAAGCACTCATTTCAATGACTGTGAAATTTTTGTGACTGTGCAACCTGGTTTCGTGGTTGCAAATGCGCGACGAAGAGACAGTATGGCGAAATGTTTTTGAACCCTATGCCGCGCCATAGCCCAGCGTATAGCACGTCACATTGTTTGTTGCTTCAACAAGGGTTATTACTAAAATGCTGAATGAACAGGAGTGAAGGAAGGAAGGAGGAATGAGCAGGAATGAACAAGAACGAGGCAGGAATGAGCAGGAATAAGGCCATTTTTTACTCTACGAGAAAAGCAGAAGTTAAACACAATTGAGACATGACGTCATCATTCAAAAATGACCAGCTAGTCATAAAGATCGCTTGTTAAGGTTAGCATAGGAATTGACCCCTCTGAACCTTTTTGTTTTTCAGTGGCAAAAAAGTTGCTGTTGCAAATTTTTGGGTGCTAAAACTGAAGTATTTTGTGTTAGGATTTGATGGTTTACGCAAATGTAAACCATCCCTAATTGATTGGTTCCGTTGAAAAATTGCAGAATAATCGATGAACAAATCATGTCTTTGATAAACAACAATTAAACTAAAGATTCTTTAAAAACTACTTAAATCAAGTGAGGGAAAAAGTGCGAAATATGCGGATAAGCGAATGAACCCTCTCATTCGATGCTCGATGACTCTTACTTGTCTTGTCTAAAATTAACTATTGTTCTTAGTGTTGACATTTTTAATCTCCTAAAACACACCCCTAATACTAAATTTATGCATCACAAAGGTTTTTACTGACAATCAACTACAAAATTACAACATACTCCCCCCTGATTGACGGAGGTCAATCAGCGAGAACATTAAGATTATTTATCGTTACATATGAGTTCAGAAACATCTTCGTCAGCTACGAATTTTATTGGCATGTCTTGCTCCGAGTTCTTTTCGTCTTGCTTATTCTCTTCTACATCAACTTCTAAAGGATATAGTCTTTGTATCGGTCGTTTTATAATTATTGATTTTCCAGCTGAATCAGATGTTTTTAACTCGACAGCGCGAATGATGTTATCTTTACCGTGAAATACTTTATTGTTGGGGAGATGAACATCGTCCGTTTTCAGGTTGTTCAGAAATTCCCATATCTGCGCAGCCGCACTAACGCTTTCTGAAAATCACCCAGAATTCACCGCAATGGAGGAAATCCTTGAAGCTAAGCTATGGAGCCAAACTTTTTGGTGGCATCTTTGCGCTGAAATTTTCAACTGGAAAATTATTTTTTCAATTCTTGAAATGAAGAATATCTTCGGAGCAGTGAGTACCTTTGCCAAAAGTACGCCTGGCCAGATGCTTGGGCCACAAACTTTAGCTAAGCCCTCAAGCTAGGGTCGCATGACCGAGCGCAGGCAGGCCAGGCCTAAGTTACGAACAAATCTGAACATCAAGGAGCACTCTAACAGAAGTTTAAATATAACTGGAATTATTGGTGCAGAACAAATATATTACACATTATCTTAAAACAGATTCTGTGCACAAACCAGACTACACGGTAAAAACAAAGCTGGAATTCAGCTGAACCAAATGAAACACAACAATCTTTGAACAAAACAATTCCAAACATATCATTTCCTGAACAGAACAAGATCAATGTACATTATATGTAGTGTATAAAAAGGCTAATGAAAGTAATTCATTGAGGAGTATCAAATTTTGTTTTCTTTTGAGAATCAACAACTCTTCAGAGCAGAGAGTATCGCTATTTGATTGTACGAACACTGAATGGTGTTTGCTGCTGTGTTTCTTCATCTACAGACAAGACAAATTTGTATTTGAGCACGATCACGGAAATGAAATGGAACTTCCGTGATCGTTCGGGAAGGGAAACCTCACTTGTGAACTGAGATTAATCTTGGTTGGCAGTTTTGATTGGCTAATTTCAAAACTTGCATTTTGTCATTACTGAAAGATGCGCAGATATGGGAATGTTTTGATTGGTAAAACAAAACCGTTGAAACAAAGGACTGAAACAAAGGATGGCCATGTTCATCTCCCCAACAATTTAGTTATCTTTCCCATTGCCCATCGTTGACGTGGTATCTTATCTTTAGCGATAGACACGATTTCACCTTGTCTCGGAACGCGAAGTGACGATTTTGATGATACACGCGAGGCACGTTCACGAAGTGACCTAAGATATTCCGTTTTCCATTGATTAAAAAACTGCAATAATAAGAACTGTAAATGTCTTGAACGTTTTACTAATGTTTTATGATTCGAAGCACTATCTTGTTCTGAAATTGGGGGTTTATTCAGTAGTCGACGTCCAAATATTAAACACGAAGGCGTAAGCGGAGGCTGTGATATATCGTTATATACAAAGGTAAGCGGTCTTGAGTTCAAAATTCCTTCAGTTTCTATTAGAACTGTTTCTAATTCTTCATAGGATAATTTAGCGTTTCCAAGGGTTTTACGCAAGCATCGTTTTGTGAGTTTTACCAGAGATTCAAACACGCCGCCCCACCAACTTGCAGTAGGGACATTAAACTTCCATTCAATGTATCTAGATTTTACATAGTTTTGCACCTTGCGATCAATGAATGTTGAGCTGTTATCAGATATTACGAAGGCGGGGATGCCGCGGCGACCGATAAATCGTTGAAGTGCTCGAATAAACAAGCTTGAAGATCAGGTACTAATTCGAGATGAATGGCTCTGGTATTTGTACAAGTAAACAAGGCGATGTAACTTTTGAATGTTTCATTTGTTGATGAGTATATATTTTTGACAAATAAAGGTCCAGCAAAATCTATTCCTATCTGTGAAAAAGCATTTTCACTTGATACGCGAAATGAAGGCAATGGCGGTGTCGTAGGCGTTTCGAAAGGTTTACCCATTATTTTACGGCACGTAACACATTTTGACAGGATTGATTTTATGACCTGTCTTCCTTTTATGATCCAATATCGTGATCTTAGTTCTGTTAAAGTCTCCTTTAGACCGTTGTGTTTTACGTTTGCATGGCATTTCTTCACGATTAATTTTGTTATGTGATGATCTCTGGGATGTAGAATAGGGAATTTGGTTTCATAAGGCAGTGAAGCATTGTCGATTCGACCTCCAACCCGTATGATATTTTGAGAATCGCGAATGATGTGAAGATTTTCCTTTGACTTATTAAAACTTTCGTTGTTGATAAGGGAGGTCTGTAATTCTTTGTACCAAATAAGCTCTGCCTTTGTATATAATTCTGCCGGTGTTATGTCTTTTTTCATAAGTATTTCAATAAATTGTAAGACCAATGCAGTGACACGAAACAGTCTGTCAATACTGCTAAAATCTTGACAAGCCATACCTTGCTTACAGCGAAATGCGTTATATTGCTTTCACAAGAGTGGTTGAGGTTTTTCAATTACTTTTCGATTATCGAAGTCGAAAATAGATCGACTTTTGGCCAACATTCGAAATCCAATTTTAAGAATGGGGCGCCCTCCCACCAGAGTTGATTTGTTTGAAGTTTTGCGACAGTAGATCCTCTGGAAGCTACATCAGCAGGATTATCAGATGTAGGGCAATATCCCCAGGTAGCATTTGGCGTCATTGCTCTTATTTGTATTACACGATTTCTTACAAACTGTTGCTTCAAAACTTTGTTTTCGTTCAATATCCAATGCAAAGTACTTGTGAATCCGACCAACAATATATTCTACCAATAGTAAGCTTGTGTTTCAAAACTGTAATTACGGTGTTAATTAACTCTGCGAGTGTCAGTGCTCCCATAAGTTCCAAGCGAGGTATAGTGGTGCCCTTTATCGGTGCAATGCATGTTTTTGAAGCTATCAACTTTACTGAAACTGTAGAAAACGTTTCTATTCTTAAATATACTGCTGCTCCATAAGCAACCTGACTCGCGTCTGAGAAGCCGTGAAACTGAATTGATTTAACTGTATCGTATTTTATGTCTCCAAAGACAGACCTTTCTACCACGATATTAGAGTTATTTAGATTCGATGATATGATACTGTTCCATATATCTACACAATCCTTGGGTAAAAGGCATCCCAACTGATTTTCAATTTACAAACCTCTTGAAACAGTTGCTTCAAGGATAATATAACTGGTGACGACAGTCCCAAAGGGTCGTAAAATCGAGACAGTTACTTAGCACTAAACGTTTCGTTACGGTTTGTTCTTTTTGCGATTCCTTGAAGATGCTGAGGTCGAAAATCAGGTTATCCTTCTCGCAGTTCCATGATATACCCAGCACTTTAATTGTTTCATCGTCACACACTGCATTAACTGAATTGCTTTCTTGTGATTTTATGCGGTCTAATAGCTTGTTACTATTCGAAGCCCATTTTCTCATGTTGAATCCAGCTTCAGAAAAACATTTTTTCAGTTGTCGATATTTCTCGAAACATTCTTCGTCCGTTCGAAACGAAGATACATAATCGTCAACATACAATGAATCCAACACGTTCTGGACAAATTCTGGATTTTCAGAAATATACGTATTCAAGTGATATCGAATAACGGCGTTTAGGATGAAAGGCGAAGATGTTAATCCAAATACAAGTCTCGTAAATCGAAGCTTAATAGTTTCGAAATCGTTAGTATCAGTCGTATCGATCCATAAAAATCTAAGAAAATCGCGATCTTCATCATTTATCGATATTTGATGAAAGCTTTTTCCAAATCTCCCATCAAAACTGTTTTGTTCAACCGAAATCTTAATAATATGTCGAAAATCAATGGTGTTAAGTTAGGTCCGGCATGCAGGCATTCGTTTAAGCTGACTTCGTTTGCGACTTTTGCGCTGGCGTCGTAAACGACACGTAGTTTCGTTGTTTTTCTATCTTCTTTGACTACCTCCCGGTGTGGAATGTAGTGGACATTTCCTGCAATTACTTTATGTGAATCGTTAACTTTTTCTATTATACCCGAGTTCAGCTGATCCTTTATAATACGTATATCATACTGATGAAAAACTTCTGGCTGCGATTTTAAACGTTTTAATAGACCCCTTTCACATTGACGTCACAGAGTGTTTGAAACTGAGACACGCCGTTGAAATGGAGGCAACCGATGTAATCGCGGCGCGCGCTTTTCTTGGCCTATTGTAGTTTGTATGGAATTTTGAGAAATCCGAGGTCAGTGATATAATATAACTCCTTATTTCACGGATTTAATTTCCTTGTTGCCGATTTCAACGGGTGTCCATAATTCTTTGATACCTAAAGAAGAGAAAGTTTATTGCTTGGAAGATCTTTGCTAGCTGAAAGTAAGATAATCAAAAATCTTTCAACGTAACCAGAAGAAAATAGGCCGAAGCTTTACCCGCACATTGATAAACAAACCAAATTTTAGTCTCATCAGAACAAGAGTGAACCCTTAAAATTGCGAGAGGACTTGGTTAGAGGATTTTCGAAGCAATAAGAATATTTGTTGCCACGCCAATGCTGCACTTGGTGGACTTAAGGTTCAAAATATTCAATTGTTTTGTTGCCAGTAATGTTCAAGAATTAGGAAGCCAGTGTAAAACTTTTTTGTGAGATTATCCGACTTCAACGTTTCAAATGAACAAATAGATGCTTTGACTTTTGTTAGCTACAACTGTAGCTGCTCCATTTGATTTTCTAATGAGCCAATTTTGGCTGATATGTCTGCAATTTGAAATTGGAAATCTTCACTCATTGCAAAAGAGAAGAGTGCATTATATCATTTTTCAACTTGCCAGACTCAATTGGAAGATAGGTAGGAGAGTTGGCATCAAAATCAATTTGCATTAAAACAGTAAAGACCATGCTATTCTAATGTATAGTAATTATCAGGATCCATCGCGTCACTAAAATTTTGGCCATTCTTCAGATGTACCCATGAATGAGCATGGGAATATTTCAAAAAGACCCGTTGGAAACTTTTGTTCTTTGCTTTTGGTTGTTGTTGAAGGAACAGTATCACAGTATCAGCTTGTAGATTTAAAGAACGTACAGCACCAGGAACAAGATGCCAGTGATTTGGGTTTACATATATTATTTATTTCATATTGTATATTATCTATATGGCAGCTATCACTGATGTGGAAATGTTAGCAAATAACTCAATAAAATAGTTCATTCTTATTAATGTAATAAACTAGATAGTTTTAGTTTACATTAACGGTTTCTTAAATTTATAAACAGATAAAATTTGAGTCAGTATATGATAATGGTGGGGTGGATGTTTTACCAAAGGAGATGCTGTCTAATATTTCGTTTTATGTGAGCTGGTGTAAAATATTTTCCATATAGATAGATTGCGTTGTTGACTCTAAAACTGCCCGTGCCATCCACTCTTTTAATCAAGGTGCATAAACGATGTTCTCGAAATTTGACTATACGGAAGATTAAAGAAACTTAGGCCGGTGCGTGACCCATCGCCGTAAAAGTAGCCTCAATACGCAATAGCCGCACATTAACGTCTCCAAGTCCGTTTTTCTCCTTCGAAATATCTTTGGTGATATCAGATAGGTGTTCGCTACCGATTTTAACTTAATTTGTAATTATAAAGTACTTTAATCGCAATGATAACACAGGTTTGCAGTGGGGAAGTATTGGAAAGAAAATGACATTACATCGGTTGCCTCGTTTTCACGTTCGTGACTTGTGGTGTGACGTAAATGTGAAAGGGGTCTATTGAGAGTTTAAGCGACGTTCTGCTGAACTGAAATTATCTGGTATGATAGAGTGATTGTCTATAAACGGTAATCGAACTTCATATTTACTTCCATTGAAAGATACCTTGTCTTTCAAAATGTCGTCATCATAGGATTCTGGGATTTCTGCTTTTGTTTTTATTCCTACTGATTCAATGTCCCAAAACTATTTGACTTGATTAGATAAAACTTCATCGTTATATATAACTACCGAACTTTTCAAAACATGCGATGAAATGATGTTAGAAGACACAATTGTGTTTCTTGGTAGTTGTACAGGACCATTGAGCACATAACCAAAACGTGTAGCAGTTGCAACGGGGCTGTTACTGTGCTCCTCCCGTACTACTTTGTCCAACATGACAGTGTATACATAATCTGCTCCGATTAACACATCTATTTCAACATCTTCTGCTCCGCTTCCACTGTCTGCCAATATCAGACCTTTAAGATGCGAATACATGTTTTTTGCCACGTCAATTGCCTGGGAGGATACAGGGCTGCAAATTGTTTTTACCACAAATGCTGATATTGTTATCGAGCCCCCATCTTTACTCTTAAGTGCTAAATTTACCAAGTCACATTTATTTAACGTTCCAGTTTCATTTCCAAACTCCTTAATCAGAATTTCGTGACTAGAAATGGTGGGTAACTTTAACTTATCTCTTAATTCGGTGGTAATATAAGAGCGTTGAGAACAAGAATCCAAAATAACTCTTACGTTCTTAAAATCTTGTGGATTGTTGACTGGATGAGCAATGGTTTCAGCGGTTTGCAACAATACTACGTTGCTTTTAACATTTTGCAAGGTAAATAAATTTGTAGTTACCGATTCTCTGTTGTTGTTGAGTTTTTCTTTCGATTGAGGCTCCGTTGAAGGTCTTGACGGAGGATGAGGTCTTTCTTCCATTGCTCCACATATTTAACTATGATGACGACTTTTACAGCGATAGCATCTTGTACCTGAATGGCAATTCTTTGATATGTGGTTTGGCTTTAGGCAAATGAAGCATCTTCTTCTGTCGCGTAAAATCCGTTTTCGTACGTTGGGGTGGGTAACCGTTGAACAGCTAGCAGAATAATGTCGGTTGTCACAAAACAGACATTTTGGTGTACTTCGTTCATCGTTATTGTTAAACTGCGTGCTACTTGCGATCAACGTTGAACTTGTAGTTGGCTGCGATTGAGTGTTGCGATACGTTTGTTCACGGCTTGAAAATCTGGCTGAATTGCTATCGATCGAACTGAATGAACATTGTTCTCGTAATGTTAACTCTTCTCCAAAGTGGTTGAGTATGTCGTCTTATTCCCATACATCAGAGGTTTTTCGACTGATAATTAAGCGTAGCTCGTTCGGAATCTTTGACATGATAACTGGAGAAAGAACTGTACCATAACTTTCTATTGAAATTCCAATACTTCTTCTTACTGCTTCTTACTGCTGTTTCTGTTTTATCAAAAAGTAAGCGAAATTTTTTCTGTTCAAACAATGAAGTTACCTTTGGCATTTCCATTATGTTTTCAATGTGTTTCGAAATTATAATCTGTTTATTTCCGAATCGTCTTTTTAGCAGCTCAAAAGCTTCGTCGTAGTTTTCTTCTGAAAGCGATAGTCCTTTGATAGTTTCTGCGGCAGGACCAGATTGCAGACCTTGTAAATACTTCATTTTTTCCACTTTTGCTAAGTTTTGATTTCCGTCAATGCTTGATTTGAAGCTTTCAGAAAACGAGATCCATTGCGTCGGGTCGCCATTAAACGTTAACATATTCAACTTGGGAAGTTTGACTTGTGCTTCCTTCCGTGATTGACTTTCCCAGTTGATGCGATGCGGCGATTCTGTTCGAGCTTTTAATATATTTTGAATGCGACAAATCGTTTCTGATACTTCTTCTTCAAATTCTTCGCGATCTAGTATGTCTTTTTCGATATCATCATCTTTTTCTAAAGCGTTTATAATGTCGGCATCGAGTGTTTCAATGTCCTTCCTTTTTCTTTCTAGTGTGTTTTTGTAGGATTCTAATTTCGTTTGAACTTCGATGTCTGCTACTCGACCAGCTGGCGGTAGAAGACCATATACTTTAGCAATTGTGTTTTTAACAACAAGTTTGTGTCCATTTCTTGCGCGAATCTTTCTTGTAAGTTCTGCATTAACTTTTCAACTTTACAATCCCGGGTCACGGCACCATGAAGTATTTTGTGTTAGGATTTGATGGTTTACGCAAATGTAAACCATCCCTAATTAATTGGTTCCGTTGAAAAATTGCAGAATAATCGATGAACAATCATGTCTTTGATAAACAACAATTAAACTAAAGATTCTTTAAAAACTACTTAAATCAAGTGAGCGAAAAAGTGCGAAATATGCGGATAAGCGAATGAACCGTCTCATTCGATGCTCGATGACTCTACTTGTCTTATTTAAAAATTAACTATTGTTCTTAGTGTTGACATTTTTATTCTCCTAAAACACACCCTTAATACTAAATTTATGCATCACAAAGGTTTTTACTGACAATCAACTACAAAATTACAACAAAAACAAGCAGGAATTGATT
>RQOL01000564.1:0-23518 GCA_013076295.1 Sanderia malayensis
TGATTGAATTACTCTTGCACAGTTTTTCAGTTACAAGGATAAAGCTTCATCACGTCATTACTGGGCTTTAGAGCTTGTGAGTTTTTGTTCAGTTCGTTTTCGTTGTATATTCCTACAGTTCGAGTTCAATGCAGTTGTGTATATTGATTATGAAACATTGCTTCATTTCAACACGGAGTTACGTTTTATGACCGATGTGCACATGACTGTTTTATGCATAGTTTTCCACCCTTCCTTGGAACTTGACTGAACTACTCTTGCACAGTTTTTAGCTACAAGGATAAAGCCTCATTACGTCATTACTGGGGCTTTAGAGCTTGTGAGTTTGTTCAGTTCGTTTTCGTTGTATATTCCTACAGTTCGAGTTCAATGCAGTTGTGTATATTGATTATGAAACATTGCTTCATTTCAACACAGAGTTACGTTTTATGACCGATATGCACATGACTGTTTTATGTATAGTTTTCCGCCCTTCCTTCCAACTTGACTGAATTACTTTTGGAGAGTTTTTAGCTAAAAGGATAAAGCCTTAAGTACGTCATTACTTGGGCTTTAGAGCTTGTGAGTTTGTTCAGTTCGTTTTCGTTGTATATTCCTACAGTTCGAGTTCAATGCAGTTTGTATTTTGATTATGAAACATTGCTTCAATTCAACACGGAGTTACGTTTTATGACCGATATGCACACGACTTTTTATGCATAGTTTTCCACCCTTCCTTGTAACTTGACTGACTTACTCTTTCAGAACTGTTAGCTACAAGGATAAAGCCCTATGTACGTCATTACTGGGGTTTTAGAGCTTGTGAGTTTGTTCAGTTCGTTTTCGTTGTATATTCCTACAGTTCGAGTTCAATGCAGTTGTGTATATTGATTATGAAACATTGCTTCTTTTCAACACAGAGTTACGTTTTATGACCGATATGCGCATGACTGTTTATGCATAGCTTTCCATTACTTGTAACTTGATTGAATTACTCTTGCACAGTTTTCAGTTACAAGGATAAAGCTTCATCACGTCATTACTGGGGCTTTAGAGCTTGTGAGTTTTTGTTCAGTTCGTTTTCGTTGTATATTCCTACAGTTCGAGTTCAATGCAGTTGTGTATATTGATTATGAAACATTGCTTCATTTCAACACGGAGTTACGTTTTATGACCGATGTGCACATGACTGTTTTATGTATAGTTTTCCGCCCTTCCTTTCAACTTGACTGAATTACTCTTGCACAGTTTTTAGCTACAAGGAGAAAGCCTCATTACGTCATTACTGGGCCTTTAGAGCTTGTGAGTTTGTTCAGTTCGTTTTCGTTGTATATTCCTGCAGTTCGAGTTCAATGCAGTTGTGTATATTGATTATGAAACATTGCTTCATTTCAACACAGAGTTACGTTTTATGACCGATATGCACATGACTGTTTTATGTACAGTTTTCCGCCCTTCCTTCCAACTTGACTGAATTATTTGGAGAGTTTTCAGCTACAAGGATAAAGCCTTAAGTATGTCATTACTTGGGCTTTAGAGCTTGTGAGTTTGTTCAGTTCGTTTTCGTTGTATATTCCTACAGTTCGAGTTCAATGCAGTTGTGTATATTGATTATGAACATGCTTCATTCTACACGGAACTACGTTTGATGACCGATATGCACATTACTTTTTATGCATAGTTTCCACCCTTCTTTCAACTTGACTGAACTTACTCTGCACAGTTTTTAGCTACAAGGATAAAGCCTCATTACGTCATTACTGGGGCTTTAGAGCTTGTGAGTTTGTTCAGTTCGTTTTCGTTGTATATTCCTACAGTTCGAGTTCAATGCAGTTGTGTATATTGATTATGAAACATTGCTTCATTTCAACACAGAGTTACGTTTTATGACCGATATGCACATGACTGTTTTATGTATAGTTTTCCGCCCTTCCTTCCTTGACTGAATTACTGGACAGTTTTTAGCTACAAGGAGAAAGCCTAAGTACGTCATTACTGGGCTTTAGAGCTTGTGAGTTTGTTCAGTTCGTTTTCGTTGTATATTCCTACAGTTCGAGTTCAATGCAGTTGTGTATTTTGATTATGAAACATTGCTTCAATTCAACACGGAGTTACGTTTTATGACCGATATGCACATGACTGTTTTATGCATAGTTTTCCACCCTTCCTTGTAACTTGACTGACTTACTCTTTCAGAACTGTTAGCTACAAGGATAAAGCCCTATGTACGTCATTACTGGGGTTTTAGAGCTTGTGAGTTTGTTCAGTTCGTTTTCGTTGTATATTCCTACAGTTCGAGTTCAATGCAGTTGTGTATATTTATTATGAAACATTGCTTCTTTTCAACACGGAGTTACGTTTTATGACCGATATGCGCATGACTGTTTTATGCATAGCTTTCCACCCTTACTTGTATATTGATTGAGTTACTCTTGCACAGTTTTCAGTTACAAGGATAAAGCTTCATCACGTCATTACTGGGGCTTTAGAGCTTGTGAGTTTTTGTTCAGTTCGTTTTCGTTGTATATTCCTACAGTTCGAGTTCAATGCAGTTGTGTATTTTGATTATGAAACATTGCTTCAATTCAACACGGAGTTACGTTTTATGACCGATATGCACACGACTGTTTTATGCATAGTTTTCCACCCTTCCTTGTAACTTGACTGACTTACTCTTTCAGAACTGTTAGCTACAAGGATAAAGCCCTATGTACGTCATTACTGGGGTTTTAGAGCTTGTGAGTTTGTTCAGTTCGTTTTCGTTGTATATTCCTACAGTTCAAGTTCAGTGCAGTTGTGTATATTGATTATGAAACATTGCTTCTTTTCAACACGGAGTTACGTTTTATGACCGATATGCGCATGACTGTTTTATGCATAGCTTTCCACCCTTACTTGTAACTTGATTGAATTACTCTTGCACAGTTTTCAGTTACAAGGATAAAGCTTCATCACGTCATTACTGGGGCTTTAGAGCTTGTGAGTTTGTTCAGTTCGTTTTCGTTGTATATTCCTACAGTTCGAGTTCAATGCAGTTGTCTATATTGATTATGAAACATTGCTTCATTTCAACACGGAGTTACGTTTTATGACCGATATGCACATGACTGTTTTATGCATAGTTTTCCGCCCTTCTTTCCAACTTGATTGAATTACTCTTGCACAGTTTTTAGCTACAAGGATAAAGCCTCATTACGTCATTACTGGGGCTTTAGAGCTTGTGAGTTTGTTCAGTTCGTTTTCGTTGTATATTCCTACAGTTCGAGTTCAATGCAGTTGTGTATATTGATTATGAAACATTGCTTCATTTCAACACAGAGTTACGTTTTATGACCGATATGCACATGACTGTTTTATGTATAGTTTTCCGCCCTTCCTTCCAACTTGACTGAATTACTTTTGGAGAGTTTTTAGCTACAAGGATAAAGCCTTATGTACGTCATTACTGGGGCTTTAGAGCTTGTGAGTTTGTTCAGTTCGTTTTCGTTGTATATTCCTACAGTTCGAGTTCAATGCAGTTGTGTATATTGATTATGAAACATTGCTTCATTTCAACACGGAGTTACGTTTTATGACCGATATGCACATGACTGTTTTATGCATAGTTTTCCGCCCTTCCTTGAACTTGACTGAACTTACTTTGACAGTTTTTAGCTACAAGGATAAAGCCTAACGTCATTACTGGGCTTTAGAGCTTGTGAGTTTGTTCAGTTCGTTTTCGTTGTATATTCCTACAGTTCGAGTTCAATGCAGTTGTGTATATTGATTATGAAACATTGCTTCATTTCAACACGGAGTTACGTTTTATGACCGATATGCACACGACTGTTTTATGCATAGTTTTCCACCCTTCCTTGGAACTTGACTGAACTACTCTTGACACTGTTTAGCTACAAGGATAAAGCCTCATTACGTCATTACTGGGCTTTAGAGCTTGTGAGTTTGTTCAGTTCGTTTCGTTGTATATTCCTACAGTTCGAGTTCAATGCAGTTGTGTATATTGATTATGAAACATTGCTTCATTTCAACACAGAGTTACGTTTTATGACCGATATGCACATGACTGTTTTATGTATAGTTTTCCGCCCTTCCTTCCAACTTGACTGAATTACTTTTGGAGAGTTTTTAGCTAAAAGGATAAAGCCTTAAGTACGTCATTACTTGGGCTTTAGAGCTTGTGAGTTTGTTCAGTTCGTTTTCGTTGTATATTCCTACAGTTCGAGTTCAATGCAGTTGTGTATTTTGATTATGAAACATTGCTTCAATTCAACACGGAGTTACGTTTTATGACCGATATGCACACGACTGTTTTATGCATAGTTTTCCACCCTTCCTTGTAACTTGACTGACTTACTCTTTCAGAACTGTTAGCTACAAGGATAAAGCCCTATGTACGTCATTACTGGGGTTTTAGAGCTTGTGAGTTTGTTCAGTTCGTTTTCGTTGTATATTCCTACAGTTCGAGTTCAATGCAGTTGTGTATATTGATTATGAAACATTGCTTCTTCATTTCAACACGGAGTTACGTTTTATGACCGATATGCATGACTGTTTTATGCATAGCTTCCCCCTTACTTGATATTGATTGATTACTTTGCACAGTTTTAGTTACAAGGATAAAGCTTCATCACGTCATTACTGGGTTTCTTGTCAGTTTTTGTTCAGTTCGTTTTCGTTGTATATTCCTACAGTTCGAGTTCAATGCAGTTGTGTATTTTGATTATGAAACATTGCTTCAATTCAACACGGAGTTACGTTTTATGACCGATATGCACACGACTGTTTTATGCATAGTTTTCCACCCTTCCTTGTAACTTGACTGACTTACTCTTTCAGAACTGTTAGCTACAAGGATAAAGCCCTATGTACGTCATTACTGGGGTTTTAGAGCTTGTGAGTTTGTTCAGTTCGTTTTCGTTGTATATTCCTACAGTTCAAGTTCAGTGCAGTTGTGTATATTGATTATGAAACATTGCTTCTTTTCAACACGGAGTTACGTTTTATGACCGATATGCGCATGACTGTTTTATGCATAGCTTTCCACCCTTACTTGTAACTTGATTGAATTACTCTTGCACAGTTTTCAGTTACAAGGATAAAGCTTCATCACGTCATTACTGGGGCTTTAGAGCTTGTGAGTTTTTGTTCAGTTCGTTTTCGTTGTATATTCCTACAGTTCGAGTTCAATGCAGTTGTGTATATTGATTATGAAACATTGCTTCATTTCAACACGGAGTTACGTTTTATGACCGATGTGCACATGACTGTTTTATGTATAGTTTTCCGCCCTTCCTTTCAACTTGACTGAATTACTCTTGCACAGTTTTTAGCTACAAGGATAAAGCCTCATTACGTCATTACTGGGCCTTTAGAGCTTGTGAGTTTGTTCAGTTCGTTTTCGTTGTATATTCCTGCAGTTCGAGTTCAATGCAGTTGTGTATATTGATTATGAAACATTGCTTCATTTCAACACAGAGTTACGTTTTATGACCGATATGCACATGACTGTTTTATGTATAGTTTTCCGCCCTTCCTTCCAACTTGACTGAATTACTTTTGGAGAGTTTTCAGCTACAAGGATAAAGCCTTAAGTATGTCATTACTTGGGCTTTAGAGCTTGTGAGTTTGTTCAGTTCGTTTTCGTTGTATATTCCTACAGTTCGAGTTCAATGCAGTTGTGTATATTGATTATGGAACATAGCTTCATTTCTACACGGAACTCCGTTTGATGACCGATATGCACATTACTGTTTTATGCATAGTTTTCCACCCTTCCTTGGAACTTGACTGAACTACTCTTGCACAGTTTTTAGCTACAAGGATAAAGCCTCATTACGTCATTACTGGGGCTTTAGAGCTTGTGAGTTTGTTCAGTTCGTTTTCGTTGTATATTCCTACAGTTCGAGTTCAATGCAGTTGTGTATATTGATTATGAAACATTGCTTCATTTCAACACAGAGTTACGTTTTATGACCGATATGCACATGACTGTTTTATGTATAGTTTTCCGCCCTTCCTTCCAACTTGACTGAATTACTTTTGGAGAGTTTTTAGCAAAAGGATAAAGCCTTAAGTACGTCATTACTTGGGCTTTAGAGCTTGTGAGTTTGTTCAGTTCGTTTTCGTTGTATATTCCTACAGTTCGAGTTCAATGCAGTTGTGTATATTGATTATGAAACATTGCTTCATTTCAACACGGAGTTACGTTTTATGACCGATATGCACATGACTGTTTTATGCATAGCTTTCCACCTTTCCTTGTAACTTGACTGAATTACTCTTTCAGAGTTAGCTACAAGGATAAAGCCCTATGTACGTCATTACTGGGGTTTTAGAGCTTGTGAGTTTGTTCAGTTCGTTTTCGTTGTATATTCCTACAGTTCGAGTTCAATGCAGTTGTGTATATTGATTATGAAACATTGCTTCATTTCAACACGGAGTTACGTTTTATGACCGATATGCGCATGACTGTTTTATGCATAGTTTTCCACCCTTCCTTGGAACTTGACTGAACTACTCTTGCACAGTTTTTAGCTACAAGGATAAAGCCTCATTACGTCATTACTGGGGCTTTAGAGCTTGTGAGTTTGTTCAGTTCGTTTTCGTTGTATATTCCTACAGTTCGAGTTCAATGCAGTTGTGTATATTGATTATGAAACATTGCTTCATTTCAACACAGAGTTACGTTTTATGACCGATATGCACATGACTGTTTTATGTATAGTTTTCCGCCCTTCCTTCCAACTTGACTGAATTACTTTTGGAGAGTTTTTAGCTACAAGGATAAAGCCTTAAGTACGTCATTACTTGGGCTTTAGAGCTTGTGAGTTTGTTCAGTTCGTTTTCGTTGTATATTCCTACAGTTCGAGTTCAATGCAGTTGTGTATTTTGATTATGAAACATTGCTTCAATTCAACACGGAGTTACGTTTTATGACCGATATGCACACGACTGTTTTATGCATAGTTTTCCACCCTTCCTTGTAACTTGACTGACTTACTCTTTCAGAACTGTTAGCTACAAGGATAAAGCCCTATGTACGTCATTACTGGGGTTTTAGAGCTTGTGAGTTTGTTCAGTTCGTTTTCGTTGTATATTCCTACAGTTCGAGTTCAATGCAGTTGTGTATATTGATTATGAAACATTGCTTCATTTCAACACAGAGTTACGTTTTATGACCGATATGCACATGACTGTTTTATGTATAGTTTTCCGCCCTTCCTTCCAACTTGACTGAATTACTTTTGGAGAGTTTTTAGCTAAAAGGATAAAGCCTTAAGTACGTCATTACTTGGGCTTTTAGAGCTTGTGAGTTTGTTCAGTTCGTTTTCGTTGTATATTCCTACAGTTCGAGTTCAATGCAGTTATGTATTTTGATTATGAAACATTGCTTCAATTCAACACGGAGTTACGTTTTATGACCGATATGCACACGACTGTTTATGCATAGTTTCCACCCTTCTTGTAACTTGACTGACTTACTCTTTCAGAACTTTAGCTACAAGGATAAAGCCCTATGTACGTCATTACTGGGGTTTTAGAGCTTGTGAGTTTTTTTTTGTTCAGTTCGTTTTCGTTGTATATTCCTACAGTTCAAGTTCAATGCAGTTGTGTATATTGATTATGAAACATTGCTTCTTTTCAACACGGAGTTACGTTTTATGACCGATATGCGCATGACTGTTTTATGCATAGCTTTCCACCCTTACTTGTAACTTGATTGAATTACTCTTGCACAGTTTTCAGTTACAAGGATAAAGCTTCATCACGTCATTACTGGGGCTTTAGAGCTTGTGAGTTTTTGTTCAGTTCGTTTTCGTTGTATATTCCTACAGTTCGAGTTCAATGCAGTTGTGTATATTGATTATGAAACATTGCTTCATTTCAACACGGAGTTACGTTTTATGACCGATGTGCACATGACTGTTTTATGTATAGTTTTCCGCCCTTCCTTTCAACTTGACTGAATTACTCTTGCACAGTTTTTAGCTACAAGGAGAAAGCCTCATTACGTCATTACTGGGCCTTTAGAGCTTGTGAGTTTGTTCAGTTCGTTTTCGTTGTATATTCCTGCAGTTCGAGTTCAATGCAGTTGTGTATATTGATTATGAAACATTGCTTCATTTCAACACAGAGTTACGTTTTATGACCGATATGCACATGACTGTTTTATGTATAGTTTTCCGCCCTTCCTTCCAACTTGACTGAATTACTTTGGAGAGTTTTCAGCTACAAGGATAAAGCCTTAAGTATGTCATTACTTGGGCTTTAGAGCTTGTGAGTTTGTTCAGTTCGTTTTCGTTGTATATTCCTACAGTTCGAGTCAATGCAGTTGTGTATATTGATTATGGAACATAGCTTCATTTCTACACGGAACTCCGTTTGATGACCGATATGCACATTACTGTTTTATGCATAGTTTTCCACCCTTCCTTGGAACTTGACTGAACTACTCTTGCACAGTTTTTAGCTACAAGGATAAAGCCTCATTACGTCATTACTGGGGCTTTAGAGCTTGTGAGTTTGTTCAGTTCGTTTTCGTTGTATATTCCTACAGTTCGAGTTCAATGCAGTTGTGTATATTGATTATGAAACATTGCTTCATTTCAACACAGAGTTACGTTTTATGACCGATATGCACATGACTGTTTTATGTATAGTTTTCCGCCCTTCCTTCCAACTTGACTGAATTACTTTTGGAGAGTTTTTAGCCAAAAGGATAAAGCCTTAAGTACGTCATTACTTGGGCTTTAGAGCTTGTGAGTTTGTTCAGTTCGTTTTCGTTGTATATTCCTACAGTTCGAGTTCAATGCAGTTGTGCATATTGATTATGAAACATTGCTTCATTTCAAGACGGAGTTACGTTTTATGACCGATATGCACATGACTGTTTTATGCATAGTTTTCCACCCTTCCTTGTAACTTGACTGACTTACTCTTTCAGAACTGTTAGCTACAAGGATAAAGCCCTATGTACGTCATTACTGGGGTTTTAGAGCTTGTGAGTTTGTTCAGTTCGTTTTCGTTGTATATTCCTGCAGTTCGAGTTCAATGCAGTTGTGTATATTGATTATGAAACATTGCTTCATTTCAACACGGAGTTACGTTTTATGACCGATATGCGCATGACTGTTTTATGCATAGCTTTCCACCCTTCCTTGTAACTTGACTGAATTACTCTTGCACAGTTTTCAGTTACAAGGATAAAGTTTCATTACGTCATTACTGGGGCTTTAGAGCTTGTGAGTTTTTGTTCAGTTCGTTTTCTTTGTATATTCCTACAGTTCGAGTTCAATGCAGTTGTGTATATTGATTATGAAACATTGCTTCATTTCAACACGGAGTTACGTTTTATGACCGATGTGCACATGACTGTTTTATGTATAGTTTTCCGCCCTTCCTTCCAACTTTACTGAATTACTTTTGAAGATTTTTTAGCTACAAGGATAAAGCCTTATGTACGTCATTACTTGGGCTTTAGAGCTTGTGAGTTAGTTCAGTTCGTTTTCGTTGTATATTTCTACAGTTCGAGTTCAAGGCAGTTGTGTATATTGATTATGAAACATTGCTTCATTTCAACACGGAGTGACGTTTTATGACCGATATGCACATGACTGTTTTATGCATAGTTTTCCACCCTTCCTTCCAACTTGACTGAAATACTTCTGCAGAATTTGAATGCCTAACTGAATACAATGGCAGTGTGACGTTTTTTGAAGAGGGATAGCTCTTATCAAAGTAAATTTTCAGCCCGAAGGATAAAGAATGGAAGCTCTACTATTCAAGGCAAGGAGGAGATGATCACCCGATTTCGTTCACATCAACTGAAGCAGTTAGATAATGCCCTGAAATTTTTACGGAACCCCAGCTCATTATACTATCCTGGAGAAGATTAGTTAGCTAGGTTGCTTTCGTTTTAATCTTACCGCAAAAGCCAGTTGGTTAGGTTATCTTGCGAATGTGCTACCATTTGATAATTGTTCATCTCCTATAATATGTGTCATTTATATATATATCCTTTTAGGGAGGCGTTCAATACTAACTGTTTTACTCTTTTTCAGGAGGGAAGGCTCCTGTCAAAGTGAATTTCCACGGCAAGTGATCAAGAATGGAAACTGTACTATTCAAGGCAAGGGAGTGATGATCACCCGATTTCAGTCACATCACCTGAAGCAGTTACATAATGCCCTGAAGGTTTTACGGAACTCCAGCTGATTGTATTATTCTACAGAAGCTTACTGAGCTAGGTTTCCATTCGTTTTTATCTTGCCACTAAAGTCATATGTTTAAGTTCTTATCCGAAACTGCTAGCAATTGATAATTGTTCATTTTATATAATATGTATCTTTTATAAATAGATACTTTTTGGAACGCATTCAATAATAACTGCTTGATTACTTATCAGGCGGGAAAGTTCTTATCAAAGTGAATTTCCACGGCGGAGGATAAAGAATGGAGGCTGTACTATTCACGGAAAGGGGGAGATGATCACCAGATTTCGTTCACATCAACTGAAGCAGTTAAATAACACTCTGAAATGCTTACGGAACTCCAGATTATTGTATTATTCTGGAGAAGATTAGTGAGGTAAGTTGCATTCGTTTTTATCTTGCCACTAAAGTCATATGTTTAAGTTCTTATCCGAAACTGCTAGCAATTGATAATTGTTCATTTTATATAATATGTATCTTTTATAAATAGATACTTTTTGGAACGCATTCAATAATAACTGTTTGATTACTTATCAGGCGGAAAGTTTATCAAAGTGAATTTCCACGGCGGAGGATAAAGAATGGAGGCTGTACTATTCACGGAAAGGGGGAGATGGTCACCCGATTTGGTTCACATTAACTGAAGCAGTGAGATAATACCCTGAAATGTTTACGGAACTCCAGCTCATTATACTATCCTGGAGAAGATTAGTGAGGTAAGTTGCATTCGTTTTTATCCTGCCACTAAAGTCATATGTTTAAGTTCTCTTCCGAATCTGCTAGCAATTGATAATTGTTCATTTCCTATAATATGTATCTTTTATAAATATATACTTTTTGGAAGGCATTCAATAATAACTGCTTGATTACTTATCAGGCGGGAAAGTTCTTATCAAAGTGAATTTCCACGGCGGAGGATAAAGAATGGAGGCTGTACTATTCACGGAAAGGGGGAGATGATCACCGGATTTCGTTCACATCAACTGAAGCAGTTAAATAACACTCTGAAATGCTTACGGAACTCCAGATTATTGTATTATTCTGGAGAAGATTAGTGAGGTAAGTTGCATTCGTTTTTATCTTGCCACTAAAGTCATATGTTTAAGTTCTTATCCGAAACTGCTAGCAATTGATAATTGTTCATTTTAATATATGTATCTTTTATATAGATACTTTTTGGAACGCATTCAATAATAACTGTTTGATTACTTATCAGGCAGGAAAGCTCTTATGAAAGTGAGTTTCCACGGCGGAGGATAAAGAATGGAGGCTGTACTATTCACGGAAAGGGGGAGATGGTCACCCGATTTGGTTCACATTAACTGAAGCAGTGAGATAATACCCTGAAATGTTTACGGAACTCCAGCTCATTATACTATCCTGGAGAAGATTAGTGAGGTAAGTTGCATTCGTTTTTATCCTGCCACTAAAGTCATATGTTTAAGTTCTCTTCCGAATCTGCTAGCAATTGATAATTGTTCATTTCCTATAATATGTATCTTTTATAAATATATACTTTTTGGAAGGCATTCAATAATAACTGCTTGATTACTTATCAGGCGGGAAAGTTCTTATCAAAGTGAATTTCCACGGCGGAGGATAAAGAATGGAGGCTGTACTATTCACGGAAAGGGGGAGATGATCACCGGATTTCGTTCACATCAACTGAAGCAGTTAAATAACACTCTGAAATGCTTACGGAACTCCAGATTATTGTATTATTCTGGAGAAGATTAGTGAGGTAAGTTGCATTCGTTTTTATCTTGCCACTAAAGTCATATGTTTAAGTTCTTATCCGAAACTGCTAGCAATTGATAATTGTTCATTTTATATAATATGTATCTTTTATAAATAGATACTTTTTGGAACGCATTCAATAATAACTGTTTGATTACTTATCAGGCAGGAAAGCTCTTATGAAAGTGAGTTTCCACGGCGGAGGATAAAGAATGGAGCTGTACTATTCACGGAAAGGGGGAGATGGTCACCCGATTTGGTTCACATTAACTGAAGCAGTGAGATAATACCCTGAAATGTTTACGGAACTCCAGCTCATTATACTATCCTGGAGAAGATTAGTGAGGTAAGTTGCATTCGTTTTTATCCTGCCACTAAAGTCATATGTTTAAGTTCTCTTCCGAATCTGCTAGCAATTGATAATTGTTCATTTCCTATAATATGTATCTTTTATAAATATATACTTTTTGGAAGGCATTCAATAATAACTGCTTGATTACTTATCAGGCGGGAAAGTTCTTATCAAAGTGAATTTCCACGGCGGAGGATAAAGAATGGAGGCTGTACTATTCACGGAAAGGGGGAGATGATCACCGGATTTCGTTCACATCAACTGAAGCAGTTAAATAACACTCTGAAATGTTACGGAACTCCAGATTATTATTATTCTGGAGAAGATTAGTGAGGTAAGTTGCATTCGTTTTTATCTTGCCACTAAAGTCATATGTTTAAGTTCTTATCCGAAACTGCTAGCAATTGATAATTGTTCATTTTATATAATATGTATCTTTTATAAATAGATACTTTTTGGAACGCATTCAATAATAACTGTTTGATTACTTATCAGGCAGGAAAGCTCTTATGAAAGTGAGTTTCCACGGCGGAGGATAAAGAATGGAGGCTGTACTATTCACGGAAAGGGGGAGATGGTCACCCGATTTGGTTCACATTAACTGAAGCAGTGAGATAATACCCTGAAATGTTTACGGAACTCCAGCTCATTATACTATCCTGGAGAAGATTAGTGAGGTAAGTTGCATTCGTTTTTATCCTGCCACTAAAGTCATATGTTTAAGTTCTCTTCCGAATCTGCTAGCAATTGATAATTGTTCATTTCCTATAATATGTATCTTTTATAAATATATACTTTTTGGAAGGCATTCAATAATAACTGCTTGATTACTTATCAGGCGGGAAAGTTCTTATCAAAGTGAATTTCCACGGCGGAGGATAAAGAATGGAGGCTGTACTATTCACGGAAAGGGGGAGATCACCGGATTTCGTTCACATCAACTGAAGCAGTTAAATAACACTCTGAAATGTTTACGGAACTCCAGCTCATTATATTCTGGAGAAGATTAGTGAGGTAAGTTATTCGTTTTTATCTTGCCACTAAAGTCATATGTTTAAGTTCTTATCCGAAACTGCTAGCAATTGATAATTGTTCATTTTATATAATATGTATCTTTTATAAATAGATACTTTTTGGAACGCATTCAATAATAACTGTTTGATTACTTATCAGGCGGAAAGTTCTTATCAAAGTGAATTTCCACGGCGGAGGATAAAGAATGGAGGCTGTACTATTCACGGAAAGGGGGAGATGATCACCGGATTTCGTTCACATCAACTGAAGCAGTTAAATAACACTCTGAAATGCTTACGGAACTCCAGATTATTGTATTATTCTGGAGAAGATTAGTGAGGTAAGTTGCATTCGTTTTTATCTTGCCACTAAAGTCATATGTTTAAGTTCTCTTCCGAATCTGCTAGCAATTGATAATTGTTCATTTTATATTATGTATCTTTATAAATAGATACTTTTTGGAAGCATTCAATAATAACTGCTTGATTACTTCAGGCGGAAAGCTTATGAAAGTGAATTTCCACGGCGGAGGATAAAGAATGGAGGCTGTACTATTCACGGAAAGGGGGAGATGATCACCGATTTGTTCACATTAACTGAAGCAGTGAAATAATACCCTGAAATGTTTACGGAACTCCAGCTCATTATACTACCTGGAGAAGATTAGTGAGGTAAGTTGCATTCGTTTTTATCTTGCCACTAAAGTCATATGTTTAAGTTCTTCCGAAACTGCTAGCAATTGATAATTGTTCATTTATATAATATGTATCTTTTATAAATATACTTTTTGGAAGCATTCAATAATAACTGTTTGATTACTTATCAGGCAGGAAAGCTCTTATGAAAGTGAGTTTCCACGGCGGAGGATAAAGAATGGAGGCTGTACTATTCACGGAAAGGGGGAGATGGTCACCGATTTGTTCACATTAACTGAAGCAGTGAGATAATACCCTGAAATGTTTACGGAACTCCAGCTCATTATACTATCTGGAGAAGATTAGTGAGGTAAGTTGCATTCGTTTTTATCTTGCCACTAAAGTCATATGTTTAAGTTCTCTTCCGAATCTGCTAGCAATTGATAATTGTTCATTTCCTATAATATGTATCTTTTATAAATATACTTTTTGGAAGCATTCAATAATAACTGCTTGATTACTTATCAGGCGGAAAGCTTTATCAAAGTGAATTTCCACGGCGGAGGATAAAGAATGGAGGCTGTACTATTCACGGAAAGGGGGAGATGGTCACCGATTTGTTCACATCAACTGAAGCAGTTAATAACACCTGAAATGTTTACGGAACTCCAGCTCATTATACTATCCTGGAGAAGATTAGTGAGGTAAGTTGCATTCGTTTTTATCCTGCCACTAAAGTCATATGTTTAAGTTCTCTTCCGAATCTGCTAGCAATTGATAATTGTTCATTTCCCATATTATGTATCATTTATATAGATCTCTTTTTTAGAAGTCATTAATAATAACTGCTTGATTTCCTTTCAGGCAGGAAAGCTCTTATGAAAGTGAGTTTCCACGGCGGAGGATAAAGAATGGAGGCTGTACTATTCACGGAAAGGCGAGATGGTCACCCGATTTGGTTCACATTAACTGAAGCAGTGAGATAATACCCTGAAATGTTTACGGAACTCCAGCTCATTATACTACCCTGGAGAAGATTAGTGAGGTAAGTTGCATTCGTTTTTATCTTGCCACTAAAGTCATATGTTTAAGATCTCTTCCGAATCTGCTAGCAATTGATAATTGTTAATTTCCTATAATATGTATCTTTTATAAATATATACTTTTTGGAAGGCATTCAATAATAACTGTTTGATTACTTATCAGGCGGGAAAGTTCTTATCAAAGTGAATTTCCACGGCGGAGGATATTAGGCAGGGAATTTCTTACAGAAATCTAGCAACATTTCCGATGTTTCTTTTCTCACTTGATTATGAAAGTATGATGTCTTGTTGTTATTTTAAGCGACTGTACTTTTTCTAAAAGTAGCTCATTGTCACGTGATCGATGACGTCACTATCCAGTATGAAAAAATATTTTTTACTCAATAGAAAGGTGATTTATAGCTCGTTCGATAGATCTCGCTCTACTGAGTACTTTGGGTATAGCATTTGCACCTCTGTCACGTGCGTGATCCGAGTTACAGCACATTTAAAGTTTTTAGCCAGGGGGTAACTCCATATAAAATTGACATATTTTCATGAAAATTCTGGGCAATCAAATTCTTTCCTGCACTGCATTTCTAAACAAAACAGTAACCCCCTTGTAAAGTCGAAGTCGTCGTTCTAACGACTTTTTTGTGGAATTTAAAACAAAACAAGCAATATACTAAGATTAAATTGTGTAAAAATGGTTAGAAAAGTCTCACTGTAAATCGGTCGGTAGCCACAAGCAGACTATGGTGCCCATTCATCAACTGAATCATTGGATGATAGAAAGTCTGAGACTTCCCATTCACTTTCGTTAGAATCGAGGCTGCAATCCTCAATTTCTGCTGCCATCTCGTCATCTCCAAAGTCTCGGTCATTTTCCAAAGGTATACCTTTATCCTGATCTGTATTGGAACTGCTGTTTGCCTTGGGGTTGTTTTTCCGCTTAATTCTTCTTGGCTTGTTTGTAACTGGGCTATCACTCAAGTCATCATCGTCTTCTTCTATTGCAGCTTGATCTGACTTGTATCCTTTCTGGCGATGTTTTTTCTTTTGCAGAGAAGGCGGTAACTGTGTTCCTGTGAACCAAACAGGGGTTATAGCCGATGTTTCCTCATTCCATTTCCACCCATAATCTTCCGGATCCAGCAGCTCCATCCGATACTCGCCACACTGAAGCCATATTTTAGTTTGCAACTGAGATCGTTTTAATGCTTGAAGGAGAGAATCAGGATCAGGGGGCAGTGCCATAGAGCTCTTTTCCTTTTGCTGTTGATAAAGACGCACTCTTGTATCGATGTAGCCCTCGTCTTTACTACCCTTGTATATAACTGCACAGACAAACTCTTTTAATTTCTGAATGTCGTTCTCAAGCAGCGGCTCGTCGTTCTGCAATGCATCTAGCATAGTAGAGGGTGATTGATCTTTTAAAAGCTTTTTGAAAATTCTAACTTTTCTCGTTTTGAACATGTATGAGGTTGTGTCGCAACCAGAAATTGAATGAAAAGCTGGCAATGATAAGCAGAGCTGTCTTCCAATAAAGCGGCATATTTTTCCAACATCTGCAAAGCTATCTCGCTCGTACTTCATGAACCATTGGTGAGTTACAGCACACTTTTCATATGCCCATACAAGAAGGACCAGCACATCTGTATCTTTGGCGACAACAACTACATCTTGATTTGCTAAAATCGCATGTAAGATTAACCTGCTATCTGCTTCTTTATGATTGCAATGGAAGAGCACCTCACTTGACCTATTTGTGATTTGGTATGTTAGCTCTTTTGATGTTATGACAACTGGGCATCTTAGCTTGGATCTGCCCTCCTTTGATTGCACGTAATCTGCGATGGCTGGAATAAGGTTTTCCTTGTTCTCTCCTTTGTGAAAAAAAGCTTTCCCATCGCGCACCTTGTAGCATGCGTTGGTTGACATTGCTGATATGAACCCGGGGGCCTTTTTCTCCTCTGTCTCTTCTTGTGCCTTCTTTGATGCTTTTTTCTATGTATGTATCAGTGATTATTCCGACACTGTTTGGTTCACGTTCTCTGCTAAGGGGTAACAAACTGAAGGTTCAAGTTCTCTGCTAGGGGTAATACGAGAGGTTATCAAATCCGTAAAGGACATTGGCTGCATCAACTCTCTCCATGTCGAGCAGCAGGTCATACAGAAAACCAATAGTGGCTTTGGTCTCCCGCGTGCTATATAACAACAGCACGTTCTCGGTGAAGTCCATTCTGTGGTTACTTTTGAAATTCTCCACTTCCATGGCGCATGGTTGCAAAAAAGATTGGTTGCGATTCGGGCACGTGCAGAACACGTGTGCCGAGTTAAGTGAGTATATCGGGAACATCAACACATCATCAACATCAACATTGTCATGATGATAACATTCAAAGCAGTTGCTGGAGATATGTAACCGAACACTAAGAAAGGCAACAAAAAAAACAGCCATACAAACGCATAGCCAGGTCGTTTGGAAGGAAGAAAGGACAGAAATGTACCTTCAAAACTCCCTGAGAAAAAATTCACGCATTGTGTCAACATACAGACATACATACATACATACATACATCTGCTATTTGTTAAAGCAGGTTACCTAAAAACGCAACTATTAAGCTGATGTGGACCTGCCGTCTACTAAATTAAAGATAACGTTTTATACAATTTCCTAATAGTTTTAAAGAGCGTTTCAAATCATTGAATTAAACTACTTTTGCTAAAATACGAGCAGTAAAAACCTAATAATAAATAAAATCCCTCTGTTTGTTCTGTATCAAACAGGCTTCTTTGTTGAATGACACTGAATTTAGAAGCTCCTTCACATTTTCAACTTGTTCTTAAAAGAGTCTATTCCTTTGATACTTTTTAAGTTGATTGGTAATGTGTTCCATAACAACGGACCTCTCCATCTGACTGACGTTCTTCCGAGTTCTCTGGAGCACCTTGGAAACTCGAATGACAAGCTGTCCCTTGAGCGAGTTAAGTTTCTATTGAAATGGCTTGCAAGCGCCTCTGGGGCTTTTTGCTGGAAGACTTTGTACATGATACTCAATACCTTTCTTTTATATACATAATCTAGTCTGTCCCACTTGGCTAATCATAGAATCTCGTCATCCGAAATGTCTCTGGGTAACCTATGAATGACTCTATCTGCTCGTACATGTATTTTCTCTATATCTTCAGTATGAGCAGGTGAGCCTGTCCACCAAACAGTCATACCAGATGATACAGCCGCGATGATTGTTTTAAAATAGATTTCTTCTTGGACATGTATTGGCAAATTTTTTTGTATAACTTTATTCTTTTTTTTTTACCTGGAATCCATCTGACAAACTGCATGTTTGTCATGCAGTTTGTCATGGATTCCAGTTAAAAAAAAGCATGCAATCGTACGTCAAGGAGAATCTGATCTTATGGTGTTAAGAAAGGCAAAAAAACGAGGTTTGCAGGATCACATTTGAATCCAGATGCGAGTCCACATAGATTCATCATTATTCTAATAATAACGGATTCATTATTCTCAAAACTTATGTGATGGAAAATGGCTTGACATATTATGCAGCGTGCCGAGGATGAAAATTTTTCCTTTGAGAAAGAGTACAATGATAATGAAGAACTGGAGACATTACCAAATACATGTTCAAACATCTAACTGTAATGGAATTGTTTTCTCGCTTCGTTGTTTTATTGACACACGAGGATGGACGGGCGTCGAGAGTAGTAGTTTCAAGGGAAGGCAGTCGAGAGAAGTAGTAGTAGTAGTAGTAGTAGTAGTAGTAGTAGTAGTAATAGTAGTAGTAGTAGTAGTAATAGTAGTAGTAGTAGTAGTAGTAGTAGTAGTGAGGAGTTAAGCCTGTAATCAGAAGTTTTACAGGTTTAATAATGAATATTTCGAGCAAGGAATTGTTGGCGAGCAATAGTACACACATGAATAGAAAAATATTTTTGTAGTTACATGTTCTTCTTTACGGTTTCACTGAAGGCATTATTGGTGGTCCTGCTTAAAATATTTAAGCTGCCCCTTCCATTTTAGACTAAATAAAGCATACGCATGTGCAGGAAAGAATTTATTTGCCCAAAATTTTCATGAAAATATGTCAATTTTATATGGAGTTACCCCCTGGCTTAAAAATTTTAAATGTGCTATAACTTGGATCACGTACGTGATAGAGGTGCAAATGCTGTACCCAAAGTACTCAGTAGAGCGAGATCTATCGAATGAGCTATAAATCACCTTTCTATTGAGTAAAAAAATATTTTTCATACTGGATAGTGACGTCACCGATCACGTGACAATGAGCTATATTTAGAAGAGGTACAGTCGCTTAAAATAACAACAAGACATCATACTTTCATAATTAAGTGAGAAAAGAAACATCGGAAAAGTTGCTAGATTTCTGTAAGAAATTCCCTGCCTAATAAAGAATGGAGGCTGTACTATTCACGGAAAGGGGAGATGATCACCGAATTTCATCACATCAACTGAAGCAGTTAAATAACACTCTGAAATGCTTACGGAACTCCAGATTATTGTATTATTCTGGAGAAGATTAGTGAGGTAATTGCATTCGTTTTTATCTTGCCACTAAAGTCATATGTTTAAGTTCTTATCCGAAACTGCTAGCAATTGATAATTGTTCATTTATATAATATGTATCTTTTATAAATAGATACTTTTTGGAACGCATTCAATAATAACTGTTTGATTACTTATCAGGCAGGAAAGCTCTTATGAAAGTGAGTTTCCACGGCGGAGGATAAAGAATGGAGGCTGTACTATTCACGGAAAGGGGGAGATGGTCACCCGATTTGGTTCACATTAACTGAAGCAGTGAGATAATACCCTGAAATGTTTACGGAACTCCAGCTCATTATACTATCCTGGAGAAGATTAGTGAGGTAAGTTGCATTCGTTTTTATCCTGCCACTAAAGTCATATGTTTAAGTTCTCTTCCGAATCTGCTAGCAATTGATAATTGTTCATTTCCTATAATATGTATCTTTTATAAATATATACTTTTTGGAAGGCATTCAATAATAACTGCTTGATTACTTATCAGGCGGGAAAGTTCTTATCAAAGTGAATTTCCACGGCGGAGGATAAAGAATGGAGGCTGTACTATTCACGGAAAGGGGGAGATGATCACCGGATTTCGTTCACATCAACTGAAGCAGTTAAATAACACTCTGAAATGCTTACGGAACTCCAGATTATTGTATTATTCTGGAGAAGATTAGTGAGGTAAGTTGCATTCGTTTTTATCTTGCCACTAAAGTCATATGTTTAAGTTCTTATCCGAAACTGCTAGCAATTGATAATTGTTCATTTTATATAATATGTATCTTTTATAAATAGATACTTTTTGGAACGCATTCAATAATAACTGTTTGATTACTTATCAGGCAGGAAAGCTCTTATGAAAGTGAGTTTCCACGGCGGAGGATAAAGAATGGAGGCTGTACTATTCACGGAAAGGGGGAGATGGTCACCCGATTTGGTTCACATTAACTGAAGCAGTGAGATAATACCCTGAAATGTTTACGGAACTCCAGCTCATTATACTATCCTGGAGAAGATTAGTGAGGTAAGTTGCATTCGTTTTTATCTGCCACTAAAGTCATATGTTTAAGTTCTCTCCGAATCTGCTAGCAATTGATAATTGTTCATTTCCTATAATATATATCTTTTATAAATATATACTTTTTGGAAGGCATTCAATAATAACTGCTTGATTACTTATCAGGCGGGAAAGTTCTTATCAAAGTGAATTTCCACGGCGGAGGATAAAGAATGGAGGCTGTACTATTCACGGAAAGGGGGAGATGATCACCGGATTTCGTTCACATCAACTGAAGCAGTTAAATAACACTCTGAAATGCTTACGGAACTCCAGATTATTGTATTATTCTGGAGAAGATTAGTGAGGTAAGTTGCATTCGTTTTTATCTTGCCACTAAAGTCATATGTTTAAGTTCTTATCCGAAACTGCTAGCAATTGATAATTGTTCATTTATATAATATGTATCTTTTATAAATAGATACTTTTTGGAACGCATTCAATAATAACTGTTTGATTACTTATCAGGCAGGAAAGCTCTTATGAAAGTGAGTTTCCACGGCGGAGGATAAAGAATGGAGCTGTACTATTCACGGAAAGGGGGAGATGGTCACCGGATTTGGTTCACATTAACTGAAGCAGTGAGATAATACCTGAAATGTTTACGGAACTCCAGCTCATTATACTATCCTGGAGAAGATTAGTGAGGTAAGTTGCATTCGTTTTTATCCTGCCACTAAAGTCATATGTTTAAGTTCTCTTCCGAATCTGCTAGCAATTGATAATTGTTCATTTCCTATAATATGTATCTTTTATAATATATACTTTTTGGAAGGCATTCAATAATAACTGCTTGATTACTTATCAGGCGGAAAGTTCTTATCAAAGTGAATTTCCACGGCGGAGGATAAAGAATGGAGGCTGTACTATTCACGGAAAGGGGGAGATGATCACCGGATTTCGTTCACATCAACTGAAGCAGTTAAATAACACTCTGAAATGCTTACGGAACTCCAGATTATTGTATTATTCTGGAGAAGATTAGTGAGGTAAGTTGCATTCGTTTTTATCTTGCCACTAAAGTCATATGTTTAAGTTCTTATCCGAAACTGCTAGCAATTGATAATTGTTCATTTATATAATATGTATCTTTTATAAATATACTTTTTGGAACGCATTCAATAATAACTGTTTGATTACTTATCAGGCGGAAAGCTCTTATGAAAGTGAATTTCCACGGCGGAGGATAAAGAATGGAGGCTGTACTATTCACGGAAAGGGGGAGATGGTCACCGATTTGTTCACATCAACTGAAGCAGTTAATAATACCTGAAATGTTACGGAACTCCAGCTCATTATATATCTGGAGAAGATTAGTGAGGTAAGTTGCATTCGTTTTTATCTGCCACTAAAGTCATATGTTTAAGTTCTTATCCGAAACTGCTAGCAATTGATAATTGTTCATTTTATAATATGTATCTTTTATAAATATACTTTTTGGAAGCATTCAATAATAACTGCTTGATTACTTATCAGGCAGGAAAGCTCTTATGAAAGTGAGTTTCCACGGCGGAGGATAAAGAATGGAGCTGTACTATTCACGGAAAGGGGGAGATGGTCACCCGATTTGGTTCACATTAACTGAAGCAGTGAGATAATACCCTGAAATGTTTACGGAACTCCAGATTATTGATATCTGGAGAAGATTAGTGAGGTAAGTTGCATTCGTTTTTATCTGCCACTAAAGTCATATGTTTAAGTTCTTATCCGAACTGCTAGCAATTGATAATTGTTCATTTTATATAATATGTATCTTTTATAAATAGATACTTTTTGGAACGCATTCAATAATAACTGTTGATTACTTATCAGGCAGGAAAGCTCTTATGAAAGTGAGTTTCCACGGCGGAGGATAAAGAATGGAGGCTGTACTATTCACGGAAAGGGGGAGATGGTCACCGATTTGGTTCACATTAACTGAAGCAGTGAGATAATACCCTGAAATGTTTACGGAACTCCAGATTATTGTATTATTCTGGAGAAGATTAGTGAGGTAAGTTGCATTCGTTTTTATCTTGCCACTAAAGTCATATGTTTAAGTTCTTATCCGAAACTGCTAGCAATTGATAATTGTTCATTTTATATAATATGTATCTTTTATAAATAGATACTTTTTGGAACGCATTCAATAATAACTGTTTATTACTTATCAGGCAGGAAAGCTCTTATGAAAGTGAGTTTCCACGGCGGAGGATAAAGAATGGAGGCTGTACTATTCACGGAAAGGGGGAGATGGTCACCGATTTGGTTCACATTAACTGAAGCAGTGGATAATACCTGAAATGTTTACGGAACTCCAGCTCATTATACTATCCTGGAGAAGATTAGTGAGGTAAGTTGCATTCGTTTTTATCTGCCACTAAAGTCATATGTTTAAGTTCTTATCCGAAACTGCTAGCAATTGATAATTGTTCATTTTATATAATATGTATCTTTATAAATAGATACTTTTTGGAACGCATTCAATAATAACTGTTTGATTACTTATCAGGCGGGAAAGTTCTTATCAAAGTGAATTTCCACGGCGGAGGATAAAGAATGGAGGCTGTACTATTCACGGAAAGGGGGAGATGATCACCGGATTTCGTTCACATCAACTGAAGCAGTTAAATAACACTCTGAAATGCTTACGGAACTCCAGATTATTGTATTATTCTGGAGAAGATTAGTGAGGTAAGTTGCATTCGTTTTTATCTTGCCACTAAAGTCATATGTTTAAGTTCTTATCCGAAACTGCTAGCAATTGATAATTGTTCATTTTATATAATATGTATCTTTTATAAATAGATACTTTTTGGAACGCATTCAATAATAACTGTTTATTACTTATCAGGCAGGAAAGCTCTTATGAAAGTGAGTTTCCACGGCGGAGGATAAAGAATGGAAGCTGTACTATTCACGGAAAGGGGGAGATGGTCACCCGATTTGGTTCACATTAACT
>RQOL01000565.1:0-23481 GCA_013076295.1 Sanderia malayensis
GTATAAGTTGCGGGAATAAAAGTCAATTTTTTTGGTGTAAATTGTGGGAATGAGTGTTATCTTTTATTAGTGTAAATTGTGGGAATAAATGTTGATATTACTGAAAAAAGTAACTAAAAGTGTATAACAATTTCTTTTCGCTGAATTGACGTGGAATCATGCGCAAATTGTGGAAGGAAAGCTAATTTTGATTGGTGTAAGTTGCGGGAATAAAAGAAATTTTTGCTGGTGTAAATGTGGAAATTAGTGTTATTTTTTCATTAGTGTAAATTGTGGGAATGAATGTTTATATTACTGAAAGGAAGTAACTAAAAGTGTATAAAAATTTGCTTTCGCTGAATTGACGTGGAATCATGCGCAAATTGTGATATGAATGTTAATTTCGATTAGTATAAGTTGCGGGAATAAAAGTTAATTTTTTTGGTGTAAATTGGGGAATGAGTGTTATCTTTTATTAGTGTAAATTGTGGGAATGAATGTTAACATTACTGAAAAGAGTAACTAAAAGTGCATGACAATTTGTTTTCGCTGAATTGACGTGGAATCATGCGCAAATTGTTGGAATGAATGTTAATTTTGATCAGTGTAAGTAGCGGGAATGAAAATTAATTTTCATTGGTGTAATTTGTGGGAATGAGTGTTATCTTTTATTACTGTAAGTTGTGGGAATGAATGTTAATATCACTGAAAAAAGTAACTAAAAGTGTATAACAATTTCTTTTCGCTGAATTGACGTGGAATCATGCGCAAATTGTGGGAAGGAAAGCTAATTTTGATTAGTGTCAGTTGCGGGAGTAAATGTCAAATTTTTATTGGTGTAAATTGTGGGAATGAGTGTTATCTTTTATTAGTGTAAATTGTGGGAATGAATGTTAATATACTGAAAAAAGTAACTAAGAGTGCATAACAATTTGTTTTCTGAATAATCATGCGCAAATTGTGGAATGAATGTTATTTTGATTAGTGTAGTTGCGGAAAAAAGTTAATTTATTGGTGTAAATTGTGGGAATGAGTGTTATCTTTTATTAGTGTAAATTGTGGGAATGAATGTTAATATTACTGAAAAAGTAACTAAAAGTGCATAAAATTTGCTTTCGCTGAATTGACGTGGAATCATGCGCAAATTGTGGAATGAATGTTAATTTCGATTGTATAAGTTGCGGGAATAAAGTTAATTTTTTTGGTGTAAATTGTGGGAATGAGTGTTATCTTTTATTAGTGTAAATTGTGGAATGAATGTTAATATTACTGAAAAAAGTAACTAAAATGTATAACAATTTGTTTCGCTGAATTGACGTGGAATCATGCGCAAATTGTGGAATGAATGTTAATTTATTAGTGTAAGTTGCGGGATAAAGTTAATTTTTTTGTGCAAATTGTGGGAATGAGTGTTATCTTTTATTAGTGTAAATTGTGGAATCAATATTAATATTACTGAAAAAGTAACTAAAAGTGCATAACAATTGTTTTCGCTGAATTGACGTGGAATCATGCGCAAATTGTGCAATGAATGTTAATTTTGATTAGTGTAAGTTGCGGAAAAATTAAATTTTTATTGGTGTAAATTGTGGGAATGAGTGTTATCTTTTATTAGTGTAAATTGTGGGAATCAATGTTAATATTACTGAAAAAAGTAACTAAAAGTGTATAACAATTTGTTTCGCTGAATTGACGTGGAATCATGCGCAAATTGTGGGAATGAATGTTAATTTTGATTAGTATAAGTTGCGGGAATAAAAGTTAATTTTTTTGGTGTAAATTGTGGGAATGAGTGTTATCTTTTATTAGTGTAAATTGTGGGAATCAATGTTAATATTACTGAAAAAAGTAACTAAAAGTGTATAACAATTTCTTTCGCTGAATTGACGTGGAATCATGCGCAAATTGTGGGAGAATGTAATTTTGATTGTGTAAGTTGCGGGAATAAAAGTAATTTTCATTGGTGTAAATTGTGGAATGAGTGTTATCTTTTATTAGTGTAAATTGTGGAATGAATGTTAATATTACTGAAAAAAGTAACTAAAGTGCATAACAATTTGCTTTCGCTGAATTGACGTGGAATCATGCGCAAATTGTGGGAATGAATGTTAATTTTGATTAGTGTAAGTTGCGGAAATAAAAGGTAATTTTCATTGGTGTAAATTGGGGAATGAGTGTTATCTTTTATTAGTGTAAATTGTGGGAATGAATGTTAATATTACTGAAAAAAGTAACTAAAGTGCACAACAATTTGCTTTCGCTGAATTGACGTGGAATCATGCGCAAATTGTGGGAATGAATGTTAATTTTATTAAGTGTGCGGGAATAAAAGTTAATTTTCATTGGTGTAAATTGTGGGAATGAGTGTTATCTTTTATTAGTGTAAATGTGGGAATGAATGTTAATATTACTGAAAAAGTAACTAAAAGTGTATAACAATTTGTTTCGCTGAATTGACGTGGAATCATGCGCAATTGTGGGAATGAATGTTAATTTTGATTAGTGTAAGTTGCGGGAATAAAAGTTAATTTTTTTGGTGTAAATTGTGGGAATGAGTGTTATCTTTTATTAGTGTAAATTGTGGGAAAGAGTGTTATCTTTTATTCGTGGAAATTGTGGAATGAATGTTAATATTACTGAAAAAGTAACTAAAAGTGTATAACAATTTGTTTTCGCTGAATTGACGTGACATGCGCCAAAGAGTCTTAATTTTGGATTAATGTAGTGGGAAAATAAATTAATTTTTGTTGTTGTAAATTGTGGAAATAGTGTTATCTTTTATTAGTGTAAATTGTGGGAATGAGTGTTATCTTTTATTCGTGGAATTGTGGAATGAATGTTAATATTACTGAAAAAAGTAACTAAAAGTGTATAACAATTGCTTTCGCTGAATTGACGTGAATCATGCGCAATTGTGGAATGAATCTTAATTTTGATTTGTGAGTTGCGGAAAAAAAGTTAATTTTATTGGTGTAAATTGTGGGAATGAGTGTTATCTTTTATTAGTGTAAATTGTGGAATCAATGTTAATATTACTGAAAAAAGTAACTAAAGTGTATAACAATTTGCTTTTCGCTGAATTGACGTGGAATCATGCGCAAATTGTGGGAATGAATGTTTATTTCGATTAGTATAGTTGCGGGAATAAAAGTTAATTTTATTGGTGTAAATTGTGAATGAGTGTTATCTTTTATTAGTGTAAATTGTGGGAATGAATGTTAATATGACTGAAAAAGTAACTAAAAGTGCATAACAATTTGCTTTCGCTGAATTGACGTGGAATCATGCGCAAATTGTGGGAATGAATGTTAATTTCGATTATAAGTTGCGGGAATAAAATTAATTTTATTGGTGTAAATTGTGGAATGAGTGTTATCTTTTATTAGTGTAAATTGTGGGAATGAATGTTAATATTACTGAAAAAAGTAACTAAAGTGTAAAATTTGCTTTCGCTGAATTGACGTGGAATCATGCGCAAATTGTGGGAATGAATGTTAATTTCGATTAGTATAGTTGCGGGAATAAAAGTTAATTTTATTTGTAAATTGTGGGAATGAGTGTTATCTTTTATTAGTGTAAATTGTAGGAATCAATGTAATATTACTGAAAAAAGTAACTAAAAGTGTATAAAATTTGCTTTTGCTGAATTGACGTGGAATCATGCGCAAATTGTGGGAATGAATGTTTAATTTTGATTAGTATAAGTTGCGGGAATAAAAGTTAATTTTATTGGTGTAAATTGTGAATGAGTGTTATCTTTTATTAGTGTAAATTGTGGAATGAATGTTAATATTACTGAAAAAGTAACTAAAGTGCATAACAATTGCTTTCGCTGAATTGACGTGGAATCATGCGCAAATTGTGGAATGAATGTTTATTTCGATTAGTATAAGTTGCGGGAATAAAAGTTAATTTTTATTGGTGTAAATTGTGGGAATGAGTGTTATCTTTTATTAGTGTAAATTGTGGAATAATATTAGTAATATACTGAAAAAAGTAACTAAAAGTGTATAACAATTTGCTTTCGCTGAATTGACGTGGAATCATGCGCAAATTGTGGGAATGAATGTTAATTTCGATTATTGTAAGTTGCGGGAAAAAAGTAATTTTATTGGTGTAAATTGTGGGAATGAGTGTTATCTTTTATTAGTGTAAATTGTGTAATAAAGTTAATATTACTGAAAAAGTAACTAAAATGTTAACAATTTGCTTTCGCTGAATTGACGTGGAACATGCGCAAATTGTGGAATGAATGTTAATTTGATTTAGTGTAAGTTGCGGGAAAAAAGGTAATTACTATTGGTGTAAATTGTGGGAATGAGTGTTATCTTTTATTAGTGTAAATTGTGGGAATGAATGTTAACATTACTGAAAAAAGTAACTAAAAGTGCATACAATTTGTTTTCGCTGAATTGACGTGGAATCATGCGCAAATTGTTGGAATGAATGTTAATTTTGATCATGTAAGTTGCGGAAAATGAAATTAATTTTCATTGGTGTAATTTGGGGAATGAGTGTTATCTTTTATTAGTGTAAGTTGTGGAATGAATGTTAAATCACTGAAAAAAGTAACTAAAAGTGTATAACAATTTCTTTTCGCTGAATTGACGTGGAATCATGCGCAAATTGTGGGAAGGAAAGCTAATTTTGATTAGTGTCAGTTGCGGGAGTAAATGTCAAATTTTTATTGGTGTAAATTGTGGGAATGAGTGTTATCTTTTATTAGTGAAAATTGTGGGAATGAATGTTAATATTACTGAAAAAGTAACTAAGGTGCATAACAATTTGCTTTTGCTGAATTGACGCGGAATCATGCGCAAATTGTGGAATGAATGTCATTTTGGTTAGTGTAAGTTGCGGGAGTAAATGTTAAATTTTTATTGGTGTAAATTGTGGGAATGAGTGTTATATTTTATTAGTGTAAATTGTGGAATGAATGTTAATATTACTGAAAAGATAACTAAAAGTGCATAACAATTTGTTTCGCTGAATTGACGTGGAATCATGCGCAAATTGTTGGAATGAATGTTAATTTTTATCAGTGTAAGTTGCGGGAATGAGAATTAATTTTCATTGGTGTAAATTGTGGAATGAGTGTTATCTTTTAGTAGTGTAAATTGTAGGAATCAATGTTAATATTACTGAAAAAAGTAACTAAAAGTGTATAAGAATTTGCTTTCGCTGAATTCGTGGATCATGCGCAATTTGTGGAAATGAATGTTAATTTCAATTAGTATAAGTTGCGGAATAAACGTTAATTTTTTTGGTGCAAATTGTGGTAATGAGTGTAATCTTTTATTAGTGTAAATTGTGGCAATGAGTGTTAATATACTGAAAGATGTAACTAAAATTGCATAACAATGTGTTTTCGCTGAATTGACGTGAATCATGCGCAAATTGTGGCATGAAATCTCATTTTGATAGTGTAAGTTGCGGGAGTAAATGTTAAATTTTTATTTGTGCAAATTGTGGGAATGAGTGTTATCTTTTATTAGTGTAAATTGTGGGAATCAATATTAATATTACTGAAAAAAGTAACTAAAAGTGCATAACAATTTGTTTTCGCTGAACTGACGTGGAATCATGCGCAAATTGTGCGAATGAATGTTAATTTTGATTAGTGTGAGTTGCGGAAAAAAAAATTAATTTTAATTGGTGTAAATTGTGGGAATGAGTGTTATCTTTTATTAGTGTAAATTGTGGGAATCAATGTTAATATTACTGAAAAAAGTAACTAAAAGTGTATAAGAATTTGCTTCCGCTGAATTGACGTGGAATCATGCGCAAATTGTGGGAATGAATGTTTATTTCAATTAGTATAAGTTGCGGGAATAAAAGTTAATTTTTTTTGGTGTACATTGTGGGAATGAGTGTTATCTTTTTTTAGTGTAAATTGTGAGAATCAATGTTAATATTACTGAAAAAAGTAACTAAAAGTGTATAACAATTTCTTTTCGCTGAATTGACGTGGAATCATGCGCAAATTGTGGGGGAGAAAGCCAATTTTGATTGGTGTAAGATGCGGAAATAAAAGGTAATTTTCATTGGTGTAAATTTTGGGAATGAGTGTTATCTTTTATTAGTGTAAATTGTGGGAATGAATGTTAATATTACTGAAAAAAAGTAACTAAAGATGCATAACAATTTGCTTTCGCTGAATTGACGCGGAATCATGCGCAAATTGTGGGAATGAATGTTAATTTTGATCAGTGTAAGTTGCGGAAATAAAAGGTAATTTTCATTGGTGTAAATTGCGGGAATGAGTGTTATCTTTTATTAGTGTAAATTGTGGGAATGAATGTTAATATTACTGAAAAAAAGTAACTAAATGTGCACAACAATTTGCTTTCGCTGAATTGACGTGGAATCATGCGCAAAATGTGGGAATGAATGTTAATTTTTATTAGTGTAGGTTACGGGAATAAAAGTTAATTTTCATTGGTGTAATTTGTGGGAATGAGTGTTATCTTTTATTATTGTCATTTGTGGAATGAATGTTAATATTACTGGAAAAAGTAACTAAAAGTGTATAACAATTTGTTTTCGCTGAATTGACGTGGAATCATGCGCCAATTGTGGGAATGAATCTTAATTTTGATTAATGTAAGTTGCGGGAATAAAAGTTAATTTTTTTTGGTGTAAATTGTGGGAATGAGTGTTATCTTTTATTAGTGTAAATTGTGGGAAAGAGTGTTATCTTTTATTCGTGGAAATTGTGGGAATGAATGTTAATATTACTGAAAAAAGTAACTAAAAGTGTATAACAATTTGTTTTCGCTGAATTGACGTGGAATCATGCGCCAATTGTGGGAATGAATCTTAATTTTGATTAATGTAAGTTGCGGGAATAAAAGTTAATTTTTGTTGTTGTAAATTGTGGGAATAAGTGTTATCTTTTATTAGTGTAAATTGTGGGAATGAGTGTTATCTTTTATTCGTGGAAATTGTGGGAATGAATGTTAATATTACTGAAAAAAGTAACTAAAAGTGTATAACAAGTTGCTTTCGCAGAATTGACGTGATATCATGCGCCAATTGTGGGAATGAATCTTAATTTTGATTTGTGTGAGTTGCGGAAAAAAAAGTTAATTTTAATTGGTGTAAATTGTGGGAATGAGTGTTATCTTTTATTAGTGTAAATTGTGGGAATCAATGTTAATATTACTGAAAAAAGTACTAAAAGTGTATAACAATTTGCTTTCGCTGAATTGACGTGGAACCATGCGCAAATTGTGGGAATGAATGTTAGTTTCGATTAGTGTAAGTTGGGGGAGAAAAGGTAATTTCTATTGGTGTAAATTGTGGGAATGAGTGTTATCTTTTATTAGTGTAAATTGTGGTAATTAAAGTTAATATTACTGAAAAAAGTAACTAAAAGTGCATAACAATTTGTTTTCGCTGAACTGACGTGGAATCATGCGCAAATTGTGCAAATGAATGTTAATTTTAATTAGCGTAAGTTGCGGGAGCAAATCTTAAATTTTTATTGGTGTAAATTGTGGGAATGAGTGTTATCTTTTATTAGTGTAAATTGTGGGAAACAATGTTAATATTACTAAAAAAAGTAACTAAAAGTGTATAAGAATTTGCTTTCGCTGAATTGACGTGGAATCATGCGCAAATTGTGAGAATGAATGTTAATTTCGATTAGTATAAGTTGCGGGAATAAAAGTTAATTTTTTTTGGTGTAAATTGTGGGAATGAGTGTTATCTTTTATTAGTGTAAATTGTGGGAATCAATGTTGATATTACTGAAAAAAGTAACTAAAAGTGTATAACAATTTCTTTTCGCTGAATTGACGTGGAATCATGCGCAAATTGTGGGAAGGAAAGCTAATTTTGTTGAATTGGTATTGAATTGAATTTCACGGCGGACGGACATGTATTTCTAGCTGTGAAGAAAAGATCTGATTAATTGTTATTTTGCTGCCGATATCTTCGGTGAAGTCACCTAAATATAGTTTTTGGTTGCAAAACGACTTATCTGGATCATTTTTGTTCATTTGGCGATTTCGTCTGGTTTGTTTATTTGTTGTATTTTCTTCAACTTGTATTTTGGATCTGCTTTGGTATTGGCAGTAGTACGCCTGCAGATTGTGCAGTATTTTATCATAATGGATTTCGCTGCTGTACAAGACTTATCAGTTACTGATGGTGAAGTAAGTCATCTAAATGTTGATAATTGCAAACAAACTTGTGCTTCATTATCTGACAAAATTGATTTATCACATATTGATTCTGTGTTGGTTAATCCGAAAGAACATTTCCTTTGCAATTTATGTAGCCGATTGTTCCGAACAAACAGTAGTCTAAGCAAGCACTTGCAATCTTGTGGTAAAATATCTAGTTTTATCAGTTCTATTTCAAATTCAAGTAATAATATTGGGATTGATAGTGAAGTTAGCACTGAACTTTGTTCAAATTCTGTTTTAAATCCAACGACTTTTTCGAACGATACCTCGTCGCATCAATGGAACTCGAACTTGACGCCACATTCTTCTGCGCCTATGCAATCAAAATCGTATCAATGCTCGCTATGTCCTCGTGCATTTTCTTCAGAACACGGGCGTTCAATTCACTTGAGAACATGTTTAAAGAAACAAAACATCAATGCAACACTCAAAGCTCAACAACAATCAACAGTTATGCCAAAATATCAACAAACTCAGGATTCTGATCCTCCTGCTTTACAAGAGTTACAAATTTGGGGAAATCATACTTTTCAAGATCTTATTGTTAAATTCGATTCAATCTATAATGAAATTGTGTTTTGGAGGAGAAATCTTTTCAAACTTCCCTCAGGTTCGGAAGGCAAGAAGTTTGTCCACGAGTTGGTAAAATGGTTCGATCACTGGAATAGTGATGCATTAAATTTCAAAGATATTGCCATGAAAGTTGTTATGGTGATGCCCGCTCTCCTTCTACAAAGACCATCTTATAAGTCTACATCAAAGCAACATACATTGTGTCTTTCTCGCCGCCTAGCCTTGTGGCATTCTGGTGACTTTGAAGCTATTCTGAGAGAAGTGAGGGCCATTCAGAAGCATTTGAAATCTTCTCGAAAAGAGTTGACTGATGAACAACTCGCTAAGACTTTCTCGAAACTAATGCTTGAAGGCAAAGTAAAAGCTGCTTTGAACCTACTTGATCAGTCCACACGAGGTGGTGTTCTGCCTTTGTCTAATGATACCATCCTGGAATTGCAAAAAAAACATCCCCAAGCAGCAGATATTGATGAAAGTGTTTTGCTACAAGGTCCAATACCTTTTGTCGACCCCGTGTTTTTCGAGAACCTGGATGATTCCATAATTCTGAAAGCAGCAATGCAGACGAGAGGCTCTAGTGGTCCGTCAGGCCTAGATGCAGAAGGATGGAGAAGAATTCTTGTTTCTAAGAGTTTTGGAAACATCGGTCAGAATCTGCGTAATTCTTTGGCTTCATTTGCTCGCAAAATTTGTTCAATTGATGTTCACATTACACAAATAGTAGCACTAACATCGGTTCCATTGAAGCGTACCTTGCCTGTCGACTTATACCACTTGATAAGTGCCCTGGTGTACGACCCATCGGAGTTGGTACTGAGACGTATTATCGGTAAAGCTGTGATTCAAATTGTCAAATCAGACATCATGGAGAGTGCTGGCAATCTTCAGCTTTGCGCAGGTCAGAAAGCAGGTTCTGAAGCCGCTGTTCATGCCATCTCTGACATTTTTGAGGAATCTGCAAGTGACGCTCTTCTTCTGGTTGATGCCACTAATGCATTCAATGCTTTGAACAGAAAAGTGTTGCTACATAACATTCAGTATTTGTGTCCTCCTATATCAACGTATGTCCGAAATTGCTACCTGATTCCGTCCAGGTTGTTTGTTCTTGGTGGTTTCGAAATATCTTCTTGTGAAGGTACTACCCAAGGAGACCCACTCGCAATGCCGATGTATGCCATAGGTATAGTACCACTCTTAGACCTGATTGCTGAAAACTGCGTAAATGATGACAACATTATCAAGCATGCAGCTTTTGCAGATGATCTTGGTGGGGCTGGAAAGCTTCACGTCGTAAGGTCTTGGTGGAACCGTATTGTTGAATTTGGCCCGAAACTGGGCTATTTTCCAAATGCAACAAAATCATGGCTAGTTATCAAACTGGATGTTGAGCAAGAAGCTAGAGAAATTTTCGATGGGACTGATATCCAGATAACAACAGAAGGGAGAAAATATCTTGGTGGTTTTATTGGATCCAAAGAAGGGAAAGACAGCTATGTTTCTTCACTTGTATCTTCTTGGTGTGACCAGCTGAAAGTTCTTTCAAGAATTGCAAAATCAGAACCACAGTCAGCCTATTCTGCTTTTGTTAGTGGCTTCAGGCATCGCCTCACTTACCACATGAGAACAATCATGAACATTGAAGATCATCTTAAGAAATTTGATGAAATTCTTGATACAGTTTTTATTCCTGCAATTACTGATGGCCATATATGTTCGTCTGATGAGCGGCTATTGCTATCATTACCAGTCAAGCGTGGTGGTCTTGCTCTTCCAATATTTTCATCCTTATCGAAAGCAGAGTACGTAAATTCACGCTCTGTTACCTTTGAGTTAGGCAGTCGCATCAAAGAGCAGGAGAAACATCTTTCGCCAGAGGCAAAAAACATAAAGGATGCAATATCAGCTGTCATCAGAAAGAGAGAAGAAAATAACATCAAGCTTCTCAACCAACTTCGAGACCGGATGACAAAAGAGCAGCTCCGTGCAAATGATCTTGCATGTATGAAGGGAGCCTCGAGTTGGCTAACTACTCTGCCACTATCTTCAGAGAATTTTGTTCTCAATAAGCGTGAATTTTATGATGCAATCCATCTTCGCTTTCGATGGCCATTGAAGTTCTTGCCATCTTCTTGTCCTTGTGGGAAGAAGTTTGATATTGATCATGCCATGTCATGTGCCAAAGGTGGATTTGTGTACCAACGACATGATGAAACACGTGATCTGTTTGCTCACCTCATGAAAGAAGTTTACAATGATGTGAAAGTTGAGCCACATCTACAGCCGATAACTGGAGAGAGTCTACCAAGCAGTGCAAATGTATCTCTTGAGGCACGTCTTGATGTCAGTGAGAGGGTTTTGGCAAAGGGGGCAACTTGCATTCTTTGACGTAAGGGTTATCAACCCATTTGCAAAGAGCCACCTGAGCCAGAAACTCTCCACAGCGTTCAGCAGCAGTGAAAAGGAGAAAAAGCGCCAATACAATCAAAGGATCATTGATGTTGAGCATGGATCGTTTAGCCCACTTGTATTTACACCCTATGGTGGTTGTGGCCGTGAGGCTGAAAATGTAATAATCAACCTTGCTGCAAAATTAGCCGCAAAGAAGGATTTTGAACATGTCGAGTTGTTCACTGGCTTCGTACAAAGCTCTCATTTTTGTTACTGCGGTCGGCAATACTATGCGTAAGAGGCTCTCGTGCAATAAAGTCTCAAGTTTGCACGAATTTGGACGATATTAACATTACACACGCTGTTGGTAGAATTCAGTAACTTATTATATTTATGTATGTAAAAAAAGTATAATTTTTCTTTTGTTTTGTAACCGGCGGCCTATCGGTATAAAAACAGCGCCACAGTTGATTATTATTGAGATCAGTGAGTCAAAAAAAAAATTTGATTGGTGTAAGTTGCGGGAATAGAAGTAAATTTTTGCTGGTGTAAATTGTGGAAATGAGTGTTATCTTTCATTAGTGTAAATTGTGGGAATGAATGTTTATATTACTGAAAAGAAGTAACTAAAAGTGTATAAAAATTTGCTTTCGCTGAATTGACATGGAATCATGCGCAAATTGTGGGAATGAATGTTAATTTCGATTAGTATAAGTTGCAGGAATAAAAGTTAATTTTTTTTGGTGTAAATTGGGGAATGAGTGTTATCTTTTATTAGTGTAAATTGTGGGAATGAAGGTTAATATTACTGAAAAGAGTAACTAAAAGTGCATAAAAATTTGTTTTCGCTGAATTGACGTGGAATCATGCGCAAATTGTTGGAATGAATGTTAATTTTGATCAGTGTAAGTAGCGGGAATGTAATTAATTTTCATTGGTGTAATTTGTGGAATGAGTGTTATCTTTTATTAGTGTAAGTTGTGGGAATGAATGTTAACATCACTGAAAAAAGTAACTAAAAGTGTATAACAATTTCTTTTCGCTGAAATTACGTGGAATCATGGGCAAATAGTGGGAAGGAAAGCTAATTTTGATTAGTGTCAGTTGCGGGAGTAAATGTCAAATTTTTATTGATGTAAATTGTGGGAATGAGTGTTTTTTATTAGTGAAAATTATGGGAATGAATGTTAATATGACTGAAAAAAGTAACTAAAGGTGCATAACAATTTGCTTTCGCTGAATTGACGCGAAATCATGCGCAAATTGTGGGATGAATGTCCATTTTGATTAGTGTAAGTTGCGGGAGTAAATGTTAAATTTTTATTGTGTAAATTGTGGAATGAGTGTTATCTTTTATTAGTGTAAATTGTGGGAATGAAAGTTAATATTACTGAAAAGAGTAACTAAAAGTGCATAACAATTTGTTTTCGCTGAATTGACGTGGAATCATGCGCAAATTGTTGGAATGAATGTTAATTTTTATCAGTGTAAGTTGCGGGAATGAGAATTAATTTTCATTGGTGTAAATTGTGGGAATGAGTGTTATCTTTTATTAGCGTAAATTGTGGCAATGAGTGTTAATATTACTGAAAGATGTAACTAAAAGTGCATAACAATGTGTTTTCGCTGAATTGACGTGGAATCATGCGCAAATTGTGGCAATGAATCTTGATTTTGATTAGTGTAAGTTGCGGGAGTAAATGTTAAATTTTTATTTGTGTAAATTGTGGGAATGAGTGTTATCTTTTATTAGTGTAAATTGTGGAATCAATATTAATATTACTGAAAAAAGTAACTAAAAGTGTTAAACAATTTCTTTCGCTGAAATTACGTGGAATCATGGGCAATGTGGGAAGGAATGTTAATTTTGATTAGTGTCAGTTGCGGGAAAATGTAATTTCAATTGGTGTAAATTGTGGGAATGAGTGTTATCTTTTATTAGTGTAAATTGTGGTAATTAAAGTTAATATTACTGAAAAAAGTAACCAAAAGTGCATAACAATTTGTTTACGCTGAACTGACGTGGAATCATGCGCAAATTGTGCGAATGAATGTTTATTTGATTAGTAAGTTGCGGAAAAAAGTTAATTTTATTGGTGTAAATTTAGAATGAGTGTTATCTTTTATTAGTGTAAATTGGGAATGAATGTTAATATACTGAAAAAGTAACTAAAGGTGCATAACAATTTGCTTTCGCTGAATTGACGTGGAATCATGCGCAAATTGGGGAATGAATGTCAATTTTGATTAGTGTAAGTTGCGGAGTAAAATGTTAATTTTTATTGGTGTAAATTGTGGGAATGAGTGTTATCTTTTATTAGTGTAAATTGTGGGAATGAATGTTAATATTACTGAAAAGAGTAACTAAAAGTGCATAACAATTTGTTTTCGCTGAATTGACGTGGAATCATGCGCAAATTGTTGGAATGAATGTTAATTTTGATCAGTGCAAGTTGCGGGAATGAAAATTAATTTTCATTGGTGTAAATTGTGGGAATGAGTGTTATCTTTTATTAGTGTAAATTGGGAATGAAGTTAATATTACTGAAAAGAGTAACTAAAAGTGCATAACAATTTGTTTTCGCTGAATTGACGTGGAATCATGCGCAAATTGTTGGAATGAATGTTAATTTTATCAGTGTAAGTTGCGGGAATGAGAATTAATTTTCATTGGTGTAAATTGTGGGAATGAGTGTTATCTTTTATTAGTGTAAATTGTGGCAATGATGTTAATATTACTGAAAGATGTAACTAAAAGTGCATAACAATGTGTTTTGCTGAATTGACGTGGAATCGTGCGCAATTGTGGCAATGAATTGATTTTGATTAGTGTAAGTTGCGGGAGTAAATGTTAAATTTTATTTGTGTAAATTGTGGGAATGAGTGTTATCTTTTATTAGTGTAAATTTGGGATCAATATTAATATTACTGAAAAAAGTATCTAAAAGTGTATAACAATTTGCTTTCGCTGAATTGACGTGGAAATTGCGCAAGTTGTGGAATGAATGTTAATTTTCGATTAGTGTAAGTTGCGTGAAAAAAGGTAATTTTATTGGTGTAAATTTGTGAATGAGTGTTATTTTTATTAGTGTAATTGTGGTAATTTATAAGTTAATATTTACTGAAAAAGTAACCAAAAGTGCATAACAATTTGTTTACGCTGAACTGACGTGGAATCATGCGCAAATTGTGCGAATGAATGTTAATTTTGATTAGTGTGAGTTGCGGAAAAAAAGTTAATTTTAATTGGTGTAAATTGTGGGAATGAGTGTTATCTTTTATTAGTGTAAATTGTGGGAATCAATGTTAATATTACTGAAAAAGTAACCAAAAGTGTATAGGAATTTGCTTTTCTGAATTGACGTGGAATCATGCGCAAATTGTGGGAATGAATGTTTATTTCGATTAGTATAAGTTGCGGGAATAAAAGTTAATTTTTATTTGTGTAAATTGTTAGAATGAGTGTTATCTTTTATTAGTGTAAATTGTAGGTCAATATTAATATTACTGAAAAAAGTAACCAAAAGTGTATAAGAATTTGCTTTTGCTGAATTGACGTGGAATCATGCGCAAATTGTGGGAATGAATGTTTATTTCGATTAGTATAAGTTGCGGGAATAAAAGTTAATTTTTATTGGTGTAAATTGTTAGAATGAGTGTTATCTTTTATTAGTGTAAATTGTGGGAATGAATGTTAATATGACTGAAAAAGTAACTAAAGGTGCATAACAATTTGCTTTCGCTGAATTGACGTGGAATCATGCGCAAATTGTGGGAATGAATGTTTATTTCGATTAGTATAAGTTGCGGGAATAAAAGTTAATTTTTATTGGTGTAAATTGTGGGAATGAGTGTTATCTTTCATTAGTGTAAATTGTAGGAATCAATATTAGTATTACTGAAAAAAGTAACTAAAAGTGTATAACAATTTGCTTTCGCTGAATTGACGTGGAACAATGCGCAATTTGTGGGAATGAATGTTAATTTCGATTATTGTAAGTTGCGGGAAAAAAGGTAATTTCTATTGGTGTAAATTGTGGGAATGAGTGTTATCTCTTATTAGTGTAAATTGTGGTAACTAAAGTTAATATTACTGAAAAAAGTAACTAAAAGTGTATAACAATTTGCTTTCGCTGAATTGACGTGGAACATGCGCAAGTTGTGGGAATGAATGTTAATTTGTATTAGTGTAAGTTGCGGGAAAAAAGGTAATTACTATTGGTGTAAATTGTGGGAATGAGTGTTATCTTTTATTAGTGTAAATTCTGGTAATTAAAGTTAATATTACTGAAAAAGTAACTAAAAGTGCATAACAATATGTTTTCGCTGAACTAACGTGGAATCATGCGCAAATTGTGCGAATGTATGTTAATTTTGATTAGTGTAAGTTGCGGGAGTAAATGTTAAATTTTTATTGGTGTAAATTGTGGGAATGAGTGTTATATTTTCTTAGTGTAAATTGTGGGAATGAATGTTAATATTACTGAAAAGAGTAACTAAAAGTGCATAACAATTTGTTTTCGCTGAATTGACGTGGAATCATGCGCAAATTGTTGGAATGAATGTTAATTTTGATCAGTGCAAGTTGCGGGAATGAAAATTAATTTTCATTGGTGTAAATTGTGGGAATGAGTGTTATCTTTTATTAGTGTAAATTGTGGGAATGAATGTTAATATTGCTGAAAAAAGTAACTAAAAGTGCACAACAATGTGTTTTCGCTGAAATGACGTGGAATCATGCGCAAAATGTGGGAATGAATGTTAATTTTTATTAGTGTAGGTTGCGGGAATTAAAGTTAATTTTCATTGGTGTAATTAGTGGGAATGAGTGTTATCTTTTATTATTGTCAGTTGTGGGAATGAATGTTAATATCACTGAAAAAAGTAACTAAAAGTGTATAACAATTTCTTTTCGCTGAATTGACGTGGAATATGCGCAAATTGTGGGAAAGAGAGCTAATTTTGATTAGTGTCAGTTGCGGGAGTAAATGTCAAATTGTTATTGGTGTAAATTGTGGGAATGAGTGTTATCTTTTATTAGTGTAAATTGTGGAATGAATGTCCATTTTGATTAGTGTAAGTTGCGGGAGTAAATGTTAAATTATTATTGGTGTAAATTGTGGGAATGAGTGTTATCTTGTATTAGTGTAAATTGTGGGAATGAATGTTAATATTACAGAAAAAAAGTAACTAAAGATGCATAACAATTTGCTTTCGCTGAATTGACGCGGAATCATGCGCAAATTGTGGGAATGAATGTCAATTTTGATTAGTGTACGTTGCGGGAGTAAATGTTAAATTTTTATTGGTGTAAATTGTGGGAATGAGTGTTATCTTTTATTAGTGTAAATTGTGGGAATGAATGTTAATATTACTGAAAAGAGTAACTAAAAGTGCATAACAATTTGTTTTCGCTGAATTGACGTGGAATCATGCGCAAATTGTTGGAATGAATGTTAATTTTGATCAGTGCAAGTTGCGGTAATGAAAATTAATTTTCATTGGTGTAAATTGTGGGAATGAGTGTTATCTTTTATTAGTGTAAATTGTGGGAATGGATGTTAATGTTACTGAAAAAAGTAACTAAATGTGCACAACAATCTGTTTTCGGTGAAATGACGTGGAATCATGCGCAAAATGTGGGAATGAATGTTAATTTTTATTAGTGTAGGTTGCGGGAATAAAAGTTAATTTTCATTGGTGTAATTTGTGGGAATGAGTGTTATCTTTTATTAGTGTCAGTTGTGGGAATGAATGTTAATATCACTGAAAAAGTAACTAAAAGTGTATAACAATTTCTTTTCGCCGAATTGACGTGGAATCATGCGCAAATTGTGGGAACGAATGTCCATTTTGCTTAGTGTAAGTTGCGGGAGTAAATGTTAAATTTTTATTGGTGTAAATTGTGGGAATGAGTGTAATCTTTTATTAGTGTAAATTGTAGGAATCAATATTAATATTACTGAAAAAAGTAACCAAAAGTGTATAAGAATTTGCTTTTGCTGAATTGACGTGGAATCATGCGCAAATTGTGGGAATGAATGTTTATTTCGATTAGTATAAGTTGCGGGAATAAAAGTTAATTTTTATTGGTGTAAATTGTTAGAATGAGTGTTATCTTTTATTAGTGTAAATTGTGGGAATGAATGTTAATATGACTGAAAAAGTAACTAAAGGTGCATAACAATTTGCTTTCGCTGAATTGACGTGGAATCATGCGCAAATTGTGGGAATGAATGTTTATTTCGATTAGTATAAGTTGCGGGAATAAAAGTTAATTTTTATTGGTGTAAATTGTGGGAATGAGTGTTATCTTTTATTAGTGTAAATTGTAGGAATCAATATTAGTATTACTGAAAAAGTAACTAAAAGTGTATAACAATTTGCTTTCGCTGAATTGACGTGGAACATGCGCAATTTGTGGGAATGAATGTTAATTTCGATTATTGTAAGTTGCGGGAAAAAAGGTAATTTCTATTGGTGTAAATTGTGGGAATGAGTGTTATCTTTTATTAGTGTAAATTGTGGTAACTAAAGTTAATATTACTGAAAAAAGTAACTAAAAGTGTAACAATTTGCTTTCGCTGAATTGACGTGGAACCATGCGCAAGTTGTGGGAATGAATGTTAATTTGTATTAGTGTAAGTTGCGGGAAAAAAGGTAATTACTATTGGTGTAAATTGTGGGAATGAGTGTTATCTTTTATTAGTGTAAATTCTGGTAATTAAGTTAATATTACTGAAAAAAGTAACTAAAAGTGCATAACAATATTTTTCGCTGAACTAACGTGGAATCATGCGCAAATTGTGCGAATGTATGTTAATTTTGATTAGTGTAAGTTGCGGGAGTAAATGTTAAATTTTTATTGGTGTAAATTGTGGGAATGAGTGTTATATTTTCTTAGTGTAAATTGTGGGAATGAATGTTAATATTACTGAAAAGAGTAACTAAAAGTGCATAACAATTTGTTTTCGCTGAATTGACGTGGAACCATGCGCAAATTGTTGGAATGAATGTTAATTTTGATCAGTGCAAGTTGCGGGAATGAAAATTAATTTTCATTGGTGTAAATTGTGGGAATGAGTGTTATCTTTTATTAGTGTAAATTGTGGAATGAATGTTAATATTGCTGAAAAAAAGTAACTAAAAGTGCACAACAATGTGTTTTCGCTGAAATGACGTGGAATCATGCGCAAAATGTGGGAATGAATGTTAATTTTTATTAGTGTAGGTTGCGGGAATTAAAGTTAATTTTCATTGGTGTAATTAGTGGGAATGAGTGTTATCTTTTATTATTGTCAGTTGTGGGAATGAATGTTAATATCACTGAAAAAAGTAACTAAAAGTGTATAGCAATTTCTTTTCGCTGAATTGACGTGGAATAATGCGCAAATTGTGGGAAAGAGAGCTAATTTTGATTAGTGTCAGTTGCGGGAGTAAATGTCAAATTGTTATTGGTGTAAATTGTGGGAATGAGTGTTATCTTTTATTAGTGTAAATTGTGGGAATGAATGTCCATTTTGATTAGTGTAAGTTGCGGGAGTAAATGTTAAATTATTATTGGTGTAAATTGTGGGAATGAGTGTTATCTTTTATTAGTGTAAATTGTGGGAATGAATGTTAATATTACTGAAAAAAGTAACTAAAAGTGTATAACAATCTGTTTTAGTTGAGTTGACGTGGAATCATGCGCAAATTGTGGGAATGAATATTAATTTTGATTAGTGTAAGCTGCGGGAATAAAAGTTAATTTTTATTGCTGTAAATCGGAGAATGAGTGTTATCTTTTATTAGTGTAAATTGTGGGAATGAATGTTAATATTACTGAAAAAGTAACTAAAAGTGTATAACAATTTGCTTTCGCTGAATTGACGTGGAATCATGCGCAAATTGTGGGAATGAATGTTAATTTTGATCAGTGTAAGTTGCGGGAATAAATGTTAATATCATTGGTGTAAATTGTGGGAATGAGTGTTATCTTTTATTAGTGTAAATTGTGGGAATGAATGTTAATATTACTGAAAAAAGTAACTAAAAGTGTATAACAATCTGTTTTAGTTGAATTGACGTGGAATCATGCGCAAATTGTGGGAATGAATGTTAATTTTGATTAGTGTAAGCTGCGGGAATAAAAGTTAATTTTTATTGCTGTAAATGGCAGAATGGTGTTATCTTTTATTTGTGTAAATTGTGGGAATGAATGTTAATATTACTGAAAAAGTAGCTAAAGTGTATAACAATTTCTTTTCTCTGAATTGACGTGGAATCATGCGCAAATTGTGGGAAGAAAGCTAATTTTGATTGTGTAAGTTGCGTGAATAAAAGTTAATTTTTATTGCTGTAAATTGTGAGAATGACTGTTATCTTTTATTAGTGTAAATTGTAGGATCGAATGTTAATATTACTGAAAAAAGTAACTAAAAGTGTTAACAATTTGTTTTCGCTGAATTGACGTGGAATCATGCGCAAATTGTGGGAATGAATGTCAATTTTGATAAATAAGTTGCGGGAATAAATGTTAATTTTCATTGGTGTAAATTGTGGGAATGAGTGTTATTTTTTATTAGTGTAAATTGTGGGAATGAATGTTATTATTACTGAAAAGAGTAACTAAATGTGCATAACAATTTGTTTTCGCTGAATTGACGTGGAATCATGCGCAAATTGTGGGAATGAATCTTCATTTTGATTTGTGTAGGTTGCGGGAAGAAAGTAAATTTTCATTGGTGTAAATTGTGGGAATGAGTGTTATCTTTTATTAGTGTAAGTTGTGGAATGAATGTTAATATTACTGAAAAAGTAACTAAAAGTGTATAACAATTTGCTTTCGCTGAATTGACGCGGTATCATGCGCAAATTGTGGGAATGAATGTCAATCTTGACTAGTATAAGTTGCGGGAATAAATGTTAATTTTTATTGGTGTAAATTGTGGGAATGAGTGTTATCTTTTATTAGTGTAAATTGTGGGAATGAATGTTAATATTACTGAAAAAAGTAACTAAAAGTGTATAACAATCTGTTTTAGTTGAATTGACGCGGAATCATGCGCAAATTGTGGGAATGAATGTCAATCTTGATAGTGTAAGTTGCGGGAATAAATGTTAATTTTTATTGGTGTAAATTGTGGGAATGAGTGTTATCTTTTATTGTGTAAATTGTGGGAATGAATGTTAATATTACTGAAAAAAGTAGCTAAAAGTGTATAACAATTTCTTTTCGCTGAATTGACGTGGAATCATGCGCAAATTGTGGGAAGGAAAGCTAATTTTGATTGTGTAAGTTGCGTGAATAAAAGTTAATTTTTATTGCTGTAAATTGTGAGAATGACTGTTATCTTTTATTAGTGTAAATTGTAGGATCGAATGTTAATATTACTGAAAAAAAGTAACTAAAAGTGTATAACAATTTGTTTTCGCTGAATTGACGTGGAATCATGCGCAAATTGTGGGAATGAATGTCAATTTTGATAAATAAAAGTTGCGGGAATAAATGTTAATTTTCATTGGTGTAAATTGTGGGAATGAGTGTTATCTTTTATTAGTGCAAATTGTGAAAATGAATGTTATTATTACTGAAAAGAGTAACTAAAAGTGCATAACAAGTTGTTTTCACTGAATTGACGTGGAATCATGCGCAAATTGTTGCAATGAATGTTAATTTTGATCAGTGTAAGTTGCGGGAATGAAAATTAATTTTCATTGCTGTAAATTGTGGGAATGAGTGTTATCTTTTATTAGTGTAAATTGTGGCAATGAGTTTTAATATTACAGAAAAAGTAACTAAAAGTGCATCACAATTTGCTTCCGCTGAATTGACGCGGAATCATGCGCAAATTGTGGGAATGAATGTCAATTTTGATTAGTATAAGTTGCGGAAATAAAAGGTAATTTTGATTGGTGTAAATTGCGGGAATGAGTGTTATCTTTTATTAGTGTAAATTGTGGGAATGAATGTTAATATTACTGAAAAAAGAAACTAAAAGTGTATAACAATTTGCTTTCGCTGAATTGACGCGGAATCATGCGCAAATTGTGGGAATGAATGTCAATTTTGATTAGTGTAAGTTGCGGGAGTAAATGTTAAATTTTTATTGGTGTAAATTGTGGGAATGAGTGTTATCTTTTATTAGTGTAAATTGTGGGAATGAATGTTATTATTACTGAAAAAGTAACTAAAAGTGCATAACAATTTGTTTTCGCTGAATTGACGTGAAATCATGCGCAAATTGTTGCAATGAATGTTAATTTTGGTCAGTGTAAGTTGCGGGAATGAAAGTTAATTTTCATTGCTGTAAATTGTGGGCTGAGTGTTATCTTTTATTAGTGTAAATTGTGGCAATGAGTTTTAATATTACTGAAAAAAGTAACTAAAAGTGTATAACAATTTGCTTTCCATGAATTGACGCGGAATCATGCGCAAATTGTGGGAATGAATATCAATTTTGATTATTATAAGTTGCGGAATAAAAGGTAATTTTCATTGGTGTAAATTGCGGGAATGAGTGTTATCTTTTATTAGTGTAAATTGTGGGAATGAATGTTAATATTACTGAAAAAAGTAACTAAAAGTGTATAACAATTTGCTTTCGCTGAATTGACGCGGAATCATGCGCAAATTGTGGGAATGAACGTCAATTTTGATTAGTGTAAGTTGCGGGAGTAAATGTTAAATTTTTATTGGTGTAAATTGTGGGAATGAGTGTTATCTTTTATTAGTGTAAATTGTGGGAATGAATGTTATTATTACTGAAAAGAGTAACTAAAAGTGCATAACAATTTGTTTTCGCTGAATTGACGTGAAATCATGCGCAAATTGTTGCAATGAATGTTAATTTTGGTCAGTGTAAGTTGCGGGAATGAAAGTTAATTTTCATTGCTGTAAATTGTGGGGCTGAGTGTTATCTTTTATTAGTGTAAATTGTGGCAATGAGTTTTAATATTACTGAAAAGTAACTAAAAGTGTATAACAATTTGCTTTCCATGAATTGACGCGGAATCATGCGCAAATTGTGGGAATGAATATCAATTTTGATTATTATAGTTGCGGAAATAAAATAATTTTCATTGGTGTAAATTGCGGGAATGAGTGTTATCTTTTATTAGTGTAAATTGTGGGAATGAATGTTAATATTACTGAAAAAAAGTAACTAAAAGTGTATAACAATTTGCTTTCGCTGAATTGACGCGATGAGCATTGCGCAAATTGTGGGAATGAATGTCAATTTTGATTAGTGTAAGTTGCGGGAGTTAATGTTAAATTTTTATTGCTGTAAATTGTGGGAATGAGTGTTATCTTTTATTAGTGTAAAATGTGGGAATGAATGTTGATATTACTGAAAAGAGTAACTATAAGTGCATAACAATTTGTTTTCGCTGAATTGACGTGGAATCATGCGCAAATTGTGGGAATGAATGTTAATTTTGATCAGTGTAAGTTGCGGGAATAAAAATTAATTTTCATTGGTGAAAACTGTGGGAATGAGTGTTATCTTTTATTAGTGTAAATTGTGGGAATGAATGTTAATATTACTGAAAAAAGTATCTAAAAGTGTATAACAATCTGTTTTAGCTGAATTGAGGTGGAACCATGCGCAAATTGTGGGAATGAATCTTCATTTTGATTTGTGTAGGTTGCGGGAAGAAAAGTAAATTTTCATTGGTGTAAATTGTGGGAATGAGTGTTATCTTTTATTAGTGTAAATTGTGGGAATGAATGTTAATATTACTGAAAAGAGTAACTAAAAGTGCATAACATTTGTTTTCGCTGAATTGACGTGGAATCATGCGCAAATTGTGGGAATGAATCTTCATTTTGATTTGTGTAGGTTGCGGGAAGAAAAGTAAAATTTTCATTGGTCTAAATTGTGGGAATGAGTGTTTCTTTTATTAGTGTAAATTGTGGGAATGAATGTTAATATCACATGAAAAAGTAGCTAAAAGTGTATAACAATTTCTTTTCGCTGAATTGACCTGGAATCATGCGCAAATTGTGGGAAGGAAAGCTAATTTTGATTGGTGTAAGTTGCGGGAATAAAGGTTAATTTTTATTGCTGTAAATTATGAGAATGACTGTTATCTTCTATTAGTGTAAATTGTGGCAATGAGTGTTAATATTACTGAAATGTAACTAAAAGTGCACAACAATTTGTTTTCGCTGAATTGACGTGCAATTATGCGCAAATTGTGGGAATGAATGTTAATTTTGATTAGTAAGTTGCGGGAATAAATGTTAATTTCACTGGTGTAAATTGTGGGAATGAGTGTTATCTATTATTAATGTAAATTGTGGGAATGAATGTTAATCTCACTGAAAAAAGTAACTAAAAGTGTATAACAATTTCTTTTCGCT
>RQOL01000566.1:0-22893 GCA_013076295.1 Sanderia malayensis
TCGGCGATTATCGCCGATGCTTTTGAAATCCCGCAGATTCCCGTATAATTTTTGCGATCACACGCAAAATCTAGTCGGATCCAGACTCCATATTAATTTTTAGCAAGCATTGACATTAAAAAATGGCTACACAAGAAACCGAAGGAGGAACTCAAATTGATGATGTCGCTTTTATGGACTTGGTCAGGGAATACCGGACGTTGTACGACCGCTCTTTGAAAGATTTTAAAGATGTGACGAAGAAAGCTAACTGCTGGAAAGGAATATCTGCACAATGTGGAGAACCAGTATCTGTTATCACGATACAACTCGATAAGAACTGATTTCAGCAGATATTTACGTAAGATCAAAGGTAAATTGGGATCTGGAGTATCAGACGTGCAGGCTGAACGAAAGTATGAGCACTTGTGTTGGCTAAAGAAAGACCAATGACTGATCCCACTGATGATGATTATTTATATTCCATTAGCCTTGCAAATCGTTTGAAGATTGGACAATCGGAAAAAAGCTATTGTGAGAGAGTTCAATTGAAAAGATTTTCTTGACTAATTATCAAAGCATATTTCCAGCAAATACAACGCAAGATTTTCAATCCAACAATGTTGCTGGCCAATGCACATGGCAGCAACCACAAGCTTCATTTCAGAATATGATTAACCGAGAATAGTTATATGTTTTTGAGTTTATGATCACATATTATTTTAGATATTTTATTTTAGTTTATGACTCCTTTTTTGACAGGCATAATACTTTTTTGAACTTGAGACTTCTTGGTTCACATTTTAACATATTTTTATCTAATTTAATCACAGTGTGTATGATGAACTTGATAGCGTGAGTTTCCAACACTGTTTACAAGGTATCTCTCCTTCAGGGCTGTAAAAGTAGTCGTGAATGCCCTTCGTGTTGATTTTGCTGCATCGGCTGAGCTGTTAAAAGTCTTTCCTGTAGATATTGGCTTAAAGGCAGAATTAGATGAAACCATGTTCCTCCAATCTCCAAATTCAATATCCCCATTAGTGCTTTCTGAATCAAGGAAACCAGATGGTATCTTCGCATTATCGTGAGACGCATCATTGTGAAGGCACAGACAAGCTTTGACAATACCATCAAACAGTTTTTGGCTTGGCTTTGATTGGCTTTCTGAATATCTGCCAGCGTGCTGTCAAAATACCAAATGCATTTTCAATGGTTCTTCAACATCGACTTAGGCGATAATTAAAAACGGCTTCATTTTGTGGCAGGCCATTTGTCCTTCCTGGTATGGTTTCATCAGCCATGTCTTGAGACCAAAAATTTCATCAGACACAATTTACATATGGAAGTTTGTGACCATGCACATCTCTGGATCAGGAAGGTTCATTTTGCTTGAAGAAAAGCTTGACCAATGTCTGAGTTGTTGAATATCTGAGCATCATTTTCTTTACCATAACTGCGCTGTATCAAACAATGTGAAGCAATATTTGGCATCACAAATTGCCATTAAAACAATGCTGTAGAAGCCCTTGTAATTGTAAAACGCAGATCCACTGTACCCAGGGCATTCTATGGTAATGTGCTTACCATCCAGTGCACCAATGCAATTAGGAAAGTTCCATTCCTTATAAAATTCTGATGCTATAATTTCCTAGTCCTCTTTGCTATTGGGTGGCCTGAGGAACTTTTCATTCAAAGCTGACCAAAATTCCATCACATGTGCTTCTTACTATATTACAGATGGTTGTTCTGCCATATCTGAAGTGAAAGGATTGAGATTGTTGGGAATCCCCAATGCTAAATATCTTATTGTTACAGCAAGTTGCTCTGCTGGAGAAATTGTTCTACGGCTGTTGCACTTCTTTTTCTTGATAAATGGGGCAACCAAGTTAAGGAGATGCTCAAATCTTCTGCGCTCATTCTCATATACCTGTTAAAAAATTGTAAAAAAAAAATAAAAGCATCCATAAAGATTATTTTGTTTCAAACAATTTACTAGCTGAAAACAAGAACGTAAAAGGACTATGTAGTACTGGTACCTACCTAAAATAGTATTCACGATCATGCAACCGAAGTTCTTGCAGCAAAGTGTGGAACTGCCCCTTTGACTGTCTTTCTTGAAAACTCCTTAAACCCAAATTCTCTTTCTCCGGTATTTTTTCTTCACTTAACAGTTTTCTCTCTCTTCTTAAAAGTGCAACGATTAGAAGCAGTTTTGCTTGTAAAAGGAGCCTTTGGTTTAGAGTTGCAGGCATGATGGATATACTTGCGCGAAACAAATTTGGCGCCCATTTGCGCGAAATGAATTTGGCGCGAATAAGTAAGATATCATTACGATTGCGATTTATGAAAACTGTATGTTGTAAGGTGTCTTAAGCAACGGATACCACCGGCGATGCTCAATCGGCGATCATCCCCGATGGATTACGATTTATAAAAACCAGGCTTTAACATGCAACATGAACATGGACAGCAGTACATAAACACATGCAAATTCACAGAGTATGTGCATATTAGGACATGTTGATATCCATACCAATTAACGTAATTAGAACACCTTCGTCAGCATATGATGCCCTTTTCATTTTTGTTGATAGATTGTTCTCAGAGGTAATTGGTTTTCCAGTTAACACATTTTCTATTATTCTTTTTATTTCCTCTGATGCTCCGGTTTGTTTTTGAATTGTTGGCAAATCTCTTTATGCTAGCTAATACTCTAACACCAGCCCTCCAAGTCTCTCTTTCATCTATCACGTCTACCTCTCTTTCAACAGATACTTGCATAATCTCTTTCACTAGCTGTTTCTCTGAATCTGAATTCTTGCTTGGCTCTGTTACAATCATAGCTGGCCATAGTTCTGGTGTACCTAGCCATGTTGGTCCTTTCATCCACTTATTGTTTGCTTGTAAGTTGCTACCTCCTCGATTTCCGATGTCTGCTGGATTATCCTCTGTGGGGACATACCTCCAAGTGTACTTCTTCTCATTTATCTTCTTCACTCGGTTCGATACTAATTGCTTGTACTTTACTCCCTCCTGAGGCCAATTCAGACACACAGTCGAGTTGGTCCATACTTGGTGTTGTACAAGGCCTTTCGTTGTGTTTTCCAACAAATTGCTCGTCATATGGCATCCAACAATTTCTGATCTTGGAATGGTAAGATCGTGTTTTGCAAGCCTTGACTTGGCAACTAGCAAACCTTGAGTAATCCCATACCCTTGTTTGACAACTGCGTACACTGTGGCACAACATCCTGATATACTAGCGTCAGAGAATACATGTAGCTCTATTGAGGTTATTTCTTCCTTTCTGTGGGGAATGCATCTTGGTATATCCACCGCCAACTTTTGGTTTTCCACAGCTGTGGAACATATATGACGTATCACTGAGTCAGCAATTCAAATGTTGTTGTTGCTTTTTTTGGGGAATGCACTGCACATGTTGTTGTTGGCCTACTTAAAGTTGGGTTCAAATCAAAAGAGATGTTAATGGCAGCGTCTTCTTCATCTTCTGACAATGACACAGAATCTTCTTTGTTGGATAAAGAAGTTGCATGCGAGGAAAAGAATGCAGCTCCAGACGACAAGGTCAAGAGAAGGGGGGGGGCAAAGAAGAGAAAATGAACACACTACCAAATGTATAATAAGAAAATTTATAGCTTAAAAAAGCGTGTAAGTAGTAATAAAATATATTTAGCATGGTAATAGAAAAATTTACATCTTTAACAGGCGAAGATTGCTTTTATTTGGCTGGCTTTCATTCAGTTTTATTATGGTAAGGCATCAAAATAATAACAGTTGTGGTGATGTGTTTGTTCAAGGGTCATCTTCATTTCTAATGTTTGTGATGTGAATTCAGCGACTTTTGGCCTTTTTCACGAAAGTTTGACACAGAAATTTCTTCAAAATTGCAATTCGCAAAACTTTATTTCTCGAAATTTTTCTAAAACTCACATTCGCGAAAATTTAACCAGTTATATCTGTAAAACCTGTTCAAATGTACATAAATATGTAAAATATTTTACATATTTTCTCTATTCGCGAAAGTTTATTTCGCAAAATTTTTTGGATTTCTAAATTTTTGTCCCCAAAAATTTCGTGAGTTTTTCATCTGCGAAAGTTTATCTGGCGAGAGTTTCTCCGATTACAGTATTGATAAATTGTTGCCAAAGAATTATATTTGTTGTTGTTTATTGCATTGTTCTACATCCTTAAATAGCCTGCATGGCTCCAGAAGTGACTGTGTACTTGGTATATTCACGTAAATGAGTATATTCAAGGTAGCAGTGTTAGGAATTTTTTCTACAAAGGTATTGAAGTTGAAAAGAAATTTAGAGTCATTTCCAGCTTTGCTGATTTAAAAAAAGAATGAAATTCACTTTGTGGGTAGGTAAAACTTTCTTTAGAACTTCCATATGGAACGTTTTTATATTGTAGTATCATTTTTTGAAACAACTACATGCTGTGCATATTTCAATACAATGAAACCAATTTATAACAAAAACAGGAGATTCTGATCTAGAAAAGGCCTTTGGGGTTCAAAGGCCCATTGACAACATCAGAGATTCAAGAACAAATCACTTTCTTGATTAAAAGAGCACAGTGAGATGTAAAAGGAACCAATCTGTTCCAGAACGATTGCAAGCTACTAAATTTAGTCATGAATGAAGATGGTTTCTACAAATGTAAGGGACGTATACAAGAAGTTTACCCTTTTTACTTGTCATTCAGACATCTCATCTCGGAGAAACTTGTAAAAAATGCACACCTGCAGACATTGCAGGGAGAAGTTTCTCTAACCATGTCGAAAATTCGATAGAACTACTGGATACCCAAGCTGAGAAGTCTTACAAAGAACGTCTTAGCAAAATGCTTGGGCTGCAAGAGATTTAATGCAACAGCTGCACCCGCCCCTCCGCAAGATAATTTGTCTTAAGAAAGATCTGAAGGAAGCATACCATTTGATGTTGTGGGAGTAGACTACGTGGGTCCAATCACAGTGAAGAGCGGGAACAATGTTTGGACCCTCAATTGGGTTCCTGAATATATATGGTCTGGTATGTTTTTATATAGTTATGTGTCTCTCATATTACTGTCAGTTTGAGCTTTCAGAATATCTTCATCGCTGCAGCTTTTATTGAATTCAAAGTAATTATGCAGTGTAAAACAAGCTAAAACAAGAGCAGGAATCACTGTCAATTGCAGATCAATTTTCTTAGTCAGTATTCTCCAAGGAGCTTTTAGCTGTCCAACAGCACATTCGATAGGGTTTCGAGCACAGCACAGCAAATTATTAAAAACAACCATCCTGATTGGTTTTGCAACTTTCATATTCTTTCATGCAATGAGCTGTAAGGTCTGGTACTCACTTGAGGTTTATCACGATTACCCCAATGATGATTAGCTGTAATGGTGGTAATCCATAATAAGGACACTTACTGGAATCGTGTTTTCCACTGTATTCGTGAAAAAACTGTGCGTGATTGATGATTACCCCAAAATTATATCAGAACTTTTTTATATTATTTTGGGGTAGTTGTGATTGGCTGCTGTCAATTCCATTGTTCTAAATAATAATAAGCATTTTAATAGGAAATCGTGAGGACATAAATTTGGAAGTACAGAGGATATAAGAAGATTGGTTGTTTCTGTTATCATTTTATCAATGATCTTTTCTCACTTTATTCATCTGTACTATATTTGATCACTCTTATAGCCTTAATTATCTATCCATCTCTATCTATGTATGTATCTATCTATCTATGTATGTATCTATCTATCTATGTATGTATTATCTATCTATCTATCTATCTATCTATCTATCTATCTAGCTATCTATCCTTTACTGAATCTTGTATTGTGTGATCATCTGTGTGGGAAGCATTGATATACTTGAGTACGATAATTTTGGAATTATGCATCTGATTAGAACTAATTAAGTGATAGGAACAATGAAATACCGAGTTCCCCAGATCTGTAGATTGACAATGAATTTCACAACAGAAAAATATAGGCTTTGTTATAGGTTTTATATCTACCGTTTTATATCATTTCCATTCCTAACCTTCTCATGCACTGTCCATAGCCCTATGATGGGAAAACGCATGATAATAACAAATCTGGCATACAACAAAAGTTTTCAACTGATCCAAAACTTTATCAGGTATGTGGAAGCAAAGTAGCATGTATAGAGAAAAGAATGAAAAGAGTGTAATTGCCATGAAGTTGGTTTCAATTTTTAATAAGATTTATAACCTGACTTCATTTGAGGATTCCCTTTCAAATATTCTTAATGGAGTAGATTCAAGAACCTGTAAAAAATGTAAGATCTAATTATAGATTCAAAAATTAGATAACATTGAAAACCTTTAGGCATTATGGGCCCATGTACATGAGACCAAAAATTCCTCCTAAAGCAATGGGAGTACTTCCATAAATTCCAAATGCCACGTTTCCTGCTAAAGTTTTCTAAAATCTAAGACACACTTCAAGGAGCACCCAATGATTGATTTGATAGTTGGCTTCCTTATTGTGCGCGTTTTTCTGCCTGAAAAAATAATTTGAATTTCATAATTGCTTTCATCTTGTCGGGGTACATGTATACGAGTAACATCTGTTATCAAAATGGCTGGCATTATGTAGACAATTTGTAAATCAGAGTTTTTCTGAAAATGAGAAATCTGGCTCTCATAATACAGACTTTTTTTAAGATTCTCAGGATCCAAGCCTTTACATGAGTGCACCTCTATCTTATGTAACACAGAGTTTTAGCAGAATGAGTACTCCGCTATCGACATGATTTGTACTATCACATATTCCTATGCATGGATTTCCAACACAGTTCACCTTTCCTTTGCAATGAACGTTATCAATTTTGTTCCAATAAATATACAGTTATGAAAAGCAGCATAAAAAATTCTTTGTCAGACATCTTGCTTGTAAAAAAAGTAACAGAGAAAGGAGACAACATTTAATTTGTGTTGACATGTATCACCGAGAAAACAAGAGGCAATTGGGATGCTCACAAGCATCCGAATACTAATTAAGCGGCCCTTTTCATCCCTATTAAAATGTTTGGCTGGTAGAATTTCTAAGGGCCTGCTTACATGGAAGCGGGCTGGCCCTGCTTACATGAGATATGAGTAAACAATGAATTCCGTTGTCATGTCTAGTTGCGCTTACATGAAAGGCGGACTGGCTCGTTCAGGCAACATCCGTGAAAAAGACAGACGGATCTCGCCTGACCGAGATTTGTGCGAACAACAAATTCCTTTGTTATTTCCTAGCGTGCTTACATGAATACCGGGCCAGCCCGGGTAGGCGAGGTGATCATGAATATTAAAATAGAACACATGCGCAAAATGAACTGCTTTGGCGCGATTTTGTATTTGTATGGGTTTTTACTCTTGACTGAAATCATGGCTGCTGGCAAGACGCTTCATGCGAAGAAAATACAACTTAAATGGTCATCTGAAATGGTGAACAGTCTTTTGGTCTGTTTACAAGCCTATCAGGCTAAAATGGAGTTTCAAGGACTCCATTTTGACGGTGACAGGCCCGCTCAATATCGAGAAATGAGAACAGAAATGGCAAAAATATACGCAGAAGATGGAACGTTTGGGCCTATCGAGGTATCAACTTCGCCAACACCTCTCGGCGAATTATCAAAAGAAGACAGAGAAAAATATTCCAAGAAAAAACAGGAAGAAGCAAGCAGCATGAAAAAGGTAATCATAGAATTGTGGAGAAATTGAAAGAAATCCGACAGAATTTTTCGAAAGCTGCCACTGCAGGAAGCAGAAGTGGGAGCGGAAAATTTGTTTACGAATTTTACGATGTTTTAGTTGGCATTTGAGGTGGATCACCTACCACTGAACCCCTTGCGTGTGGAGTTACATCATTTGCGAATCTTATTCAGGCTCCTGAAGTAGAAGAAGAGATTCCTGATGGTGTTTTGTTAAATGACAGTGTTGAAGACCAGACATTGTCAACTGAAACCAGAACACCCAACAGCAGAAAAAGGCCAGCTTCCTCCAGTGGCAATGCAGTACCACACCTAATTGACAACAAAATAAGGCACTTGGAAAAATCGTTGTCATCTGCACAGAGAGACCAAATCTTTTTATCTGAAGCAAAGGAAGACAAAGAGATTAGACGTGATTTAGGAAATTCAATTCTGAAATCATCTGACATGTTCAGTAATGCCTTGGAAATGTCACTGCATCAATGACACAGCTTGGAAACAGCATTTGCAAATCCATTGAAATGCTTGCCCAGGCAATGATTGCTGCAAATCAGACAAGGCATGCTGTAAACCAAAATTTGTTTTACCAAAATCCTGGTATGACTGCTGCACAGACTGGAGAAATGTACCATGCACAAGCAAACATTCCATACCATCATCCAAGTCAGTCTTTCCAGCAGCAACAAAATGTTGAAGAAAATGTTTACCAATCACTATGAAATTTTGAACTATATATCTGGACTTCGATGTAATACATTTTACGAACATTTGGACACATGATTATAATTATTCACTATGATTATTATTATATATTAATTATAATTATAGATATTCACTATTATTCTATACTATGATACTATAGATAATCAGGAAGGTTCAATGTAATGTACTTTGTTAAAATGTCCCTAACAAGTTCTCCCTCACTATTGTCACATGAATAAATCCGATCACGTACGTTGTTTGCTTCTGCTGCTGATGCTACTTTGATTTGGGACTTCACTAATTCTTCATCAATATATGTCTTGCTCTTTTCACAGAAATTGTGTAACACAAAGCAAGCAAAAATTACAGTTGGCACTATTGTTAGATTTAAGTCAACTTTTCTGGTCAAAACTGACCACCTTGCTTTGAGTCGACCAAAAGCACACTCAATTGGGTTTCTAGCAGACCTTAGTAGGTTATTGAAAATCACCTTGGCATTTCCATCACAAGTCTCATATTCTTTCATACAGTGAGGTAAAAGTGGGTATGTAGGGTCACCAATCAAATAATTTGGAACTTTTTCAAAACCTGGAATCACTGTTTGAAAAGTTCCTGGTAATGTCTCATCTCTCAGTTGTTTACTAATTTCAGAATTTGAAAAAACTTTTGCATCATGTACACTGCCTGGCCATCTGCAGTCTACATCCATGAACATGCCTTTGTAATCACAAACAGCCTGCACATTTAGTGAATAATACCCTTTGTATGAATAAAAATCCTGCGAATGTTCAACTGGTTTCTTTATTGCAACATGAGTCCCATCAATACAACAAAATGCCTGAACCATCCCATATTTCCCTTCAAATTCTGCAACTTTTCTTCTCCTTTCGTCTTCATTCTTGGGTAACTTTATGTATTTTGGTCCAAGTATTGTTGTAAAGGTTTTGCACATTTGAAAAATCACATGAGACACAGTTGATGTAGCAATTCCAAAAGTATTTGCAGTCATCTGCAAAGATCCAGTATCCTTTAAATAATATAGAGCCACAGCAAGTTTCTTTTGGCACTCAAAGCACGATAATTGGGAGATTTGGGATCTGGTATCAAGTATGGCTGTAATTCTGACAGCAAAAGCATAAATTCTTGCCTGGACAGCCTAAAATTTTTGAAATAAGGAAATGAAGCTGAGAATATTGGATGGAATAAAATCAAAAGGCTTTGATTCTATTCCATCCGATATTCTCAGCATGATTTTGTGTTTCTAGATTAAAACTGTAGACATAAAGAAACCAACTTCTGGTGACGTATTTCTCTAGTATTTCAGCATTTCCAGTACTGAAATTCCAGTTTTTGGTCAATCAACATAAAAGAGACAATGTTCCTATGTTGCATCCACATGCCTTATCAATGTACACTGGGGGTTCCAAAAGTATTGCAACGCCTGACAAAAAATGGCGTCTAAAAGTGGCCTGAGGCCTGAGCAAGGAAATTTACATAAAAATATATAAATACCAAACGGGTTTCAATAGCGAATTTCTTTAGCAGAAATGTACTCAGAATTTCATAAATTTTCAAATGAAAACATATTTTAAACTATATCATATTGTTTTGCAATAATATTAAAAGAAAACTGCGAAGAGGTCCCTTAAAAATGTTTACGAAAATTTTGAAGTGCAGAATATAAAACGCCAATAATTATAATTTCTTTCACTCAAAGCCACGCAAATTCTCTCTCATTTAAAAGAGAATGTTTTAAAACTTTGAAAAATAGGAGAATTATTTAGGTAACTGTCTTGACCTTTTACAATTCACAGTTTAAGTATTTGTCTATCATTTTAGGAATTTGATTTGACAAAACCTATTTTTCCGTAATATCTTTTTTCAGAGTAAAAAAAGAAGGTTAAGCGCCATAGCAAAAAATCAGACATAGATATTCCTATAATTTGTTTCAAATATTATAATTTGCTATAATTTTTAAGGGCTTAATATTTTTTGAAGTGAACGAAAATTTTATTTTTTAAAACCCAATTTGAAATTTGAAAAACAAAACATATGCTTCTGAAATTGTAAACAAAGACTTAAACCGTGAATTGTAAAAGGTCAAGACAGTCACCAAAATAATTCTTATATTTTACAAAATGTTAAAGCATTCTCTTCTAAATGAGAGAGAATTTGTGTGGCTTTAAGTGAAAGAAATTATGATTATTGACGTTTTAATTATTCTACTTCGATAAATTTTCGCAAACATTTTTAAGGGACCTCTTCACAGTTTTCTTTAAATATTATTATAAAACAATATGATATAGTTTACACTATGTTTTCACTTGAAAATTTATGAAATTTTGAGTATATTTCTGCTAAAGAAATTCGCGATTGAAGCCCGTTTGGTAGTTTTATATTGTTATGTAAATTTTCTTGCTTGGGCCTCTGGCCACTTTAGACGCCATTTTTTATCAGGTGTTGCAATACTTTTGGAACCCCAGTATATGTTCATGGTAATTTATACCTCCCACATTCTTCCCGCGGTGGTCTCAAATCAACCTCAGGCTTGATACCTTTATGTTCTTTTCTGCATTTCCAACCAAATGCACATTAAAATGTTTGCGAAACTAAGAGTTGTACAAATAAGGACTGTTGAAAACTCATTTAAATGCCCTATATCAATCATGTCCCATATTTAGGCCAAATAGACCAGGCTGTGTTTGAGGGAAGGGTAACCTGGAAGCGACCTTTTTGACAGTACCCTTTACTCTCTAAGCTGTACTTAGAGACAAATAAAAACTTTGGTGAACAGGCCAACTGCCTTACCTTTAACAAATTGGGGCATGTTTTTAAGCAAGGGGTCAAAATTCTTGCCATCGTAAAGCAAGAGTGAAAGTAGAGGACATTAGGCGTTTTCTTGAATGTTTACAGCATTCCTGGTATTCTTGGTGAGTAAATTGGAATGATAATGTGCATAAAAAAGATTTCTTACCAAAGATGTGCGTTTATATCAAAATTCGGTGGGTAATGTTCACAAATTTTGACCTTAATTTTGAAAATAAACCTAAAAATTGTGTTTACAAAAACGTAGCTTTGAAAAGTATAAATTAGCAAATGTAAATATTTATGATGGCCTTGGATTATTTCAAGTTTTCTTATGAAAAAGTTTATAATAATATTTGTAAAGTCTTCCTTCGAAACCCCCACTACTTATTGTTAGAATTTTTTGTCAATCATGTTCTGTGATAGTATTCTACAATTGATAAAGACAGAAGGAGACATTTAGTCTTTGCAAAGAAAAATGAAATGTGTCGTTCATTATCAGTACCAGGAAGCAAATTACTTTGATTTAAAACCTTTTTGAGAAAACCAATATTCGAGACTACTTGAAGCTAAGAAATTGAGAATCCAAGATAAAAATGAAGAGAATTCACATGTTAATCAGTGCAGCTCAATTCCAGCAAATGGCTTTGATGCAAAAGTTCATGCCGTACATGTTAATCGGTGCTACAAAAAGTTTACTCTTTATATTGCTACTTCGCTAAAAAGACTGGCTGGACAATGCAGAAGTACTGGCAGATTAAAGTGAACCAGAACATCAAATGATGCATCGCTTAACACTGTTGGCTTCTTCCCGCAAGAGTTCTTTGTTTGCAAAAAATGGCGGAAAACAGTCAATGCCAAAATCGATATTCCTCATACAACTACAACTATGAGCGCAGAAACGAAAATCAAAGAGGCAGCTAAAACGAAAAATTATAATGAACTACTTGTTCATGTCCGAGGTGTAGATCTCATTCCAAAGAGCTAATGATGCACAAACAATGCTATCTGGAATACATGTGGTCTTTGAGTTCCAAACTAACAGATACTCACATGCAGCGGAAGTCCAAGGTGACCTTACAAAGTCAAAGAGTCCATCAACGAAGCTATTCTGAATTGCAATAAAGCCGTTTTAATGACAGCTGTACACAAATTGTATGGAACTGGCTATGAAAGTAAGATTGAGAAGGTATATAGGAACAAGCTTAAAGCAAGGATCGTGAAAGAATTCACAGACTTTGATGGTAAAACTCCTGGAGTTGTTGTAAGCTCTGCTGAACTAAATTCTACCTCAATAATGAAAGACAAGAAGTTCGTTCCTAAACAAGCTGCGGAATATCTTCGTAATGACATTCTTGACTATGACTATCGAAAGTGCATCACAGTATCTGGCCTCCAACTTGCGATTCATTACAAAATTCAGAGAGAGATTTTCCGTACACTTTAAACAAATTCTTTACGTGTGTACTTAAAACTAGAGACCATGCTTGTTGTGATTCTGTAAAACGACTAATAAGCTCACATGGATCAGATTTGATACACAGAGTAACTCGTGGACAGGTAATTATTATAAAGCACTTTTTGATCGGCGTTGGTCTTCACAACATTACAGGCCTAAAGACACTGATCAAAATTTTGTCACATTTAGGTCATTCTGTTGACTATAATTTTGTTTGTGAAGCAGAAACTGCAGAGGCTGAAGAAGCACAGCAATTCTTTGCGAATGATGGAACACTTCAACTGCTAGAGCCTGGAACTCCTGAGGCGCTTGTGTTGACTTACTGGTAGGCCGATAATTTCAATCAAAAACTAGAATACATGTCCAGTAAGCATGGAACTAGACATGGAACTATTGATTCAACACACATTGTTGAGTTTTCCGAACAGTCATATTCAACGCACGTTAAAGTACGGAATGTAAGCATTCCAAGAATCTGTCATCGCTCATTGATAGCTATTCAACAAAGCATACCTCCTTTTTCTATTGAAAGGAAAAGAGAACCCCATATCGTAGCCAATGGTCTACCAATGTCTGTTGCTAATCAAATAACTGACCAGGTGAACATTTTTATTGCACTTTATAATCTCTGGGTTATGGCACGGCATTTAGCTTCAAGTGATCAGATTTCACCAAGATTTTCTGGATTGAGCGTTAATATACAGAAAAACTGTGAATCGCTGCAGAAAATAATTTTGACATGTCTTCCTTCGCTTAATTTAGACAGGGAATTTTTCTAAAAAACCTAAGGAGCTGCCTCACCTCAAACTTAAAAGTTGTTTTCACTAATCGAATACGAAAATTACGAATCTGAAATGGGCTTTTCCATATATCGTCTCAAAATCATGTGATCAATGATGTCATATTTATATGAGAAAAATTGATAAAAAATTGAATATCCGGCTAAAATGAGCAAAAAATGATCTAATTGGCTATATAAATGCTGATCTTTGGTAAAAAAACAAACAGTTTCTGTAAAAAAAATTAAGGGTGGGGGAATCCGGGGCAAAGGGACATGATCAAGGAAAACAGTCATCATCCAGGTCACTTTCACCATCTTCGTCACTTGATGTAAAAAAGATGAGATCCATTTCACTCAATGAAATGTGTTCACTTGCGTGATCACTTTCATCCTCGTCAGACAATGCTTCACTTGGGTTGTGTTTGGCTTTACCTGTATTAGAACGACGTCTCTTCTTTGCTGGTCCAGATATCTTTGTTGGTTTCTTGTCACCTGATTGAATTAAGAAAAGAACAAATGTTTTCCCAGTTATTTGTGAAATATAAAATATGCAATAACAGTAACTTTAACATTACAAAAACAAAGTTAGAGTTTGACAAATGATGGAAGGGCGTAGAAACAATACACAGGGGTTCAGAACCACCAGGCTCACTTTCAACCAAATGTTACCTAATAACTTAAATCTACAATTTACGCTTTCTCGTCGAACAGGAAATTGGCAATAGGAGATCTTAGTTGCATGTGCCGAGTTTAAAGCACACTATTGTGCATATGTTTAGATGCTTTAAAGTGGCTGATACATACTTCTATTCCCTTAACCTTGTCAATAGCGTACCTGTGAACCAAACAGAAATAACCCGTTGACCGTCAAACGTCCAGCCATTACACTCTATTGGAGTGTCATCTACAACCTTTTGATCATACTGTAGCCAGTAAAACAATTGGTAATGAACCCGCAACACTGCCTGGTGAAGGGAGTCAGGGTCAGGAGGAAGTGACTCAGAAAACTTTGCTTTTGATTCTTTATACAAACAAACTCTTGTATCAACAACTGACTCTTGCGCTCTTCCATTATAAATAACAGTTTGAACAAATTTAGAGACATTTTGGTGTCTATGTTCTGAAAGAACTTCGTGGCAACCAAGCGAATCGAGTAGGTTAAGACCGGATTTACATTTTATGAGCTTTTTCATCACTATTACTTTGCCTATGCCAAATAAAGCAGATGTTGTATCGCACCCAGTAAGAGCATAGATGTGAGGGAGCTTCTGAGACAGGCTTTCACCTAGGTACTGTGCAATTTTTCCAACTTCAACGTATTTGTCATGCTCGATCTTCATATACCAGTTGGAATTAGATTTCTGTGTGCTATACGCCTAAATCACTAGGATCGACACATCCCTATCCTTCGATACAACGACAATGTTAGTGTCTTCTGAGCATGCATGCAAGATCATTCTCGAATCTGCTTCCTCGTGGTTGCATCGAAAAAGCTCTATCACACTGTCTTTGGTGATTTGCCAAGTTGTATCTTTTTTAGTGATAATCATTCTTATCTTCAGTGCTTTTCGCAACTTTTTGCTTTGGAAAAATGTTGCTCCCAAGGTCACAAGATCATCCTTATTGTCGACATGGTGAAAGAACAACCAATCATTGCCCTTGAGCATTTCTTGATTAAGTCCTTGCACGTAAACACAACGACTTCTTTCGCCTCTTTTTTCCCTTGCACAGCTCTTAACACTTTGATGTCGATACGTATCGTTTACCATTCCGATAGAAATTGGCTTTTTGTCCTGTTTTGGCAGCCAGAAATGGCATAAGACCAAAAACCAGTCTTTATATGTAGCTTTCGACCTGATTGAGCACATTACTGCCATTCCGTCAATTATCCACCTTGCATTCTGAGGACATTCTGAAGTTACTGTAGCAGACTCCATGGCAAGAAAATTCTGCAACAGATGTTTCTGGGCGGGTCGTAAACTGCCATCTGGTGTTGCAATGGAGAGGGGGACAGATGAAAGTGGGTATTTCTGAGGTTCTGTGAGGTCAATTGACTCACTTAATAAATTTCCAAACGCCTCTCGATCCTCTTTGACAGCTGTTATTTTCGCTTTTGGTTTTCCTTTCTTTGATATAGTCCAGGCGGTGAGTGAGGTAGGTATCACCTGAGTGGGTAATTAATGGGACAAGCATATTCTAGACCAGTTTTTTACGTAGAATCTGAATCTGGATGTTATTCATGAAAACGAGGACGCTTTTTTGAGATACTGCGTAATATTGCCTCGTTTTGGTCAGAATTCTTAAGAGGCTGCGCAACGTGCTGAACTTGCAAACAATTAGTGGAAATGGTTTTCTTGTGACTATAGTAGCTTAAAGGTATAGCTCGTTTCCTAATCTGGATGCTTGTTATGAAAACGAGGCTGCTTTTTAAGATATTTTGTAATATTGCCTCGTTTTGGTCAGATTTATAGAAGGCTGCGCAAGTTCTAAATTTGCAAACAACGAGTGAAAATGGTTTTTTGTGACTATAGCTGGGAAGGTAAAGCTCGCTTTCTAAAGCAAATGAAGGCAACTTCGGTGTTTTAGAGCAACCTCGCTTTCAACCTGTCAAAGAACTACAAGTTAATATCTGAATCATTTTGGTAGAGCAACGCTTGAAGCTCATGAAAAATGAAAAGGGAGTGGTCTGTGGATGCCCAACTGCTATAAAGCCACAAATCAGGCATCTCGGGTCCAGGGCTATTGCGTGCAGTGCCGACAGGGGTATAAGAAAGGTGAAATGATCCTAGTTTTCCTTTAAACAAATGAGCCCCAGTGGGAATAGTAACCTATTGTCACTAAAGGTCATTGTTCTACTCTCAAACTGGATAAGATATGGAGAGTGCTACGTCGACTATAGTCTGGAAGCGAATGTACATACGTATGTCATTTGGACAGAGTTCAAGGAATAGATCCAATTTCTGATAAGCAAAATCTTACTATCCAATACTCAGATAAAAACAAAAACTTTTCTAAAAGGAAAGGTAAATGAGAAAACATTAAGGGGTAATAGTGGGGGTGAAACCAGCTATAGAGTTCAAAGTTCTGAAGTCAGAGCCGATTGAAGAGGCGCCCAGTGAAACTTCGGCAGCAAGCCGGGATCCTGGGTCGTGAACTGCGAGGATCCGGTCAGACTGTGTGTAGTGAGAGACAATACCATCGCACTTCCAGCCGATAAAAGCGGCTATTTCAGATGTGGAACGCCAAGCAAAGCCAACGTGATGGAGCAACCACTTCGCAGGCCATGAGCCGGTTCCCCTTCGAAGATTGACTGGTCTTACATGTGTTTCTTGAGTCTATTGATGACGGCGGAGCCAGCGAATGCGAGGGTAGTAATACGGCCGCGGACGTCCAGGGGTCTAAACAGAAAGCCCAAGCTGAGGTCGATTGTCATCAGACGAACCAGATGTAGGTTTGCCATTTCCGACGACTTGATTAAAGACGATGTTTAGTGATGATACGATTTGCGTTAATAAGTTATAGATATGTCGCTGAAGTGAAGTAAGAAAAGTTGCAAACCGGGTGAAAACACAGCGATTGCAAACAAAGAATGGCCAGACATTGTCAAAACAAGTATTGTGGGTGACTTCCAACTCGAATGATCACATACCCCTATTGTGCCAAACAAAATCTTTAATGGTGATAGATATTATAATAAGCTAGGGAATAATGTTTAATATTAAGGCTTTTATTATTTACATCATTTATAATTTAACAATTCACTGTGTAAGTCTTTAGTTATTCGTTCTAAAACAGAATCTGTTTGGTCAATTTATTCCTTTTCAAAGCTGTCCTTTGTTTTATGACTCTCTCCGTGTAAACTTTACCAAACTGATAATAAAAAAAGGACTAGATAATGATTAACTATTAATTTAATTAAAACTATAATATGATAATCTCTTAGCTTGTTATCTATTACATGTCTTTGCTGTGAATATTCCTGAAGGATTGGAATGTGTTTGTTCTCATTTTGTGCAGAACCAAAGACATTATTTTTATGTTCGTTTCCTTCGAAATATGTTGCCAGTTACCAAGGTGAGTTCTTGCAACTTTGGCAACATTTTACACTTCCTTAAATACTGAAGTAGATGGAAGAAACAAGTTTCCATATCTTTTGCACAATATAAGTGAAGAACAAGTGTAAGCATGTTCATCTGCCATGTTGCAATTTTCGTAAAGTGCTATAACACAATCTGGACAATCTGAAGATTCTTTGATCTTTTTAACTATATATCCAGCAATATAAAACAGGACATCAGGTCTCCATTCATTTGTGGAAAGCAACCTTTCTGAGATACTTGCATCAACATTATTTGGCTCAACATCACTGTTTACATCAGGTGGATGGTGATTCAATCTTGTCTTTCTAAAAGCAACTGCCTCAAAGCATATTTGAATTGAAGGAGATTAGGATCCACCCAAAGCAACTGCAGATTTTTCAAAAAAGCATCAATGCGGTCTTGTGAGAAGCGACATGTCAATATGTATTGAAATGGCATTTCTGATCTTTCCAGCAATGTTTTACAAATAGAAAGAACAGGAAAAGCAGATACTGCAAAGCCTTTAACAGATGCCTTCCTTTGGCCCTTGATAATTTGTACTCTTGCCAGATCTTGCAGATCTTTTAAATTACTCAATGTTGCTGCTAATGTAGGTTTCAATTTCATCTATATTCTCAGCTGTGATAGGGCTCTTAGTATGCTTTCCAAATTTACTTTTGGAATTCAGAATGTCAAACATATTATTGATTAGTTGAATGAAGTAACTGGTCTCTTCACTATCTTTGAATTATTAACTTATAATTTAAGACCTCTTAACTTATTTATTAGTTTATTTCTATGTGCTAATTTTTTTCATATTTATCTTTCATTTTTCTTGGTGATACAATTGCTGATGCATACGAATGATCCAGTTTGACTTTCTTGGGATCAGGGCTGGTAGATTTGTAAGACTTTGTAACAATAGGTGGGCTGCATCTCTCAATAGTGGACCTTTTCTTTGGACTCTTTTTTCAAGTTTGCCGGAAAATGAAAAGCGGAAGGAATGGCATCTTTTTTAAAATACTTTTTACCAAGGGATAGTTTGGCAAATAAGCGGATAGTTGTAATCATTGGGAAGTAAGTGCTAATTCTTTGACATGAAGTTGGTGTCCAATTTTCCCATCACATTGCAATCAACCATTTCAATAGCATTTTGTTTTTCAGAGGAAAGCAATCAAAAAATTGAAAATTTTGCACATATGAAAACCTATGTGCATTTGAAAACAAAACATGATTGCCAAGTCGATGTTTCATTATCTGTGGTGTGGCCTAAGTGTAGAGTAGGCAAGTGTAGGTAGGTCATAGAATGACAAGAAGAAATAGGCCAAAAACTGACAGGTGAAATTTGAGGTTATTTTGGCCCGGTGATAACTTGTTTTTCGGCATCCATTGACTTTCACATTCAAATGCAGCACACGAAACCACCATTATTTTATATATTGTTATTATACAAATTCAAAAAACGTTCTTAATTCGAGAGAGAAGGTATGATTACAAGAGGTTATTGTTAATGCAATTTGTACTGCGCAACAAATTCCCGGGTGTTTTTTGGTAACTTGTTGCTACCATCTTGGCTTTCAATGGTTATTACACATCACGTGACCCTGCACTCATTCTAGTCATCTTAATTCTATGCTTGTACCATTGAAGAAGCTGACAAACGCATTTTGTTCATGCAAATCATGCTGCAAAGACATACAGCAGACTTTTAATTAAGACAGTGGACAGTGATGTCATCGTCATTGGTGTGGCAGTTTTTCATAAAATTCTTGGATTGACCGAGCTGTGGGTCGAATTTTGAGTAGGAAAATCCTTGAGGCTTATTCTATTTCATGAAATTGCTTCAAGCTTAGGAAAGGCAAAATCAAATGCGCCTATGCTTGTACCATTGAAGAAGCTGACAAACGCATTTTGTTCATGCAAATCATGCTGCAAAGACATACAGCAGACTTTTAATTAAGACAGTGGACAGTGATGTCATCGTCATTGTGCAGTTTTTCATAAAATTCTTGGATTGACGAAGCTGTGGGTCGAATTTTGAGTAGGAAAATCCTTGAGGCTTATTCTATTTCATGAAATTGCTTCAAGCTTAGGAAAGGCAAAATCAAATGCGCTTCTCTTTTTTCACGCAGTCAGTGGCTGCGGCACAAATTCATCTGTTGCGGGAAAAGGAAAAAATCCTTCTGCGACACCTGGAGCCTCCTTCCTGCCGCGACCACCATCTTTTAAAAGCTGGTGACTGTGTCTAATCGAGAAAAAACCTTACGAGAAAAAATTACAAGCTTCTTGAGTGATATTTTGTTGCACTGTACAGCACAACATGCAACAACACCGTGTGAATATTGCTCGTAGACTTCTCTTTAATAATAATAATCATCATCATCATCATTTTATTTACAGTTTGGTGAAAAAGCTAGTTTATGTCATAGATACAAATTAATAGATACGAACTACTAATTAAACTAAAGCTACAAAGATTAATTACAAAGATTAAGAAATTGCTGATTACAAATTTTGTACTTGCACCCCTCCCCTTTCCCATTCTTTAGATGTTTGCCGAAAATGGAGACTGTATTGCAATTTTTTTATTATATCAGGTGTACTATTTCACAGTATGCTACCCTTAAATGTTATGGAATTTGTACCAAAATGATGTTGTCAATGCTCTGGGAAGTGTGAGAAGATTTATATACTTGAATCATGAGTTCTGGGCTTCTTCTGGACATGAACGGTTTTTTATCGTTTATGATGAGCAGTTCGTCGAAATATGCATTGTAGTCGTTCAATATATATGAAGTGCTCGTTTATGAACCCTGTTGATTTCTCTATTGGCAGCTTTTCCACAAGACATCGATATAAGGGGGCAGTACCTAAAGTTTGACGTGACAAAAGAGTTATAAAGCAGTTTACATTGGGTTGGGTCAATAAACTTTGCGGTCCTAGAAAGGACACTAACATTTCTGTTAGCTTTAAGACATAGAGATTTAACATGGTCGTCAAATTTCAGTTTGGAGTCAATAATAACACTAAGTAATTTGACTTGCTCCACAGTAGTAATTACAATGTCATGTATCTCCATGCATAGTTTATTGTCATGCCCCAAGCCCATGAACATAAACTGAAATTTTGATGGATTTGCAACCATTATATTTGATTCAAACCAAGCAATGGTATGTTGCATGTCGTTTTCTAGGCCTAGAATGACTTTTTCTAGTTTGATATCGGCCAAATACAGAGTATTATCATGAGCAAAGTTGCATAGATGAGAGTCCTCTATGAAGAATTTGAGATCGTTGATATAGATGTTGAACAGAAGAGGACCAAGGACTGACCCTTGTGGTACACCTGATTTGATCTCTAGCCAAGAGCTGTGGAGTTTATCCTGACATGCTGTTTCCGAGATGTTAAGTAGTCGAAAATAAGTCGCAGACTGTTCATGTGAACTGTGATTCTCTCGAAATGCACAAAGTAAATGTTAGACATTTGGAGCCATAAAGGGTACCATTTTCTGAGATAACACTCTATCATATAACTTGGAGAGAGAAGAGAGAACACTTATTGGGCGGTAGTTGCCCCTGGAGGACGTGTCACCCTTTTTAAAAATTGGAGAGACGTCAGCAAGCTTAAGAATGTCCGGGAAGGTGTTATTGCTGATAGCATTGTTCATATGATATGAAATCTCCCTATAGCAAGCACTTGAGGCTAGTTTAAGCTTATCTGTGGGTACACCATCACTTGTCTTCTTGGAGGGATCCATTTCACACTGGTTCTTACTATCCTATTTTTCAGTTGGCTTATTAACATAATTGCCTTTCTCAATGTGTTAGACATATGTGGTTTATTATTACCTCGGATGACAACAATTTTGAAGGGCGCATGTTTATCTAATGTTTTGTCGAACCATTCTATAAATGATTCAATGCTGTCAGGGCTCTCTTGTACAAGATTAAAGACAGCTCGTTAAGAAACTGGTCTTCAGAATATTTACTGTAGTCTCTATACCTTATGGTCTTTGGAGGCACTTTTGTGTATTGGGACTTAAGTATTGTATACATTATGTGATGGTAATCGCTAATACGAGTCCCAAAGCTTTGCGTATCTTTGAAACTGTGTTTTTCGTTAGTCAACATAAGATCAATGCAGGTTAAGAGAAGGCATCTTTCCTGTATGGATTTAAAACAGGTAGGTGTTTTAATCATGCTGAATAAGTCATTACTATCAATAAAAGATGAAAGAGTACTAGCAGCAGTATCCATGTTGAAATCTCCAAAAAGAAGTAGGCTCTGCACTGATTTAGCACAGATGTCTACAGCCTTCTGGATTTTGTCAAGAAAGTAGGTCTCGTTTTGGCTAGGTTTGTAAATGTGTAAAAGCAACCATTTAGAATTATTAATGTTCAACTCGATAGGGACTGCTTGAATATCTTCAGGGACATTTATGGTTTTGCTTTGTTTAGAAGTAATCTTTTCATTTATCAAAACCAATAGTCCACCAGAATTTGCAGTGTAGTCCACCCGTATAGACGCTTTAAACCCTGGTAAAGAGAATTGATTGTTGGAAAAGTGTCATATAGTTTTGTCTCTGCTATGACCATAACATCGACATACTCTGATATTATACCGGTGAAATTTTCAAATTTATTTCTTACTGAGTGTATATTCGGGTAAGAAATTTTTGAATTGTTAAGATTTCCTTACACAAGGAAGATCTATTGAAAACATTCCACCAACGGCAGCTTCAATTAAACAGCATGCTCTGATAGCTGCACTGCGAGGAAATAGGTGGTAAGATGCCTTGAAAAGGTGCGCATAACTGTTGATCCAAATATTTTGGGCTGGAAGCGCTCTGGTACTGAATATCTTCCTTTCTGGAGTGACCTACTGGAGGCCTCCATTGCTTGCCGTGTTATCACTAAATGTGGCTGCCAGTTGTCCTAGAAAGGACGTTGCAAATGTACTAGCCAAGAACTTCCTTGCACTGAATTGTGCGGATGTGCTGGACAGTGTTCGAATTAAAAACTAAGTTAAAAAACGTAAAATTCTGAAAGGAAAATTCGCCATTTTGATGACGTTACAACTGTTGAGCTATCAATTAAAAAACTGTAACAACTTTTGAGCTATCAATTACATTGTGTTAGTGTTTTTGAGTTTTTTGTTCCGTTTTTGATTCTCTTTCGAATAATATAGCTGACAACTCAAAATCCTCACAATTGGAATGATGTATTCCATTGGCACCCTCACTACACTGCTTCTACCTCAGCTTTCAAGGATCTTCTAGCGAGAAGATAAGGAAATAACAGTACTAAATCAGCCAAAATGCTGTGAGTTACAATTGCAGATCACCTTTA
>RQOL01000567.1:0-23410 GCA_013076295.1 Sanderia malayensis
ATCAAAAAAAAGTGGAAAGTCATCAAAAATTGGAAGTCATCAAAAGTTGGAAGTCATCAAAAATGGGAAGTCAAGAAAAAGTGGAAGTCATGAAAAGTGGGAAGTGATGAAAACTGGGAAGTCATTAAATGTGGGAAGTCAAGAAAAAATGGGAAGTCAAGAAAAAGTGGGAAGTGAAGAAAAGTGGGAAGTGAAGAAAAAGTGGGAGGTCATGAAAAGTGGGAAGTCACCAAAAGTGGGAAATCAAGAAAAAGTGGAAAGTCATCAAAAATTGGAAGTCACCAAAGTGGGAAGTCAAGAAAAAGTGGGAAGTCATGAAAAGTGGGAAGTCATTAAATGTGGGAATTGAAGAAAAAATGGGAAGTCAAGAAAAAGTGGGAAACAATAAAAAGTTGAAAATTATCAAAAGTGGGAAGTCATGAAAATGGGAAGTCATGAAAACTGGGAAGTCATGAAAAGTGGGAAGTCACAGAAAATGGGATTTCAAGAAAAAGAAGGAAGTGATCAAAAGTTGAAAGTCATTAAAATGGGCAGCAAAAAAAAAATGGGTAGCCAAGAATAAGTGGGAAGTCATCAAAAGCCGGAAGTCACCAAAAGTGGGAAATCAAAAAAAGTGGAAAGTCTTCAAAAGTTGGAAGTCATCCAACCTGGGAAGTCAAGAAAAATGGGAAGTCATGAAAAGTGGGAAGTCATGAAAACTGGGAAGTCATTAAATGTGAGACGTCAAGAAAAAGTGGGAAGTCAAGAAAAAGTGGGAAGGCATTAAAACTGGGCAGTCAAGAGAAGATGGGAAGTCAAGAAAAAGTGGGAAGTCAAGAAAAAGTGGGAAGTCATGAAAAGTGGGAAGTCTCCAAAAGTGGGAAATCAAGAAAAAGTGGAAAGTAATCAAAAATTGGAAGTCATTAAAAGTGGAAACTCAAGAAAAAGTGGGAAGTCATGAAAACTGGGAAGTCGTCCAATGTGGGAAGTCAAGAAAAAATGGGAAACAATCAAAAGTTGAAAATTATCAAAAGTGGGAAGTCAAGAAAAAGTGGGAAGTCAGGAAAAAGTGGGAGATTAAGAAAAAGTGGGCAGGAATTAAAACTGGGCAGTCCAGAAAAGATGGAAAGTCAAGAAAAAGTGGGAAGTGAAAAAAAGTGGGAAGACATGAAAAGTGGGAGGTCACCAAAGGTGAGAAATCAAGGAAAAGTGGAAAGTCATCAAAAGTTGGAAGTCATCAAAAGTGGGAAGTCAGAAAAAACTGGGAAGTCATTAAAACTGGGGGGTCAAGAGAAGATGGGAAGTCAAGAAAAAGTGGGAAGTGAAGAAAAAGTGGGAAGTCATGAAAAGCGGGAAGTCACCAAAAGTGGGAAATCAAGAAAAGTGGAAAGTCATGAAAAGTGGAAAGTCATCAAATGTGGGAAGTGAAGAAAAAAATGGGAAGTCAAGAAAAAATGGGAAACTATCAAAAGTTGAAAGTCATCAAAAGTGGGAAGTCATGAATAGTGGGAAGTCATCAAAAGTGGGAAAGCATAAAAAGTGGGAACTCATGAAAATGGGAAGTCATCAAAAGTGGGAAGTCAAGAAAAAGTGGGAAGTTATGAAAAGTGGGAAGTCATTGAATGTGGGAAGTCAAGAAAAAGTGGAAGTCAAGAAAAAGTGGGAAGTCAAAAAAAATTGGGGAGTCAAGAAGAAGTGGGAAGTCATGAAAAGTGGGAAGTCACCAAAAGTGGGAAATCAAGAAAAAGTGGAAAGTCATCAAAAGTTGGAAGTCATCAAAAGTGGGAAGTCAAGAAAAAGTGGGAAGTCATGAAAAGTGGGAAGTCATTAAATGTGGGAAGTCAAGAAAAAATGGGAAGTCATGAAAAGTGGGAAGTCATGAAAACTGGGAAGTCATTAAATGTGAGACGTCAAGAAAAAGTGGGAAGTCAAGAAAAAGTGGAAAGTCAAGAAAAAGTGGGAAGGCATTAAAACTGGGCAGTCAAGAGAAGATGGGAAGTCAAGAAAAAGTGGGAAGTCAAGAAAAAGTGGGAAGTCATGAAAAGTGGGAAGTCACCAGAAGTGGGAATCATCAAAGGTGGGAAGTGAAGAAAAAGTGGGAATTCATGAAAACTGGGAAGTCATTAAATGTGGGAGTCAAGAAAAAGTGGGAAATCAAGAAAAAGTGGGAAATAAAGCAAAAGTGGGAAGTCATTAAAACTGGGCAGTCAAGAGAAGATGGGAAGTAAAGAAAAAATTTGAAGTGAAGAAAACTTTGGAACTCATGAAAAGTGGGAAATCACAAAAAGTGGGATTTCAAGAAAAAGAGGGAAGTTATCAAAAGTTGGAAGTCATTAAAGTGGGCAGTGAAGAAAAAATGGAAAGCCAAGAATAAGTGGGATGTTATCAAAAGTTGGAAGTCATCAAACGTGGGAAGTCAGGAAAAGGTGGGAAGTCATGAATAGTTGGAAGTCATCAAACGTGGGAAACCATCAAAAGTTGAAAATCATCAAAAGTGGGAAGTCATGAAAAGTGGGAAGTGAAGAAAATTCTGGAAGTTACCAAATTTTGAAGTCACCTAACGTGGAAGTCATCAAAAGTGGGAAGTCAAGAAAAAGTGGGAAGTGACGAAAAATGGGAATCATAAAAAGTGGGAAGTAAAGAAAAAGTGGGAGGTCATGAAAAGTGGAAAATCAAGCAAAAGTGGGAAGTCATTAAAACTGGGCAGTCAAGAGAAAATGGGAAGTAAAGAAAAAATTTGAAGCGAAGAAAACGTGGGAACTCATAAAAAGTGGGAAATCACAAAAAATGGATTTCAAGAAAAAGAGGGAAGTCATCAAAAGTGGGAAGTCATTAAAGTGGGCAGCGATAAAAAATGGGTAGCCAAGAATAAGTGGGAAGTCAACAAAAGCCGGAAGTCCCCAAAAGTGGGAAATAAAAAAAAAGTAGAAAGTCATCAAAAGTTGGAAGTCATCAAACCTGGGAAGTCAAGAAAAAGTGGAAAGTCATGAAAAGTGGGAAGTCACCAAAAGTGGGAAATCAAGAAAAAGTGGAAAGTCATGAAATCTGGGAAGTCTTTAAATGTGGGAATCATCAAAAGTGGGAAGCAAAGAAAAAGTGGGAAGTCATTAAAAGTGGAAACTCAAGCAAAAGTGGGAAGTAAAGAAAAAGTGGGAAGTCATGAAAAGTGGGAAATCAAGCAAAAGTGGGAAGTCATTAAAACTGGGCAGTCAAGAGAAAATGGGAAGTAAAGAAAAATTTTGAAGTGAAGAAAACGTGGGAACTCATGAAAAGTGGGAAATCACAAAAAATGGGATTTCAAGAAAAAGAAGGAAGTCATCAAAAGTTGGAATTCATTAAAGTGGGCAGCGAAGAAAAAATGTGTAGCCAAGAATAAGTGGGAAGTCAACAAAAGCCGGAAGTCACCAAAAGTGGGAAATAAAAAAAAAGTGGAAAGTCATTAAAAGTTGGAAGTCATCAAACCTGGGAAGTCAAGAAAAATTGGGAAGTCATGAAAACTGGGAAGTCATTAAGTGTGGGAAGTCAAGAAAAAGTGGGAAGTCAAGAAAACGTGGAGATCAAGAAAAAGTGGAGGATTAAGAAAAAGTGGGAAGGCATTAAAACTGGGCCGTCAAGAGAAGATGGGAAGTCAAGAAAAAGCGGGAAGTGAAGGAAAGGTGGGAAATCATGAAAAGTGGGAGGTTCACCAAAGGTGGGAAATAAAAAGAAAGTGGAAAGTCATCAAACGTTGGAAGTCATCAAAAGTGGAAGTCAAGAAAAAGTGGGAAGTCATGAAAAGTGGCAAGTCACCAAAAGTGGGAATCAAGAAAAGTGGAAAGTCATCAAAAATTGGAAGTCATTAAAAGTGGGAAGTCAAGAAAAAGTGGGAAGTCATGAAAAGTGGGAAGTCCTCAAATGTGGGAAGTCAAGAAAAAATGGGAAACAATCAAAGTTGAAATTTAGCAAAGTGGGAAGTCATGAAAAGTGGGAAGTCATGAAAACTGGGAAGTCAAGAAAAAGTGGGAAGTCATGAAAAGTGGGAAGTCATGAAAACTGGGAAGTCGTTAAATATGGGAAGTCATGAAAACTGGGAAGTCATTAATGTGGGAAGTCAAGAAAAGTGGGACATCAAGAAAAAGTGGGAAATCAAGAAAAAGTGGGAAGTCATGAAAAGCGGGAAGTCACCAAAGTGGGAAATCAAGAAAAAGTGGAAAGTCATGAAAAGTTGAATATCATCAAAAGTGGGAAGTCATGAAAAGTGGGAAGTCATCAAAAGTGGGAAAAACATAAAAAAGTGGGAACTCATGAAAAGTGGGAAGTCATCAAAAGTGGGAAGTCAAGAAAAAGTGGGAAGTCATGAAAGTGGGAAGTCATTGAATGTGGGAAGTCAAGAAAAAGTGGGAAGTCAAGAAAAGTGGGAAGTCAAGAAAAATTGGGGAGTCAAGAAGAAGTGGGAAGTCATGAAAAGTGGGAAGTCACCAAAAGTGGGAAATCAAGAAAAGTGGAAAGTCATCAAAAGTTGGAAGTCATCAAGAGTGGGAAGTCAAGAAAAAGTGGGAAGTCATGAAAAGTGGGAAGTCATCAAATGTGGAAGTGAAGAAATAATGGGAAGTCAAGAAAAAATGGGAACAATCAAAAGTTGAAAATTATCAAAAGTGAAGTCATGAAAAGTGTGAAGTCATGAAAACTGGGAAGTCATGAAAAGTGGGAAGTCACAGAAAATGGGATTTCAAGAAAAAGAGGGAAGTGATCAAAAGTTGAAAGTCATTAAAGTGGGCAGCGAAGAAAAAATGGGTAGCCAAGAATAAGTGGGAAGTCATCAAAGCCGAAGGCACCAAAAATGGGAAATCAAAAAAAGTGGAAAGTATCAAAAGTTGGAAGTCATCAAAACTGGGAAGTCAAGAAAAAATGGGAAGTCATGAAAGTGGGAAGTCATGAAAACTGGGAAGTCATTAAATGTGAGAAGTCAGGAAAAAGTGGGAAGTCAAGAAAAAGTGGGAAGGCATTAAAACTGGGCAGTCAAAAGAAGATGGGAAGTCAAGAAGAAGTGGGAAGTCAAGAAAAAGTGGGAAGTCATGAAAAGTGGGAAGTCACCAAAAGTGGGAATCAAGAAAAAGTGGAAAGTCATCAAAAATTGGAAGTCATCAAAAGTTGGAAGTCAAGAAAAACTGGGAAGTCATGAAAAGTGGGACGTCATTAAAGGTGGGAAGTCAAGAAAAAGTGGAAAGTCATCAAAAATTGGAAGTCACCAAAAGTGGGAAGTCAAGAAAAAGTGGGAAGTCATGAAAAGTGGGAAGTCATGAAAACTGGGAAGTCGTTAAATGTGAGACGTCAAGAAAAAGTGGGAAGTCAAGAAAAAGTGGGAAGTCAAGAAAAAGTGGGAAGGCATTAAAACTGGGCAGTCAAGAGAAGATGGAAGTCAAGAAAAAGTGGGCAGTCAAGAAAAAGTGGGAAGTCATGAAAAGTGGGAAGTCACCAAAAGTGGGAATCATCAAGGTGGGAAGTGAAGAAAAAGTGGGAATTCATGAAAACTGGGAAGTCATTAAATGTGGGAAGTCAAGAAAAAGTGGGAAATCAAGAAAAAGTGGGAAATAAAGCAAAAGTGGGAAGTTCATTAAAACTGGGCAGTCAAGAGAAGATGGGAAGTAAAGAAAAAATTTGAAGTGAAGAAAACTTTGGAACTCATGAAAAGTGGGAAATCAAAAAAAGTGGGATTTCAAGAAAAAGAGGGAAGTTATCAAAAGTTGGAAGTCATTAAAGTGGGCAGTGAAGAAAAAATGGAAAGCCAAGAATAAGTGGGATGTTATCAAAAGTTGGAAGTCATCAAACGTGGGAAGTCAGGAAAAGGTGGGAAGTCATGAATAGTTGAGAAGTCATCAAAACGTGGGAAACCATCAAAAGTTGAAAATCATCAAAAGTGGGAAGTCATGAAAGTGGGAAGTGAAGAAAATTCTGGAAGTTACCAAATTTTGAAGTCACCTAACGTGGAAGTCATCAAAAGTGGGAAGTCAAGAAAAAGTGGGAAGTCACGAAAAATGGGAATCATCAAAAGTGGGAAGTAAAGAAAAGTGGGAGGTCATGAAAAGTGGAAAATCAAGCAAAAGTGGGAAGTCATTAAAACTGGGCAGTCAAGAGAAAATGGGAAGTAAAGAAAAAATTTGAAGCGAAGAAAACGTGGGAACTCATAAAAAGTGGGAAATCACAAAAATGGGATTTCAAGAAAAAGAGGGAAGTCATCAAAAGTTGGAAGTCATCAAAAATGGGAAGTCAAGAAAAAGTGGGAAGTCATGAAAAGTGGGAAGTGATGAAAACTGGGAAGTCATTAAATGTGGGAAGTCAAGAAAAAGTGGGAAGTCACCAAAAGTGGGAAATCAAGAAAAGATGGAAAGTCATCAAAAATTGGAAGTCATTAAAAGTGGAAAGTCAAGAAAAAGTGGGAAGTGAAGAAAAGTGGGAAGTGAAGAAAAAGTGGGAGGTCATGAAAAGTGGGAAGTCACCAAAAGTGGGAAATCAAGAAAAAAAGGAAAGTCATCAAAATTGGAAGTCACCAAAAGTGGGAAGTCAAGAAAAAGTGGGAAGTCATGAAAAGTGGGAAGTCATTAAATGTGGGAATTGAAGAAAAAATGGGAAGTCAAGAAAAAGTGGGAAACAATAAAAAGTTGAAAATTATCAAAAGTGGGAAGTCATGAAAAGTGGGGAGTCATGAAAACTGGGAAGTCATGAAAAGTGGGAAGTCATAGAAAATGGGATTTCAAGAAAAGAAGGAAGTGATCAAAAGTTGAAATTCATTAAAATGGGCAACGAAAAAAAAATGGGTAGCCAAGAATAAGTGGGAAGTCATCAAAAGCCGGAAGTCACCAAAAGTGGGAAATCAAAAAAAGTGGAAAGTCTTCAAAAGTTGGAAGTCATCCAAACTGGGAAGTCAAGAAAAAATGGGAAGTCATGAAAAGTGGGAAGTCATGAAAACTGGGAAGTCATTAAATGTGAGACGTCAAGAAAAAGTGGGAAGTCAAGAAAAAGTGGGAAGTCAAGAAAAAGTGGGAAGGCATTAAAACTGGGCAGTCAAGAGAAGATGGGAAATCAGGAAAAAGTGGGAAGTCAAGAAAAAGTGGGAAGTCATGAAAAGTGGGAAGTCACCAAAAGTGGGAATCATCAAAGGTGGGAAGTGAAGAAAAAGTGGGAATTCATGAAAACTGGGAAGTCATTAAATGTGGGAAGTCAAGAAAAAGTGGGAAATCAAGAAAAAGTGGGAAATAAAGCAAAAGTGGGAAGTCATTAAAACTGGGCAGTCAAGAGAAGATGGGAAGTAAAGAAAAAATTTGAAGTGAAGAAAACTTTGGAACTCATGAAAAGTGGCAAATCACAAAAAGTGGGATTTCAAGAAAAAGAAAGAAGTTATCAAAAGTTGGAAGTCATTAAAATGGGCAGTGAAGAAAAAATGGAAAGCCAAGAATAAGTGGGATGTTATCAAAAGTTGGAAGTCATCAAACGTGGGAAGTCAGGAAAAGGTGGGAAGTCATGAATAGTTGGAAGTCATCAAACGTGGGAAACCATCAAAAGTTGAAAATCATCAAAAGTGGGAAGTCATGAAAAGTGGGAAGTGAAGAAAATTCTGGAAGTTACCAAATTTTGAAGTCACCTAACGTGGAAGTCATCAAAAGTGGGAAGTCAAGAAAAAGTGGGAAGTCACGAAAAATGGGAATCATCAAAAGTGGGAAGTAAAAAAAAGTGGGAGGTCATGAAAAGTGGAAAATCAAGCAAAAGTGGGAAGTCATTAAAACTGGGCAGTGAAGAGAAAATGGGAAGTAAAAAAAAATTTGAAGCGAAGAAAACGTGGGAACTCATAAAAAGTGGGAAATCACAAAAAATGGGATTTCAAGAAAAAGAGGGAAGTCATCAAAAGTTGGAAGTCATTAAAGTGGGCAGCGATAAAAAATGGGTAGCCAAGAATAAGTGGGAAGTCAACAAAAGCCGGAAGTCCCCAAAAGTGGGAAATAAAAAAAAGTAGAAAGTCATCAAAAGTTGGAAGTCATCAAACCTGGGAAGTCAAGAAAAGTGGGAAGTCATGAAAAGTGGGAAGTCACCAAAAGTGGGAAATCAAGAAAAAGTGGAAAGTCATCAAAAATTGGAAGTCATAAAAAGTGGGAGGTCAAGAAAAAGTGGGAAGTCATGAAAAGTGGGAAGTCAAGAAAAAGTGGGAAGTCATGAAAAGTGGGAAGTCATGAAAACTGGGAAGTCTTTAAATGTGGGAATCATCAAAAGTGGGAAGTAAAGAAAAAGTGGGAAGTCATTAAAAGTGGGAACTCAAGCAAAAGTGGGAAGTAAAGAAAAAGTGGGAAGTCATGAAAAGTGGGAAATCAAGCAAAAGTGGGAAGTCATTAAAACTGGGCAGTCAAGAGAAAATGGGAAGTAAAGAAAAATTTTGAAGTGAAGAAAACGTGGGAACTCATGAAAAGTGGGAAATCACAAAAAATGGGATTTCAAGAAAAAGAAGGAAGTCATCAAAAGTTGGAATTCATTAAAGTGGGCAGCGAAGAAAAAATGTGTAGCCAAGAATAAGTGGGAAGTCAACAAAAGCCGGAAGTCACCAAAAGTGGGAAATAAAAAAAGTGGAAAGTCATTAAAAGTTGGAAGTCATCAAACCTGGGAAGTCAAGAAAAATTGGGAAGTCATGAAAACTGGGAAGTCATTAAGTGTGGGAAGTCAGAAAAAATGGGAAGTCAGGAAAAAGTGGGAGATCAAGAAAAAGTGGAGGATTAAGAAAAAGTGGGAAGGCATTAAAACTGGGCCGTCAAGAGAAGATGGGAAGTCAAGAAAAAGCGGGAAGTGAAGGAAAGGTGGGAAATCATGAAAAGTGGGAAGTCACCAAAGGTGGGAAATAAAAAAAAGTGGAAAGTCATCAAACGTTGGAAGTCATCAAAAGTGGAAGTCAAAAAAAAGTGGGAAGTCATGAAAAGTTGGAAGTCACCAAAAGTGGGAAATCAAGAAAAGTGGAAAGTCATCAAAAATTGGAAGTCATTAAAAGTGGGAAGTCAAGAAAAAGTGGGAAGTCATGAAAAGTGGGAAGACCTCAAATGTGGGAAGTCAAGAAAAAATGGGAAACAATCAAAAGTTGAAATTTAGCAAAAGTGGGAAGTCATGAAAAGTGGGAAGTCATGAAAACTGGGAAGTCAAGAAAAAGTGGGAAGTCATGAAAAGTGGGAAGTCATGAAAACTGGGAAGTCATTAAATGTGGGAAGTCATGAAAACTGGGAAGTCATCAAATGTGGGAAGTGAAGAAATAATGCGAAGTCAAGAAAAATGGGAAACAATCAAAAGTTGAAAATTATCAAAAGTGGGAAGTCATGAAAAGTGTGAAGTCATGTAAACTGGGAAGTCATGAAAAGTGGGAAGTCACAGAAAATGGGATTTCAAGAAAAAGAGGGAAGTGATCAAAAGTTGAAAGTCATTAAAGTGGGCAGCGAAAAAAAATGGGTAGCCAAGAATAAGTGGGAAGTCATCAAAAGCCGGAAGGCACCAAAAATTGGAAATCAAAAAAAGTGGAAAGTATCAAGAGTTGGAAGTCATCAAAACTGGGAAGTGAAGAAAAAATGGGAAGTCATGAAAAGTGGGAAGTCATGAAAACTGGGAAGTCATTAAATGTGAGAAGTCAAGAAAAAGTGGGAAGTCAGGAAAAAGTGGGAAGTCAAGAAAAAGTGGGAAGGCATTAAAACTGGGCAGTCAAGAGAAGATGGGAAGTCAAGAAAAAGTGGGAAGACAAGAAAAAGTGGGAAGACATGAAAAGTGAGAAGTCACCAAAAGTGGGAAATCAAGAAAAAGTGGAAAGTCATCAAAAATTGGAAGTCATCAAAAGTTGGACGTCATCAAAAATGGGAAGTCAAGAAAAAGTGGGAAGTCATGAAAAGTGGAAGTGATGAAAACTGGGAAGTCATTAAATGTGGGAAGTCAAGAAAAAATGGGAAGTCAAGAAAAAGTGGGAAGTGAAGAAAAGTGGGAAGTGAAGAAAAAGTGGGAGGTCATGAAAAGTGGGAAGTCACCAAAAGTGGGAAATCAAGACAAAGTGGAAAGTCATCAAAAATTGGAAGTCACCAAAAGTGGGAAGTCAAGAAAAAGTGGGAAGTCATGAAAAGTGGGAAGTCATTAAATGTGGGAATTGAAGAAAAAATGGGAAGTCAAGAAAAAGTGGGAAGTCAAGAAAAAGTGGGAAGTCAAGAAAAAGTGGGAAGGCATTAAAACTGGGCAGTCAAGAGAAGATGGGAAGTCAAGAAAAAGTGGGAAGTCAAGAAAAATTGGGAAGTCATGAAAAGTGGGAAGTCACCAAAAGTGGGAATCATCAAAGGTGGGAGTGAAGAAAAAGTGGGAATTCATGAAAACTGGGAAGTCATTAAATGTAGGAAGTCAAGAAAAAGTGGGAAATCAAGAAAAAGTGGGAAATAAAGCAAAAGTGGGAAGTCATTAAAACTGGGCAGTCAAGAGAAAATGGGAAGTAAAGAAAAAATTTGAAGCGAAGAAAACGTGGGAACTCATAAAAAGTGGGAAATCACAAAAAATGGGATTTCAAGAAAAAGAGGGAAGTCATCAAAAGTTGGAAGTCATTAAAGTGGGCAGCGATAAAAAATGGGTAGCCAAGAATAAGTGGGAAGTCAACAAAAGCCGGAAGTCCCCAAAAGTGGGAAATAAAAAAAAAGTAGAAAGTCATCAAAAAGTTGGAAGTCATCAAACCTGGGAAGTCAAGAAAAGATGGGAAGTCATGAAAAGTGGGAAGTCACCAAAAGTGGGAAATCAAGAAAAAGTGGAAAGTCATCAAAAATTGGAAGTCATGAAAAGTGGGAGGTCAAGAAAAAGTGGGAAGTCATGAAAAGTGGGAAGTCAGAAAAAGTGGGAAGTCATGAAAAGTGGGAAGTCATGAAAACTGGGAAGTCTTTAAATGTGGGAATCATCAAAAGTGGGAAGTAAAGAAAAAGTGGGAAGTCATTAAAAGTGGAAACTCAAGCAAAAGTGGGAAGTAAAGAAAAAGTGGGAAGTCATGAAAAGTGGGAAATCAAGCAAAAGTGGGAAGTCATTAAAACTGGGCAGTCAAGAGAAAATGGGAAGTAAAGAAAAATTTTGAAGTGAAGAAAACGTGGGAACTCATGAAAAGTGGGAAATCACAAAAAATGGGATTTCAAGAAAGAGAAGGAAGTCATCAAAAGTTGGAATTCATTAAAGTGGGCAGCGAAGAAAAAATGTGTAGCCAAGAATAAGTGGGAAGTCAACAAAAGCCGGAAGTCACCAAAAGTGGGAAATAAAAAAAAGTGGAAAGTCATTAAAAGTTGGAAGTCATCAAACCTGGGAAGTCAAGAAAAATTGGGAAGTCATGAAAACTGGGAAATCAATTAAGTGTGGGAAGTCAAGAAAAAGTGGGAAGTCAAGAAAACGTGGAGATCAAGAAAAAGTGGAGGATTAAGAAAAAGTGGGAAGGCATTAAAACTGGGCCGTCAAGAGAAGATGGGAAGTCAAGAAAAAGCGGGAAGTGAAGGAAAGGTGGGAAATCATGAAAAGTGGGAAGTCACCAAAGGTGGGAAATAAAAAAAAAGTGGAAAGTCATCAAACGTTGGAAGTTATCAAAAGTGGAAGTCAAGAAAAAGTGGGAAGTCATGAAAAGTGGGAAGTCACCAAAAGTGGGAAATCAAGAAAAGTGGAAAGTCATCAAAAATAGGAAGTCATTAAAAGTGGGAAGTCAAGAAAAAGTGGGAAGTCATGAAAAGTGGGAAGTCCTCAAATGTGGGAAGTCAAGAAAAAATGGGAAACAATCAAAAGTTGAAATTTAGCAAAAGTGGGAAGTCATGAAAAGTGGGAAGTCATGAAAACTGGGAAGTCATGAAAAGTGGGAAGTCACAGAAAATGGGATTTCAAGAAAAAGAAGGAAGTGATCAAAAGTTGAAAGTCATTAAAATAGGCAGCGAAGAAAAAATGGGTAGCCAAGAATAAGTGGAAGATCATCAAAAGCCGGAAGTCACCAAAAATGGGAAATCAAAAAAAGTGGAAAGTCTTCAAAAGTTGGAAGTCATCAAAACTGGGAAGTCAAGAATAAATGGGAAGTCATGAAAAGTGCGAAGTCATGAAAACTGGAAGTCATTAAATTTGAGAAGTCAAGAAAAAGTGGGAAGTCAAGAAAAAGTGGGAAGTCAAGAAAAAGTGGGAAGGCATTAAAACTGGGCAGTCAAGAAGATGGGAAGTCAAGAAAAAGTGGGAAGTCAAAAAAAGTGGGAAGTCATGAAAAGTGGGAAGTCACCAAAAGTGGGAATCATCAAAAGTGGGAAGTGAAGAAAAAGTGGGAAGTCATGAAAACCGGGAAATCATTAAATGTGGGAAGTCAAGAAAAAGTGGGAAATCAAGAAAAAGTGGGAAATAACGCAAAAGTGGGAAGTCATTAGAAGTGGGCAGTCAAGAGAAGATAGGAAGTAAAGAAAAATTTGAAGTGAAGAAAACTTTGGAACTCATGAAAAGTGGGAAATCACGAAAAATGGGATTTCAAGAAAAAGAGGAAGTTATCAAAAGTTGGAAGTCCTTAAAGTGGGCAGTGAAGAAAAATTGAAAGCCAAGAATAAGTGGAATGTTATCAAAAGTTGGAAGTCATCAAACGTGGGAAGTCAGGAAAAGGTGGGAAGTCATGAAAAGTTGGAAGTCATCAAACGTGGGAAACCATCAAAAGTTGAAAATCATCAAAAGTGGGAAGTCATGAAAAGTGGGAAGTCATCAAAAGTGGGAAAACATAAAAAAGTGGGAAGTCATGAAAAGTGGGAAATCATCAAAAGTGGGAAAACATAAAAAAGTGGGAAGTCATTAAAAGTGGGCAGTCAAGAGAAGAAGGGGAGTAAAGAAAAAGTGGAAAGTCAAGAAAAGGTGGGAAGTCACGAAAAATGGGAATCATCAAAAGTGGGAAGTAAAGAAAAAGTGGGAAGTCATGAAAAGTGGGAAATCAAGCAAAAGTGGGAAGTCATTAAAACTGGGCAGTCAAGAGAAAATGGGAAGTAAAGAAAAAATTTGAAGTGAAGAAAACGTGGGAACTCATGAAAAGTGGGAAATCACAAAAAATGGGATTTCAAGAAAAAGAGGAAGTCATCAAAAGTTGGAAGTCATTAAAGTGGGCAGCGATAAAAAATGGGTAGCCAAGAATAAGTGGGAAGTCAACAAAAGCCGGAAGTCACCAAAAGTGGGAAATAGAAAAAAGTGGAAAGTCATCAAAAGTTGGAAGTCATCAAAAGTGGAAGTCAAGAAAAAGTGGGAAGTCATGAAAATGGGAAGTCACCAAAAGTGGGAAATCAAGAAAAAGTGGAAAGTCATCAAAAATTGGAAGTCTTAAAAGTGGAAAGTCAAGAAAAAGTGGGAAGTCATGAAAAGTGGGAAGTCCTCAAATGTGGGAAGTCAAGAAAAAATGGGAAACAATCAAAAGTTGAAATTTATCAAAAGTGGGAAGTCATGAAAAGTGGGAAGTCATGAAAACTGGGAAGTCAAGAAAAAGTGGGAAGTCATGAACAGTGGGAAGTCATGAAAACTGGGAAGCCATTAAATGTGGGAAGTCATGAAAACTGGGAAGTCATTAAATGTGGGAAATGAAGAAAAAGTGGAAAGTCATCAAAAATTGGAAGTCATTAAAAGTGGAAACTTAAGAAAAAGTGGGAGGTCATGAAAAGTGGGAAGTCGTCAAATGTGGGAAGTCAAGAAAAAATGGGAAACAATCAAAAGTTGAAAATTATCAAAAGTGGGAAGTCAGAAAAGTGGGAAGTCAAAATGGGAAGTCAGAAAAAGTGGGAAGTAAACATGGGAAGTCAGAAAATGGAAGTCAAAAGTGGGAAGTCAAAAACTGGGAAGTCATTAAAAGTGGGAAGTCAAGAAAAAGTGGGAAGTCAAAAAGTGGGAAGTCAAGAAAAAGTGGGAGTAGAAAAAGTGGGAAGTCATGAAAACTGGGAAGTCATCAAAGGTGAGAAATCAAGAAAAGTGGAAAGTCATCAAAAGTGGAAGTCATCAAAGTGGGAGTCAGAAAAACTGGAAAATCAAGAAAAGTGGAAAGTCATCAAAGTGGGAAGTCATCAAATGTGGGAAATCAAGAAAAAGTGGAAAGTCATCAAAAATTGGAAGTCATTAAAAGTGGAAAGTCAAGAAAAAGTGAGAAGTCATGAAAAGTGGGAAGTCCTCAAATGTGGAAGTCAAGAAAAAATGGGAAACAATCAAAAGTTGAAATTTATCAAAAGTGGGAAGTCATGAAAAGTGGGAAGTCATGAAAACTGGGAAGTCAAGAAAAAGTGGGAAGTCATGAACAGTGGGAAGTCATGAAAACTGGGAAGTCATTAAATGTGGGAAGTCATGAAAACTGGGAAGTCATTAAATGTGGGAAGTCAAGAAAAAGTGGGAAGTCAAGAAAAAGTGGGAAATCAAGAAAAAGTGGAGGATTAGGAAAAAGTGGGAAGTCATGAAAACTGGGAAGTCATTAAATGTGGGAAGTCATGAAAACTGGGAAGTCATCAAATGTGGAAGTGAAGAAGAAATAATGGGAAGTCAAGAAAAATGGGAAACAATCAAAAGTTGAAAATTATCAAAAATGGAAGTCATGAAAAGTGGAAGTCATGAAAACTGGGAAGTCATTAAATGTGAGAAGTCAAGAAAAAGTGGGAAGTCAGGAAAGTGGGAAGTCAAGAAAAAGTGGGAAGGCATTAAAACTGGGCAGTCAAGAGAAGATGGGAAGTCAAGAAAAAGTGGGAAGTCAAGAAAAAGTGGGAAGACATGAAAAGTGGAAGTCACCAAAGTGGGAAATAAAAAAAAGTGGAAAGTCATCAAAAATTGGAAGTCATCAAAAGTTGGAAGTCATCAAAAATGGGAAGTCAAGAAAAAGTGGGAAGTCATGAAAAGTGGGAAGTGATGAAAACTGGGAAGTCATTAAATGTGGGAAGTCAAGAAAAAATGGGAAGTCAAGAAAAAGTGGGAAGTGAAGAAAAGTGGGAAGTGAAGAAAAAGTGGGAGAGGTCATGAAAAGTGGGAAGTCACCAAAGTGGGAAATCAAGAAAAAGGAAAGTCATCAAAAATTGGAAGTCACCAAAAGTGGAAGTCAAGAAAAAGTGGGAAGTCATGAAAAGTGGGAAGTCATTAAATGTGGGAATTGAAGAAAAAATGGGAAGTCAAAAAAAGTGGGAAACAATAAAAAGTTGAAAATTATCAAAAGTGGAAGTCATGAAAAGTGGGAAGTCATGAAAACTGGGAAGTCATGAAAAGTGGGAAGTCACAGAAAATGGGATTTCAAGAAAAAGAAGGAAGTGATCAAAAGTTGAAAGTCATTAAAATGGCAGCAAAAAAAAAAAAGGTAGCCAAGAATAAGTGGGAAGTCATCAAAAGCCGGAAGTCACCAAAAGTGGAAATCAAAAAAGTGGAAAGTCTTCAAAAGTTGGAAGTCATCCAACCTGGGAAGTCAAGAAAAAATGGGAAGTCATGAAAAGTGGAAGTCATGAAAACTGGGAAGTCATTAAATGTGAGACGTCAAGAAAAAGTGGGAAGTCAAGAAAAAGTGGGAAGGCATTAAAACTGGGCAGTCAAGGAAGATGGGAAGTCAAGAAAAAGTGGGAAGTCAAGAAAAAGTGGGAAGTCATGAAAAGTGGGAAGTCTCCAAAAGTGGGAAATCAAGAAAAAGTGGAAAGTAATCAAAATTGGAAGTCATTAAAAGTGGAAACTCAAGAAAAGTGGGAAGTCATGAAAACTGGGAAGTCGTCCAATGTGGGAAGTCAAGAAAAATGGGAAACAATCAAAAGTTGAAAATTATCAAAAGTGGGAAGTCAAGAAAAAGTGGGAAGTCAGGAAAAGTGGGAGATTAAGAAAAAGTGGGCAGGAATTAAAACTGGGCAGTCCAGAAAAGATGGAAAGTCAAGAAAAAGTGGGAAGTGAAAAAAAAGTGGGAAGACATGAAAAGTGGGAGGTCACAAAGGTGAGAAATCAAGGAAAAGTGGAAAGTCATCAAAAGTTGGAAGTCATCAAAAGTGGGAAGTCAGAAAAAACTGGGAGTCATTAAAACTGGGGGGTCAAGAGAAGATGGGAAGTCAAGAAAAAGTGGGAAGTGAAGAAAAAGTGGGAAGTCATGAAAAGCGGGAAGTCACCAAAAGTGGGAAATCAAGAAAAAGTGGAAAGTCATGAAAAGTGGAAAGTCATCAAATGTGGGAAGTGAAGAAAAAATGGGAAGTCAAGAAAAAATGGGAAACTATCAAAAGTTGAAAGTCATCAAAAGTGGGAAGTCATGAATAGTGGGAAGTCATCAAAGTGGGAAAGCATAAAAGTGGGAACTCATGAAAAGTGGGAAGTCATCAAAAGTGGGAAGTCAAGAAAAAGTGGGAAGTTATGAAAAGTGGGAAGTCATTGAATGTGGGAAGTCAAGAAAAAGTGGAAGTCAAGAAAAAGTGGGAAGTCAAAAAAATTGGGAGTCAAGAAGAAGTGGGAAGTCATGAAAAGTGGGAAGTCACCAAAAGTGGGAAATCAAGAAAAAGTGGAAAGTCATCAAAAGTTGGAAGTCATCAAAAGTGGGAAGTCAAGAAAAGTGGGAAGTCATGAAAAGTGGGAAGTCATTAATGTGGGAAGTCAAGAAAAAATGGGAAGTCATGAAAAGTGGGAAGTCATGAAAACTGGGAAGTCATTAAATGTGAGACGTCAAGAAAAAGTGGGAAGTCAAGAAAAAGTGGGAAGTCAAGAAAAAGTGGGAAGGCATTAAAACTGGGCAGTCAAGAGAAGATGGGAAGTCAAGAAAAAGTGGGAAGTCAAGAAAAAGTGGGAAGTCATGAAAAGTGGGAAGTCACCAGAAGTGGGAATCATCAAAGGTGGGAAGTGAAGAAAAAGTGGGAATTCATGAAAACTGGGAAGTCATTAAATGTGGGAAGTCAAGAAAAAGTGGGAAATCAAGAAAAAGTGGGAAATAAAGCAAAAGTGGGAAGTCATTAAAACTGGGCAGTCAAGAGAAGATGGGAAGTAAAGAAAAATTTGAAGTGAAGAAAATTTGGAACTCATGAAAAGTGGGAAATCACAAAAAGTGGGATTTCAAGAAAAAGAGGGAAGTTATCAAAAGTTGGAAGTCATTAAAGTGGGCAGTGAAGAAAAAATGGAAAGCCAAGAATAAGTGGGATGTTATCAAAAGTTGGAAGTCATCAAACGTGGGAAGTCAGGAAAAGGTGGGAAGTCATGAATAGTTGGAAGTCATCAAACGTGGGAAACCATCAAAAGTTGAAAATCATCAAAAGTGGGAAGTCATGAAAAGTGGGAAGTGAAGAAAATTCTGGAAGTTACCAAATTTTGAAGTCACCTAACGTGGAAGTCATCAAAAGTGGGAAGTCAAGAAAAGTGGGAAGTGACGAAAAATGGGAATCATAAAAAGTGGGAAGTAAAGAAAAAGTGGGAGGTCATGAAAAGTGGAAAATCAAGCAAAAGTGGGAAGTCATTAAAACTGGGCAGTCAAGAGAAAATGGGAAGTAAAGAAAAAATTTGAAGCGAAGAAAACGTGGGAACTCATAAAAAGTGGGAAATCACAAAAAATGGGATTTCAAGAAAAAGAGGGAAGTCATCAAAAGTGGGAAGTCATTAAAGTGGGCAGCGATAAAAAATGGGTAGCCAAGAATAAGTGGGAAGTCAACAAAAGCCGGAAGTCCCCAAAAGTGGGAAATAAAAAAAAAGTAGAAAGTCATCAAAAGTTGGAAGTCATCAAACCTGGGAAGTCAAGAAAAAGTGGAAAGTCATGAAAAGTGGGAAGTCACCAAAAGTGGGAAATCAAGAAAAAGTGGAAAGTCATGAAAAATTGGAAGTCATGAAAAGTGGGAGGTCAAGAAAAAGTGGGAAGTCATGAAAAGTGGGAAGTCAAGAAAAAAGTGGGAAGTCATGAAAAGTGGGAAGTCATGAAATCTGGGAAGTCTTTAAATGTGGGAATCATCAAAAGTGGGAAGCAAAGAAAAAGTGGGAAGTCATTAAAAGTGGAAACTCAAGCAAAAGTGGGAAGTAAAGAAAAAGTGGGAAGTCATGAAAAGTGGGAAATCAAGCAAAAGTGGGAAGTCATTAAAACTGGGCAGTCAAGAGAAAATGGGAAGTAAAGAAAAATTTTGAAGTGAAGAAAACGTGGGAACTCATGAAAAGTGGGAAATCACAAAAAATGGGATTTCAAGAAAAAGAAGGAAGTCATCAAAAGTTGGAATTCATTAAAGTGGGCAGCGAAGAAAAAATGTGTAGCCAAGAATAAGTGGGAAGTCAACAAAAGCCGGAAGTCACCAAAAGTGGGAAATAAAAAAAAAGTGGAAAGTCATTAAAAGTTGGAAGTCATCAAACCTGGGAAGTCAAGAAAAATTGGGAAGTCATGAAAACTGGGAAGTCATTAAGTGTGGGAAGTCAAGAAAAAGTGGGAAGTCAAGAAAACGTGGGAGATCAAGAAAAAGTGGAGGATTAAGAAAAAGTGGGAAGGCATTAAAACTGGGCCGTCAAGAGAAGATGGGAAGTCAAGAAAAAGCGGGAAGTGAAGGAAAGGTGGGAAATCATGAAAAGTGGGAGGTCACCAAAGGTGGGAAATAAAAAGAAAGTGGAAAGTCATCAAACGTTGGAAGTCATCAAAAGTGGAAGTCAAGAAAAAGTGGGAAGTCATGAAAAGTGGCAAGTCACCAAAAGTGGGAAATCAAGAAAAGTGGAAAGTCATCAAAAATTGGAAGTCATTAAAAGTGGGAAGTCAAGAAAAAGTGGGAAGTCATGAAAAGTGGGAAGTCTCAAATGTGGGAAGTCAAGAAAAAATGGGAAACAATCAAAAGTTGAAATTTAGCAAAAGTGGGAAGTCATGAAAAGTGGGAAGTCATGAAAACTGGGAAGTCAAGAAAAAGTGGGAAGTCATGAAAAGTGGGAAGTCATGAAAACTGGGAAGTCGTTAAATATGGGAAGTCATGAAAACTGGGAAGTCATTAAATGTGGGAAGTCAAGAAAAAGTGGGACATCAAGAAAAAGTGGGAAATCAAGAAAAGTGGGAAGTCATGAAAAGCGGGAAGTCACCAAAAGTGGGAAATCAAGAAAAAGTGGAAAGTCATGAAAAGTTGAATATCATCAAAAGTGGGAAGTCATGAAAGTGGGAAGTCATCAAAAGTGGGAAAACATAAAAAAGTGGGAACTCATGAAAAGTGGGAAGTCATCAAAAGTGGGAAGTCAAGAAAAAGTGGGAAGTCATGAAAAGTGGGAAGTCATTGAATGTGGGAAGTCAAGAAAAAGTGGGAAGTCAAGAAAAAGTGGGAAGTCAAGAAAAATTGGGGAGTCAAGAAGAAGTGGGAAGTCATGAAAAGTGGAAGTCACCAAAAGTGGGAAATCAAGAAAAAGTGGAAAGTCATCAAAAGTTGGAAGTCATCAAGAGTGGGAAGTCAAGAAAAAGTGGGAAGTCATGAAAAGTGGGAAGTCATCAAATGTGGAAGTGAAGAAATAATGGGAAGTCAAGAAAAAATGGGAAACAATCAAAAGTTGAAAATTATCAAAGTGAAGTCATGAAAAGTGTGAAGTCATGAAAACTGGGAAGTCATGAAAAGTGGGAAGTCACAGAAAATGGGATTTCAAGAAAAAGAGGGAAGTGATCAAAAATTGAAAGTCATTAAAGTGGGCAGCGAAGAAAAAATGGGTAGCCAAGAATAAGTGGGAAGTCATCAAAAGGGGGAAGGCACCAAAAATGGGAAATCAAAAAAAGTGGAAAGTATCAAAAGTTGGAAGTCATCAAAACTGGGAAGTCAAGAAAAAATGGGAAGTCATGAAAAGTGGGAAGTCATGAAAACTGGGAAGTCATTAAATGTGAGAAGTCAGGAAAAAGTGGGAAGTCAAGAAAAAGTGGGAAGGCATTAAAACTGGGCAGTCAAAAGAAGATGGGAAGTCAAGAAAAAGTGGGAAGTCAAGAAAAGTGGGAAGTCATGAAAAGTGGGAAGTCACCAAAAGTGGGAAATCAAGAAAAAGTGGAAAGTCATCAAAAATTGGAAGTCATCAAAAGTTGGAAGTCAAGAAAAACTGGGAAGTCATGAAAAGTGGGACGTCATTAAAGGTGGGAAGTCAAGAAAAAGTGGAAGTCAAGAAAAATGGAAGTCAAAGAAAATGGGAAGTCAAGAAAAAGTGGGAAGTCATGAAAAGTGGGAAGTCATGAAAACTGGGAAGTCATTAAATGTGGGACGTCAAGAAAAAGTGGGAAGTCAAGAAAAAGTGGGAAGTCAAGAAAAGTGAGATTAAGAAGTCGGAAGGCATTAAAACTGGGCAGTCAAGAGAAGATGGGAAGTCAAAAAAAGCGGGAGTGAAGGAAAAGTGGGAAGTCATGAAAAGTGGGAAGTCACCAAAGTGGGAAATCAAGAAAAGTGGAAAGTCATCAAAAGTGGAAGTCATCAAAAATGGGAAGTCAGAAAAAGTGGGAAGTCATGAAAAGTGGGAAGTTATCAAATATGGGAATTGAAGAAAAAATGGGAAGTCAAGAAAAAGTGGGAAACAATCAAAAAATGAAATTATCAAAAGTGGGAAGTCATGAAAAGTGGAAGTCATGAAAACTGGGAAGTCATGAAAAGTGGGAAGTCACAGAAAATGGGATTTCAAGAAAAAGAAGGAAGTGATCAAAAGTTGAAAGTCATTAAAATGGGCAGCGAAGAAAAAATGGTAGCCAAGAATAAGTGGGAAGTCATCAAAAGCCGGAAGTCACGGAAAGTGGATAATCAAAAAAGTGGAAAGTCTTCAAAAGTTGGAAGTCATCCAAACTGGGAAGTCAAGAAAAAATGGGAGTCATGAAAAGTGGGAAGTCATGAAAACTGGGAAGTCATTAAATGTGGGAAGTCAAGAAAAAGTGGGACATCAAGAAAAGTGGGAAATCAAGAAAAAGTGGGAATCATGAAAAGCGGGAAGTCACCAAAAGTGGGAAATCAAGAAAAAGTGGAAAGTCATGAAAAGTTGAATATCATCAAAAGTGGGAAGTCATGAAAAGTGGGAAGTCATCAAAAGTGGGAAAACATAAAAAAGTGGAACTCATGAAAAGTGGGAAGTCATCAAAAGTGGGAAGTCAAGAAAAGTGGGAAGTCATGAAAGTGGGAAGTCATTGAATGTGGGAAGTCAAGAAAAAGTGGGAAGTCAAGAAAAAGTGGGAAGTCAAGAAAATTGGGGAGTCAAGAAGAAGTGGGAAGTCATGAAAAGTGGGAAGTCACCAAAAGTGGGAAATCAAGAAAAGTGGAAAGTCATCAAAAGTTGGAAGTCATCAGAGTGGGAAGTCAAGAAAAAGTGGGAAGTCATGAAAAGTGGGAAGTCATCAAATGTGGGAAGTGAAGAAATAATGGAAGTCAAGAAAAAATGGAAACAATCAAAAGTTGAAAATTATAAAAGTGAAGTCATAAAAGTGTGAAGTCATGAAAACTGGGAAGTCATGAAAAGTGGAAGTCACAGAAAATGGGATTTCAAGAAAAGAGGGAAGTGATCAAAAGTTGAAGTCATTAAAGTGGGCAGCGAAGAAAAAATGGGTAGCCAAGAATAAGTGGGAAGTCATCAAAAGCCGGAAGGCACCAAAAATGGGAAATCAAAAAAAGTGGAAAGTATCAAAAGTTGGAAGTCATCAAAACTGGGAAGTCAAGAAAAAATGGGAAGTCATGAAAAGTGGGAAGTCATGAAACTGGGAAGTCATTAAATGTGAGAAGTCAGGAAAAAGTGGGAAGTCAAGAAAAAGTGGGAAGGCATTAAAAACTGGGCAGTCAAAAGAAGATGGGAAGTCAAGAAAAAGTGGGAAGTCAAGAAAAAGTGGGAAGTCATGAAAAGTGGGAAGTCACCAAAAGTGGGAAATCAAGAAAAGTGAAAGTCATCAAAAATGGAAGTCATCAAAAGTTGGAAGTCAAGAAAAACTGGGAAGTCATGAAAAGTGGGACGTCATTAAAGGTGGGAAGTCAAGAAAAGTGTGGAAGTCAAGAAAAAGTGGGAAGTCAAGAAAAATGGGGAGTCAGAAAAAGTGGGAAAGTCATGAAAAGTGGGAAGTCATGAAAACTGGGAAGTCATTAAATGTGGGAAGTCAAGAAAAGTGGGAAGTCAGAAAAAAGTGGGAAGTCAAGAAAAAGTGGGAAGAAAAAAAAGGAAAAAGTCGGAAGGCATTAAAACTGGCAGTCAAGAGAAGATGGGAAGTCAAAAGAAAAAGCGGGAAGTGTGAAGGAAAAGTGGGAAGTCATGAAAAGTGGGAAGTCACCAAAAGTGGGAAATCAAGAAAAGTGGAAAGTCATCAAAAGTTGGAAGTCATCAAAATGGGAAGTCAAGAAAAAGTGGGAAGTCATGAAAGTGGGAAGTCATCAAATGTGGGAAGTGAAGATAATGGGAAGTCAAGAAAAAATGGGAAACAATCAAAAGTTGAAATTATCAAAAGTGAAGTCTGAAAAGTTGTGAAGTCATGAAAACTGGGAAGTCATGAAAAGTGGGAAGTCACAGAAAATGGGATTTCAAGAAAAAGAGGGAAGTGATCAAAAGTTGAAAGTCATTAAAGTGGGCAGCGAAGAAAAAATGGGTAGCAAGAATAAGTGGGAAGTCATCAAAAGCCGGAAGGCACCAAAAATGGGGAATCAAAAAAGTGGAAAGTATAAAAGTTGAAGTCATCAAAACTGGGAAGTCAAGAAAAATGGGAAGTATGAAAGTGGGAAGTCATGAAAACTGGGAAGTCATTAAATGTGAGAAGTCAGGAAAAAGTGGGAAGTCAAGAAAAGTGGGAAGGCATTAAAAACTGGGCAGTCAAAAGAAGATGGGAAGTCAAGAAAAGTGGGAAGTCAAGAAAAAGTGGGAAGTCATGAAAAGTGGGAAGTCACCAAAAGTGGGAAATCAAGAAAAAGTGGAAAGTCATCAAAATTGGGAAGTCATCAAAAGTTGGAAGTCAGAAAACTGGGAAGCGTCATGAAAAGTGGGACGTCATTAAAGGTGGGAAGTCAAGAAAAAGTGGAAGTCAAGAAAAGTGGGAAGTCAAGAAAAAAAGGGGAGTCAGGAAAAAGTGGAAGTCATGAAAAGTGGGAAGTCATGAAAACTGGGAAGTCATTAAATGTGGGAAGTCAAGAAAAAGTGGGAAGTCAAGAAAAAGTGGGAAGTCAAGAAAAAGTGGAAGATTAAGAAAAGTCGGAAGCATTAAAACTGGGCAGTCAAGAGAAGATGGGAAGTCAAAAAAAAAGCGGGAAGTGAAGGAAAAGTGGGAAGTCATGAAAAGTGGGAAGTCACCAAAGTGGGAATCAAGAAAAAGTGGAAAGTCATCAAAAGTTGGAAGTCATCAAAAATGGGAAGTCAAGAAAAAGTGGGAAGTCATGAAAAGTGGGAAGTTTATCAAATATGGAATTGAAGAAAAAATGGGAAGTCAAGAAAAGTGGGAAACAATCAAAAGTTGAAAATTATATCAAAGTGGGAAGTGTCATGAAAAGTGGGAAGTATGAAAACTGGGAAGTCATGAAAAGTGGGAAGTCACAGG
>RQOL01000568.1:0-22762 GCA_013076295.1 Sanderia malayensis
TGTATTTTACTTAGTTTCAGCTGTAAAAAACGGCTTCATTTGCAATTAAGGTTATGAACGTTAATATCACTGAAAACAAGCGAAAAGCATGTGTATTTTACTTAGTTTCAGCGCAAAACTAATTTCATGTGTAATAGTGTGAATAATGTTAATATCACAAAACAAGCAAATGCTCTATTTTACTTAGTTCCGCTGTAATAACGTGGATTCATGTGCAATTGTGTGCAGTAATGTTAGTATACTGAAACAAGTAAATGCTTGCGTATTTTATTTAGTTTCACTGTAATAATGTGATTCATGGGCAATCAGTGTGCTGTAATGTTAATATCAATGAAAACAAGCAAATGCATGTATTTTACTTAGGTTCAGCTGTAATAACGTTCATGTGCAATTAGTGTGCAAGTCTTATATCACGGAACACAAGTAAATGCATGTCATTTTACTTAGTTCCAACTGTTAATAACGTGGATTCATGTGCAATTAGTGCAGTAATGTTAATATTACTGAAAAAAGCAAATGCATGTGTATTTTACTTAGTTTCAGCATTAATAACGGATTCATTGCAAATGGTGTGCAGTAATGTTAATATCACTGAAAACAAGCAAATGAATGTGTATTTTACTTAGTTTCAGCCGTAAAAACGTAAGTCATGTGTAAGTAGTGTGAATAAATGTTAATATCACTGAAAACAAGCAAATGCTGGCGTATTTTACTTAGTTTTCCGCTGTAATAACGTGGATTCATGTGCAATTGGTGTGCAGTAATGTTAGTATCACTGAAAACAAGTAAATGCTTGCGTATTTTATTTAATTTCAGCTGTAATAATGTGGATTCATGGGCAATCAGTGTGCTGTAATGTTAATATCAAGGAAAACAAGCAAATGCATGTGTATTTTACTTAGGTTCAGCTGTAATAACGTGGATTCATGTGCAATTAGTGTGCATAGTCTTAGTATCACGGAACACAAGTAAATGCATCTTCATTTTACTTAGTTCCAACTGTAATAACGTGGATTCATGTGCAATTAGTGTGCAGTAATGTTAATATTACTGAAAAAAGCAAATGCATGTGTATTTTACTTAGTTCAGCATTAATAACGTGGATTCATGTGCAAATGGTGTGCAGTAATGTTAATATCACTGAAAACAAGCAAATGAATGTGTATTTTACTTAGTTTCAGCCGTAAAAACGTAATGTCATGTGTAAGTAGTGTGAATAAATGTTAATATCACTGAAAACAAGCAAATGCATTTGTATTTTACTTAGTTTTAGCTGTAATAACGTGCATTCAAGTGCAATTAGTGTGCAGTAATGTTAATATCACTAAAAACAAGCAAATGCATGTGTATTTTGCTTAGTTTCAACTGTGAAAACGTAAATTAATATGCAAGTAATGTGATTGAATGTTAATATCACTGAAAACAAGCAAATGCATGTGTATTTTAATTAGTTTCAACTGTAAAAAAGTAAATTGATGTGCATATAGTGTGAATAAACGTTAATATCACTGAAAACAAGGAAAAGCATGTGTATTTTACTTAGTTTCAGCCGTAAAAAGTAATTTCATGTGTAAGTAGTGTGAATAAATGTTAATATCACTGAAAACAAGCAAATGCATTTGTATTTTACTTAGTTTCAGCTGTAAAAACACGGCTTCATTCGCAATTAAGGTTAATGAACGTTAATATCACTGAAAACAAGGAAAAGCATGTGTATTTTACTTAGTTTCAGCCGTAAAAACGTAATTTCATGTGTAAGTAGTGTGAATAAATGTTAATATCACTGAAAACAAGCAAATGCTGGCGTATTTTACTTAGTTCAGCTGTAATAACGTGGATTCATGTGCAATTGGTGTGCAGTAATGTTAGTATCACTGAAAACAAGTAAATGCTTGCGTATTTTATTTAATTTCAGCTGTAATAATGTGGATTCATGGGCAATTAGTGTGCTGTAATGTTAATATCAAGGAAAACAAGCAAATGCATGTGTATTTTACTTAGGTTCAGCTGTAATAACGTGGATTCATGTGCAATTAGTGTGCAGTAGTCTTAGTATCACTGAACACAAGTAAATGCATCTTCATTTTACTTAGTTCCAACTGTAATAACGTGGATTCATGTGCAATTAGTGTGCAGTAATGTTAATATCACTGAAAAAAAGCAAATGCATGTGTATTTTACTTAGTTTCAGCATTAATAACGTGGATTCATGTGCAAATGGTGTGCAGTAATGTTAATATCACTGAAAAAAAGCAAATGATATGTATTTTACTTAGTTTCAGCTGTAATAACGTGGATTCATGTGCAATTAGTATGCAGTATTGTTTATACTGAAAACAAGCAAATGCATGTGTATTTTACTTCGTTTTAGCTGTAATAACGTGGATTCAAGTGCAATGAAGTAATGAAGTAATGAAGTAATAAAGTAAATTTTACCCACAGTTTCTACTGACATAATCCTGTTATGTACAGCTTGCTCAACTGTGAACAACGTATGAAACAATTTTCAATTAAAATTAAATAAAACAATTAGTATCATCGGTTTATTTAGCTACTATTTTATTTTAAGATATTAAAACAAGGTAAAAACGTAATAACTGCAATTAGTGCAATTAGTGTGCAGTAATGTTAATATCACTAAAACAAGCAAATGCATGTGTATTTCACTTAGGTTCAGCTGTAATAACGTGAATTCAAGTGCAATTAGTGTGCAGTAATGAATCACTAAAAACAAGCAAATGCATGTGTATTTTGCTTAGTTTCACCTGTAAAAAAGTAAATTGATGTGCATATAGTGTGAATAAACGTTAATCGCACTCAAAAAAAGCAAAAGCATGTGTATTTACTTAGTTTCAGCTGTAAAAACGCAAATTCAGGTGTAAGTAGTGTGAATAGATGTTAATATCACTGAAAACAAGCAAATGCATGTGTATTTACTTAGTTTCAACTTATAATAACGTGGATTCATGGGCAATTAGTGTGCAGTAATGTTAATATCACTGAAAACAAGCAAATGCATGTGTATTTTACTTAGTTTCAGCTGTAATAACTTGGGTTCAAGTGCAATTAGTGTGCAGTAATGTTATTATTACTGAAAACAAGCAAATGTATGTGTATTTTACTTAGTTTCAGCTGTAAAACATGGATTCATGTGCAATTAGTGTGCAGTAATGTTAGTATCACTGAAAACAAGCAAATGCATTGTATTTTACTTAGTTTTAGCTGTAATAACGTGCATTCAAGTGCAATTAGTGTGCAGTAATGTTAATATCACTAAAAACAAGCAAATGCATGTGTATTTTGCTTAGTTTCAACTGTGAAAACGTAAATTAATATGCAATTAATGTGATTGAATGTTAATATCACTGAAAACAAGCAAATGCATGTGTATTTTAATTAGTTTCAACTGTAAAAAAGTAAATTGATGTGCATATAGTGTGAATAAACGTTAATATCACTGAAAACAAGGAAAAGCATGTGTATTTTACTTAGGTTCAGCCGCAAAAAACGTAATTTCATGTGTAAGTAGTGTGAATAAATGTTAATATCACTGAAAACAAGCAAATGCATTTGTATTTTACTTAGTTTCAGCTGTAAAAACACGGCTTCATTTGCAATTAAGGTTAAGAAACGTTAATATCACTGAAAACAAGGAAAAGCATGTGTATTTTACTTAGTTTCAGCCGCAAAAACGTAATTTCATGTGTAAGTAGTGTGAATAAATGTTAATATCACCGAAAACAAGCAAATGCTGGCGTATTTTACTTAGTTTCAGCTGTAATAACGTGGATTCATGTGCAATTGGTGTGCAGTAATGTTAGTATCACTGAAAACAAGTAAATGCTTGCGTATTTTATTTAATTTCAGCTGTAATAATGTGGATTCATGGGCAATTAGTGTGCTGTAATGTTAATATCAAGGAAAACAAGCAAATGCATGTGTATTTTACTTAGGTTCAGCTGTAATAACGTGGATTCATGTGCAATTAGTGTGCAGTAGTCTTAGTATCACTGAACACAAGCAAATGCATCTTCATTTTACTTAGTTCCAACTGTAATAACGTGGATTCATGTGCAATTAGTGTGCAGTAATGTTAATACTCGAAAAAAAGCAAATGCATGTGTATTTTACTTAGTTTCAGCATTAATAACGTGGATTCATGTGCAAATGGTGTGCAGTAATGTTAATATCACTGAAAACAAGCAAATGAATGTGTATTTTACTTAGTTTCAGCCGTAAAAACGTAATTCATGTGTAAGTGTGAATAAATGTTAATATCACTGAAAACAAGCAAATGCATTTGTATTTTACTTAGTTTCAGCTGTAAAACGTGCATTCAAGTGCAATTAGTGCAGTAATGTTAAAATCACTAAAAACAAGCAAATGCATGTGTATTTTGCTTAGTTTCACCTGTAAAAAAGTAAATTGATGTGCATATAGTGTGAATAAACGTTAATCGCACTCAAAAAAAGCAAAACCATGTGTATTTTACTTAGTTTTAGCCGTAAAAACGTAATTTCATGTGTAAGTAGTGTGAATAAATGTTAATATCACTGAAAACAAGCAAATGCATTGTATTTTACTTAGTTTTAGCTGTAATAACGTGCATTCAAGTGCAATTAGTGTGCAGTAATGTTAATATCACTAAAAACAAGCAAATGCATGTGTATTTTGCTTAGTTTCAACTGTGAAAACGTAAATTAATATGCAAGTAATGTGATTGAATGTTAATATCACTGAAAACAAGCAAATGCATGTGTATTTTAAAAAGTTTCAACTGTAAAAAAGTAAATTGATGTGCATATAGTGTGAATAAACGTTAATATCACTGAAAACAAGGAAAAGCATGTGTATTTTACTTAGTTTCAGCCGTAAAAAGTAATTTCATGTGTAAGTAGTGTGAATAAATGTTAATATCACTGAAAACAAGCAAATGCTGGCGTATTTTACTAGTTTCAGCTGTAATAACGTGGATTCATGCAATTGGTGTGCAGTAATGTTAGTATCACTGAAAACAAGCAAATGCTTGCGTATTTTATTTAATTTCAGCTGTAATAATGTGGATTTATGGGCAATTAGTGTGCTGTAATGTTAATATCAAGGAAAACAAGCAAATGCATGTGTATTTTACTTAGGTTCAGCTGTAATAACGTGGATTCATGTGCAATTAGTGTGCAGTAGTCTTAGTATCACTGAACACAAGTAAATGCATCTTCATTTTACTTAGTTCCAACTGTAATAACGTGGATTCATGTGCAATTAATGTGCAGTAATGTTAATATCACTGAAAAAAAGCAAATGCATGTGTATTTTACTTAGTTTCAGCATTAATAACGTGAATTCATGTGCAAATGGTGCAGTAATGTTAATATCACTGAAAACAAGCAAATGAATATGTATTTTACTTAGTTTCAGCTGTAATAACGTGGATTCATGTGCAATTAGTATGCAGTATTGTTTATACTGAAAACAAGCAAATGCATGTGTATTTTACTTCGTTTTAGCTGTAATAACGTGGATTCAAGTGCAATGAAGTAATGAAGTAATGAAGTAATGAAGTAAATTTTACCCACAGTTTTCTACTGACATAATCCTTTATGTACAGCTTGCTCAACTGTGAACAACGTATGAAACAATTTTCAATTAAAATTAAATAAAACAATTAGTATCATCGGTTTATTTAGCTACTATTTTTATTTTAAGATATTAAAAACAAGGTAAAAACGTAATAACTGCAATTAGTGCAATTAGTGTGCAGTAATGTTAATATCACTAAAACCAAGCAAATGCATGTGTATTTCACTTAGGTTCAGCTGTAATAACGTGAATTCAAGTGCAATTAGTGGCAGTAATGTTAAAATCACTAAAAACAAGCAAATGCATGTGTATTTTGCTTAGTTTCACCTGTAAAAAAGTAAATTGTGCATAGAGTGTGAATAAACGTTAATCGCACTCAAAAAAAGCAAAAGCATGTGTATTTTACTTAGTTTCAGCTGTAAAAACTCAAATTCAGGTGTAAGTAGTGTGAATAGATGTTAATATCACTGAAAACAAGCAAATGCATGTGTATTTACTTAGTTTCACTATAATAACGTGGATTCATGGGCAATTAGTGTGCAGTAATGTTAATATCACTGAAAACAAGCAAATGCATGTGTATTTTACTTAGTTTCAGCTGTAATAACTTGGGTTCAAGTGCAATTAGTGTGCAGTAATGTTATTACACTGAAAACAAGCAAATGTATGTGTATTTTACTTAGTTTCAGCTGTAATAACATGGATTCATGTGCAATTAGTGTGCAGTAATGTTAATATCACTGAAAACAAGCAAATGCATTGTATTTTACTTAGTTTAGCTGTAATAACGTGCATTCAATGTGCAATTAGTGTCAGTAATGTTAATATCACTGAAAACAAGCAAATGCATGTGTATTTTGCTTAGTTTCAACTGTGAAAACGTAAATTAATATGCAATTAATGTGATGAATGTTAATATCACTGAAAACAAGCAAATGCATGGTATTTTATTAGTTTCAACTGTAAAAAAGTAAATTGATGTGCAATAGTGTGAATAAACGTTAATATCACTGAAAACAAGGAAAAGCATGTGTATTTTACTTAGGTTCAGCCGCAAAAACGTAATTTCATGTGTAAGTAGTGTGAATAAATGTTAATATCACTGAAAACAAGCAAATGCATTTGTATTTTACTTAGTTTCAGCTGTAAAACACGGCTTCATTGCAATTAAGGTAATAACGTTAATATCACTGAAAACAAGAAAAGCATGTGTATTTTACTTAGTTTCAGCCGCAAAAACGTAATTCATGTGCAAAGTGTGTAAATGTTAATATCACGAAAACAAGCAAATGCTGCGTATTTTACTTAGTTTCAGCTGTAATAACGTGGATTCATGTGCAATTGGTGTGCAGTAATGTTAGTATCACTGAAAACAAGTAAATGCTTGCTATTTTATTTAATTTCAGCTGTAATAATGTGGATTCATGGCAAAGTGTGCTGTAATGTTAATATCAGGAAAAAAAGCAAATGCATGTGTATTTTACTTAGTTCAGCTGTAATAACGTGGATTCATGTGCAATTAGTGTGCAGTAGTGTTAATATCACGAAAACAAGCAAATGCATTTATTTTACTTAGTTCAACTGTAAAACGGATTCATGTGCAATTAGTGTGCATAATGTTAATATCACTGAAAACAAGCAAATGCATGTTATTTACTTAGTTTCAGCTTAATAACGTGGATTCATGTGCAATTGGTGTGCAGTAATGTTAATATCACTGAAAACAAGCAAATGAATGTGTATTTTACTTAGTTTCAGCCGTAAAAACGTAATCATGTGTAAGTAGTGTGAATAAATGTTAATATCACTGAAAACAAGCAAATGCATTGTATTTTACTTAGTTTAGCTGTAATAACGTGCATTCAAGTGCAATTAGTGTGCAGTAATGTTAATATCACTAAAAACAAGCAAATGCATGTGTATTTTGCTTAGTTTTCAACTGTGAAAACGTAATTAATATGCATAATGTATGAATGTTAATATCACTGAAAACAAGCAAATGCATGTGTATTTTAATTAGTTTCAACTGTAAAAAAGTAAATTGATGTGCATATAGTGTGAATAAACGTTAATATCACTGAAAACAAGGAAAAGCATGTGTATTTTACTTAGTTTCAGCCGTAAAGTAATTTCATGTGTAAGTAGTGTGAATAAATGTTAATATCACTGAAAACAAGCAAATGCATTTGTATTTTACTTAGTTTCAGCTGTAAAACACGGCTTCATTGCAAAAGGTTAATGAACGTTAATATCACTGAAAACAAGGAAAAGCATGTGTATTTTACTTAGTTTCAGCCGTAAAAACGTAATTTCATGTGTAAGTGTGAATAAATGTTAATATCACTGAAAACAAGCAAATGCTGCGTATTTTACTTAGTTTCAGCTGTAATAACGTGGATTCATGTGCAATTGGTGTGCAGTAATGTTAGTATCACTGAAAACAAGTAAATGCTTGCGTATTTTTTTAATTTCAGCTGTAATAATGTGGATTCATGGGCAATTAGTGTGCTGTAATGTTAATATCAGGAAAACAAGCAAATGCATGTGTATTTTACTTAGGTTCAGCTGTAATAACGTGGATTCATGTGCAATTAGTGTGCAGTAGTCTTAGTATCACTGAACACAAGTAAATATCTTCATTTTACTTAGTTCCAACTGTAATAACGTGGATTCATGTGCAATTAGTGTGCAGTAATGTTAATATCACTGAAAAAAGCAAATGCATGTGTATTTTACTTAGTTTCAGCTTAATAACGTGGATTCATGTGCAAATGGTGTGCAGTAATGTTAATATCACTGAAAAAAGCAAATGAATATGTATTTTACTTAGTTTCAGCTGTAATAACGTGGATTCATGTGCAATTAGTATGCAGTATTGTTTATACTGAAAACAAGCAATGCATGTGTATTTTACTTCGTTTTAGCTGTAATAACGTGGATTCAAGTGCAATGAAGTAATGAAGTAATGAAGTAATAAAGTAAATTTTACCACAGTTTTCTACTGACATAATCCTGTTATGTACAGCTTGCTCAACTGTGAACAACGTATGAAACAATTTTCAATTAAAATTAAATAAAACAATTAGTATCATCGGTTTATTTAGCTACTATTTTTATTTTAAGATATTAAAAACAAGGTAAAAACATAATAACTGCAATTAGCGCAATTAGTGTGCAGTAATGTTAATATCACTAAAACCAAGCAAATGCATGTATTTCACTTAGGTTCAGCTGTAATAACGTGAATTCAAGTGCAATTAGTGTGCAGTAATGTTAAAATCACTAAAAACAAGCAAATGCATGTGTATTTTGCTTAGTTTCCTGTAAAAAGTAAATTGATGTGCATATAGTGTGAATAAACGTTAATCGCACTCAAAAAAAGCAAAAGCATGTGTATTTTACTTAGTTTCAGCGTAAAAACGTAATTTCATGTGTATAGTGTGAATAAATGTTAATATCACTGAAAACAAGCAAATGCATTTGTATTTTACTTAGTTTTAGCTGTAATAACGCATTCAAGTGCAATTAGTGTGCATAATGTTAATATCACTGAAAACAAGCAAATGCATGTGTATTTTGCTTAGTTTCAACTGTGAAAACGTAAATTAATATGCAAGTAATGTATGAATGTTAATATCACTGAAAACAAGCAAAGCATGTGTATTTTAATAGTTTCAACTGTAAAAAAGTAAATTGAGTGCAATAGTGTGAATAAACGTTAATATCACTGAAACAAGAAAGCATGTGTATTTTACTTAGTTTCAGCCGTAAAAGTAATTTCATGTGTAAGTAGTGTGAATAAATGTTAATATCACTGAAAACAAGCAAATGCTTGCGTATTTTATTTAATTTCAGCTGTAATAATGTGGATTAATGGGCAATTAGTGTGCTGTAATGTTAATATCAAGGAAAACAAGCAAATGCATGTGTATTTTACTTAGTTCTAACTGTAATAACGTGGATTCATGTGCAATTAGTGTGCAGTATTGTTTATACTGAAAACAAGCAAATGCATATGTATTTTACTTCGTTTTAGCTGTAATAACGTGAATTCAAGTGCAATTAGTGTGCAGTAATGTTAATATCACTAAAAGCAAGCAAATGCATGTGTATTTTACTTGGGTTCAGCTGTAATAACGTGAATTCAAGTGCAATTAGTGTGCAGTAATGTCAAAATCACTAAAACAAGCAAATGCATGTGTATTTTGCTTAGTTTCACCTGTAAAAAAGTAAATTGATGTGCATATAGTGTGAATAAACGTTAATCGCATTGAAAAAAAGCAAAAGCATGTGTATTGTACTTAGTTTCAGCTGTAAAAACGTAAATTCAGGTGTAAGTAGTGTGAATGGATGTTAATATCACTGAAAACAAGCAAATGCATTTGTATTTTACTTAGTTCCAACTTAATAACTTGGATTCATGTGCAATTAGTGTGCAGTAATGTTAATATCACTGAAAAAAAGCAAAAGCATGTGTATTGTACTTAGTTTCAGCTGTAAAAACGTAAATTCAGGTGTAAGTAGTGTGAATGGATGTTAATATCAAGGAAAACAAGCAAATGCATGTGTATTTTACTTAGTTCCAACTGTAATAACTTGGATTCATGTGCAATTAGTGTGCAGTAATGTTAATATCACTGAAAAAAAGCAAATGCATGTGTATTTCACTTAGTTTCAGCATTAATAACGTGGATTCATGAGCAAATGGTGTGCAGTAATGTTAATATCACTGAAAACAAGCGAATGCATGTGTATTTTACTTCGTTTCAGCTGTGATAACATGGCTTCATGTGCAATTAGTGTGAATGAATGTTAATATCACTGGAAGCAAGCAAATGCATGTGTAATTTACCTAGCTTCAATTCTAAAAACGTAAATTCGTGTGCACTTAGTGTGAATGAATGTTAATGTCACTGACAACAAGCAAATGCTTGTGTTTTTTACATAATATTAGCTGTAATAACGTGGATTCATGTCCATTAGTGTGCAGTAATGTTAATATCACTTAAAACTAGCAAATGCATGTGTATTTTACTAAGTTTCATATGTATTAACGTTGATTCATGTCCAATTAGTGTGCAGTAATGTTATTATTACTGAAATCAAGCAAATGCTTGCGTATTTTAATTAGTTTCAGCTGTAATAACGTGGATTCATGAGCAATTAGTGTGCAGTAATGTTAATATCACTGAAAACAAGCAAATGTATGTGTATTTTACTTAGTTTCAGCTGTAATAACGTGGATTCATGTGAAATTAGTGTGCAGTATTGTTGATACTGAAAACAAGCAAATGCATTTGTATTTTACTTTTCAGCTGTAAAAACACGGCTTCATTTGCAATTAAGGTTAATGAAAGTTAAGATCACTGAAAACAAGCAAATGCATGTGTAATTTACTTAGTTTCAACTGTAAAAACGTAACTTAATCTGCAGTTAATGTGAATGAATGTGAATGTCACTGAAAGCAAGCAAATGCATGTGTATTTTAATTAGTTTCAACTGTAAAAAAGTAAATTGATGTGCATATAGTGTGAATAAACGTTAATATCACTGAAAACAAGGAAAAGCATGTGTATTTTACTTAGTTTCAGCCGTAAAAACGTAATTTCATGTGTAAGTAGTGTGAATAAATGTTAATATCACTGAAAACAAGCAAATGCATTTGTATTTTACTTAGTTTCAACTGTGAAAACGTAAATTAATATGCAATTAATGTGATTGAATGTTAATATCACTGAAAACAAGCAAATGCATGTGTATTTTAATTAGTTTCAACTGTAAAAAAGTAAATTGATGTGCATATAGTGTGAATAAACGTTAATATCACTGAAAACAAGGAAAAGCATGTGTATTTTACTTAGGTTCAGCCGCAAAAACGTAATTTCATGTGTAAGTAGTGTGAATAAATGTTAATATCACTGAAAACAAGCAAATGCATTTGTATTTTACTTAGTTTCAGCTGTAAAAACACGGCTTCATTTGCAATTAAGGTTAATGAACGTTAATATCACTGAAAACAAGGAAAAGCATGTGTATTTTACTTAGTTTCAGCCGCAAAAACGTAATTTCATGTGTAAGTAGTGTGAATAAATGTTAATATCACCGAAAACAAGCAAATGCTGGCGTATTTTACTAGTTTCAGCTGTAATAACGTGGATTCATGTGCAATTGGTGTGCAGTAATGTTAGTATCACTGAAAACAAGCAAATGCTTGCGTATTTTATTTAATTTCAGCTGTAATAATGTGGATTAATGGGCAATTAGTGTGCTGTAATGTTAATATCAAGGAAAACAAGCAATGCATGTGTATTTTACTTAGTTCCAACTGTAATAACGTGGATTCATGTGCAATTAGTGTGCAGTATTGTTTATACTGAAAACAAGCAAATGCATATGTATTTTACTTCGTTTTAGCTGTAATAACGTGAATTCAAGTGCAATTAGTGTGCAGTAATGTTAATATCACTAAAAGCAAGCAAATGCATGTGTATTTTGCTTAGTTTCAACTGTGAAAACGTAAATTAATATGCAATTAATGTGATTGAATGTTAATATCACTGAAAACAAGCAAATGCATGTGTATTTTAATTAGTTTCAACTGTAAAAAGTAAATTGATGTGCATATAGTGTGAATAAACGTTAATATCACTGAAAACAAGGAAAAGCATGTGTATTTTACTTAGGTTCAGCCGCAAAAACGTAATTTCATGTGTAAGTAGTGTGAATAATGTTAATATCACTGAAAACAAGCAAATGCATTTGTATTTTACTTAGTTTCAGCTGTAAAAACACGGCTTCATTTGCAATTAAGGTTAATGAACGTTAATATCACTGAAAACAAGGAAAAGCATGTGTATTTTACTTAGTTTCAGCCGCAAAAACGTAATTTCATGTGTAAGTAGTGTGAATAAATGTTAATATCACCGAAAACAAGCAAATGCTGGCGTATTTTACTAGTTTCAGCTGTAATAACGTGGATTCATGTGCAATTGGTGTGCAGTAATGTTAGTATCACTGAAAACAAGCAAATGCTTGCGTATTTTATTTAATTTCAGCTGTAATAATGTGGATTAATGGGCAATTAGTGTGCTGTAATGTTAATATCAAGGAAAACAAGCAAATGCATGTGTATTTTACTTAGTTCCAACTGTAATAACGTGGATTCATTTGCAATTAGTGTGCAGTATTGTTTATACTGAAAACAAGCAAATGCATATGTATTTTACTTCGTTTTAGCTGTAATAACGTGAATTCAAGTGCAATTAGTGTGCAGTAATGTTAATATCACTAAAAGCAAGCAAATGCATGTGTATTTTACTTGGGTTCAGCTGTAATAACGTGAATTCAAGTGCAATTAGTGTGCAGTAATGTCAAAATCACTAAAACAAGCAAATGCATGTGTATTTTGCTTAGTTTCACCTGTAAAAAAGTAAATTGATGTGCATATAGTGTGAATAAACGTTAATCGCATTGAAAAAAAGCAAAAGCATGTGTATTGTACTTAGTTTCAGCTGTAAAAACGTAAATTCAGGTGTAAGTAGTGTGAATGGATGTTAATATCACTGAAAACAAGCAAATGCATTTGTATTTTACTTAGTTCCAACTGTAATAACTTGGATTCATGTGCAATTAGTGTGCAGTAATGTTAATATCACTGAAAAAAAGCAAAAGCATGTGTATTGTACTTAGTTTCAGCTGTAAAAACGTAAATTCAGGTGTAAGTAGTGTGAATGGATGTTAATATCAAGGAAAACAAGCAAATGCATGTGTATTTTACTTAGTTCCAACTGTAATAACTTGGATTCATGTGCAATTAGTGTGCAGTAATGTTAATATCACTGAAAAAAAGCAAATGCATGTGTATTTCACTTAGTTTCAGCATTAATAACGTGGATTCATGAGCAAATGGTGTGCAGTAATGTTAATATCACTGAAAACAAGCGAATGCATGTGTATTTTACTTCGTTTCAGCTGTGATAACATGGCTTCATGTGCAATTAGTGTGAATGAATGTTAATATCACTGGAAGCAAGCAAATGCATGTGTAATTTACCTAGCTTCAATTCTAAAAACGTAAATTCGTGTGCACTTAGTGTGAATGAATGTTAATGTCACTGACAACAAGCAAATGCTTGTGTTTTTTACATAATATTAGCTGTAATAACGTGGATTCATGTCCATTAGTGTGCAGTAATGTTAATATCACTTAAAACTAGCAAATGCATGTGTATTTTACTAAGTTTCATATGTATTAACGTTGATTCATGTCCAATTAGTGTGCAGTAATGTTATTATTACTGAAATCAAGCAAATGCTTGCGTATTTTAATTAGTTTCAGCTGTAATAACGTGGATTCATGAGCAATTAGTGTGCAGTAATGTTAATATCACTGAAAACAAGCAAATGTATGTGTATTTTACTTAGTTTCAGCTGTAATAACGTGGATTCATGTGAAATTAGTGTGCAGTATTGTTGATACTGAAAACAAGCAAATGCATTTGTATTTTACTTTTCAGCTGTAAAAACACGGCTTCATTTGCAATTAAGGTTAATGAAAGTTAAGATCACTGAAAACAAGCAAATGCATGTGTAATTTACTTAGTTTCAACTGTAAAAACGTAACTTAATGTGCAGTTAATGTGAATGAATGTGAATGTCACTGAAAGCAAGCAAATGCATGTGTATTTTAATTAGTTTCAACTGTAAAAAAGTAAATTGATGTGCATATAGTGTGAATAAACGTTAATATCACTGAAAACAAGGAAAAGCATGTGTATTTTACTTAGTTTCAGCCGTAAAAACGTAATTTCATGTGTAAGTAGTGTGAATAAATGTTAATATCACTGAAAACAAGCAAATGCATTTGTATTTTACTTAGTTTTAGCTGTAATAACGTGCATTCAAGTGCAATTAGTGTGGAGTAATGTTAATATCACTAAAAACAAGCAAATGCATGTGTGTTTTGCTTAGTTTCAACTGTGAAAACGTAAATTAATATGCAATTAATGTGATTGAATGTTAATATCACTGAAAACAAGCAAATGCATGTGTATTTTAATTAGTTTCAACTGTAAAAAAGTAAATTGATGTGCATATAGTGTGAATAAACGTTAATATCACTGAAAACAAGCAAAAGCATGTGTATTTTACTTAGTTTCAGCCGTAAAAACGTCATTTCATGTGTAAGTAGTGTGAATAAATGTTAATATCACTGAAACAAGCAAATGCATTGGTATTTTACTTAGTTTCAGCTGTAAAAACACGGCTTCATTTGCAATTAAGGTTAATGAAAGTTAAGATCACTGAAAACAAGGAAATGCATGTGTAATTTACTTAGTTTCAACTGTAAAAACGTAACTTAATGTGCAGTTAATGTGAATGAATGTGAATGTCACTGAAAACAAGGAAATGCATGTGTATTTTACTTAGTTTGAACTGTAAAACAGTAAATTGATGTGTACTTAGTGTGAAGGAATGTTAATATCACTGAAAACAGGCCAGCCAATGCATGTGTCTTTTACTTCGATTCAGCTGTAATAACGTTGCTTCATGTGCAATTAGTTTGAATGAATCTTAATATCACTGAAAGCAAGCAAATGCATGTGTATTTTACTTACTTTCAAATGTAATAACGTGGGTTCATGTGCATTTATTGTGCAGTAATGTTAATATTACTGAAAACAAGCAAATGCATATGTATTTTACTTAGTTTCAGCTGTAATAACATGGATTCATGTGCAATTAGTGTGCGGTATTGTTAATACTGAAAACAAGCAAATGCGTGTGTATTTTACTTAGTTTTAGCTGTAATAACGTTCATTCAAGTGCAATTAGTGTGCAGTAATGTTACTATCACTAAAAACAAGCAAATGCATGTGCATTTTGCTTAGTTTCAACTGTGAAAACGTAAATTAATATGCAATTAATGTGATTGAATGTTAATATCACTGAAAACAAGCAAATGCATGTGTATTTTAATTAGTTTCAACTGTAAAAAAGTAAATTGATATGCACATAGTGTGAATAAGCGTTAATATCACTGAAAACAAGGAAAAGCATGTGTATTTTACTTAGTTTCAGCCGTAAAAACGTAATTTCATGTGTAAGTAGTGTGAATAAATGTTAATATCACTGAAAACAAGCAAATGCATGTGTAGTTTACTTAGTTTTAGCTGTAATAACGTGCATTCAAGTGCAATTAGTGTGCAGTAATGTTAATATCACTAAAAACAAGCAAATGCATGTGTATTTTGTCTAGTTTCAACTGTGAAAACGTAAATTAATATGCAAGTAATGTGATTGAATGTTAATATCACTGAAAACAAGCAAATGCATGTGTATTTTAAATAGTTTCAACTGTAAAAAAGTAAATTGATCTGCATATAGTGTGAATAAACGTTAAAATCACTGAAAACTAGCAAATGCATTTGTATTTTACTTAGTTTCAGCTGTAAAAACACGGCTTCATTTGCAATTAAGGTTAATGAACGTTAATATCACTGAAAACAAGGAAAAGCATGTGCATTTTACTTAGGTTCAGCCGTAAAAACGTAATTTCATGTGTAAGTAGTGTGAATAAATGTTAATATCACTGAAAACAAGCAAATGCATGTGTAGTTTACTTAGTTTTAGCTGTAATAACGTGCATTCAAGTGCAATTAGTGTGCAGTAATGTTAATATCACTAAAAACAAGCAAATGCATGTGTATTTTGCTTAGTTTCAACTGTGAAAACGTAAATTAATATGCAAGTAATGTGATTGAATGTTAATATCACTGAAAACAAGCAAATGCATGTGTATTTTAAATAGTTTCAACTGTAAAAAAGTAAATTGATCTGCATATAGTGTGAATAAACGTTAAAATCACTGAAAACAAGCAAATGCATTTGTATTTTACTTAGTTTCAGCTGTAAAAACACGGCTTCATTTGCATTTAAGGTTAATGAACGTTAATATCACTGAAAACAAGGAAAAGCATGTGCATTTTACTTAGTTTCAGCCGTAAAAACGCAATTTCATGTGTAAGTAGTGTGAATAAATGTTAATATCACTGAAAACAAGCAAATGCTGGCGTATTTTACTTAGTTTCAGCTGTAATAACGTGGATTCATTTGCAATTGGTGTGCAGTAATGTTAGTATCACTGAAAACAAGCAAATGCTTGCGTATTTTATTTAATTTCAGCTGTAATAATGTGGATTCATGGGCAATTAGTGTGCTGTAATGTTAATATCAAGGAAAACAAGCAAATGCATGTGTATTTTACTTAGGTTCAGCTGTAATAACGTGGATTCATGTGCAATTAGTGTGCAGTAATCTTAGTATCACTGAACACAAGTAAATGCATCTTCATTTTACTTAGTTCCGACTGTAATAACGTGGATTTATGTGCAATTAGTGTGCAGTAATGTTAATATCACTGAAAAAAAGCAAATGCATGTGTATTTTACTTAGTTTCAGCATTAATAACGTGGATTCATGTGCAAATGGTGTGCAGTAATGTTAATATCACTGAAAACAAGCAAATGAATATGTATTTTACTTAGTTTCAGCTGTAATAACGTGGATTCATGTGCAATTAGTATGCAGTATTGTTTATACTGAAAACAAGCAAATGCATGTGTATTTTACTTAGTTTTAGATGTAATAACGTGGATTCAAGTTCAATTAGTGTGCAGTAATATTAATATCACTAAAAACAAGCAAATGCTTGTGTATTTTGCTTAGTTTTACCTGTAAAAAAGTAAATTGATGTGCATATAGTGTGAATAAACGTTAATCACACTGAAAAAAAGCAAAAGCATGTGTATTTTACTTAGTTTCAGCTGTAAAAACGTAAATTCAGGTGTAAGTAGTGTGAATAGATGTTAATATCACTGAAAACAAGCAAATGCATGTAGAATTTACTTAGTTTCAACTATAATAACGTGGATTCATGGGCAATTAGTGTGCAGTAATGTTAATATCACTGAAAACAAGCAAATGCATGTGTATTTTACTTAGTTTCAGCTGTAATAACTTGGCTTCAAGTGCAATTAGTGTGCAGTAATGTTAATACCACTGAAAACAAGCAAATGTATGTGTATTTTACTTAGTTTCAGCTGTAATAGCATGGATTCATGTGCAATTAGTGTGCGGTATTGTTAATACTGAAAACAAGCAAATGCGTGTGTATTTTACTTAGTTTTAGCTGTAATAACGTGCATTCAAGTGCAATTAGTGTGCAGTAATGTTAATATCACTAAAAACAAGCAAATGCATGTGCATTTTGCTTAGTTTCAACTGTGAAAACGTATATTAATATGCAATTAATGTGATCGAATGTTAATATCACTGAAAAAAAGCAAATGCATGTGTATTTTAATTAGTTTCAACTGTAAAAAAGTAAATTGACGTGCATATAGTGTGAATAAACGTTAATATCACTGAAAACAAGGAAAAGCATGGGTATTTTACTTAGTTTCAGCCGTAAAAACGTAATTTCATGTGTAAGTAGTGTGAATAAATGTTAATATCACTGAAAACAAGCAAATGCATTTGTATTTTACTTAGTTTTAGCTGTAATAACGTGCATTCAAGTGCAATTAGTGTGCAGTAATGTTAATATCACTAAAAACAAGCAAATGCATGTGTATTTTGCTTAGTTTCAACTGTGAAAACGTAAATTAATATGCAATTAATGTGATTGAATGTTAATATCACTGAAAACAAGCAAATGCATGTGTATTTTAATTAGTTTCAACTGTAAAAAGTAAATTGATGTGCACATAGTGTGAATAAACGTTAATATCACTTAAAACAAGGAAAAGCATGTGTATTTTACTTAGTTTCAGCCGTATAAACGTAATTTCATGTGTAAGTAGTGTGAATAAATGTTAATATTACTGAAAACAAGCAAGTGTATTTGTATTTTGCTTAGTTTCAGCTGTAAAAACACGGCTTCATTTGCAATTAAGGTTAATGAAAGTTAAGATCACTGAAAACAAGCAAATGCATGTGTAATTTACTTAGTTTCAACTGTAAAAACGTAACTTAATGTGCAGTTAATGTGAATGAATGTGAATGTCACTGAAGACAAGGAAATGCATGTGTATTTTACTTAGTTTGAACTGTAATAACGTGGATTCATGGGCAATTGGTGTGCAGTAATGTTAATATCACTGAAAGCAAGCAAATGCATGTGTATTTTACTTAGTTTCAGCTGTAATAACTTGGCTTCAAGTGCAATTAGTGTGCAGTAATGTTAGTACCACTGAAAACAAGTAAATGCATCTTCATTTTACTTAGTTCCGACTGTAATAACGTGGATTTATGTGCAATTAGTGTGCAGTAATGTTAATATCACTGAAAAAAAGCAAATGCATGTGTATTTTACTTAGTTTCAGCATTAATAACGTGGATTCATGTGCAAATGGTGTGCAGTAATGTTAATATCACTGAAAACAAGCAAATGAATATGTATTTTACTTAGTTTCAGCTGTAATAACGTGGATTCATGTGCAATTAGTATGCAGTATTGTTTATACTGAAAACAAGCAAATGCATGTGTATTTTACTTAGTTTTAGATGTAATAACGTGGATTCAAGTTCAATTAGTGTGCAGTAATATTAATATCACTAAAACAAGCAAATGCTTGTGTATTTTGCTTAGTTTTACCTGTAAAAAAGTAAATTGATGTGCATATAGTGTGAATAAACGTTAATCACACTGAAAAAAAGCAAAAGCATGTGTATTTTACTTAGTTTCAGCTGTAAAAACGTAAATTCAGGTGTAAGTAGTGTGAATAGATGTTAATATCACTGAAAACAAGCAAATGCATGTAGAATTTACTTAGTTTCAACTATAATAACGTGGATTCATGGGCAATTAGTGTGCAGTAATGTTAATATCACTGAAAACAAGCAAATGCATGTGTATTTTACTTAGTTTCAGCTGTAATAACTTGGCTTCAAGTGCAATTAGTGTGCAGTAATGTTAATACCACTGAAAACAAGCAAATGTATGTGTATTTTACTTAGTTTCAGCTGTAATAGCATGGATTCATGTGCAATTAGTGTGCGGTATTGTTAATACTGAAAACAAGCAAATGCGTGTGTATTTTACTTAGTTTTAGCTGTAATAACGTGCATTCAAGTGCAATTAGTGTGCAGTAATGTTAATATCACTAAAAACAAGCAAATGCATGTGCATTTTGCTTAGTTTCAACTGTGAAAACGTATATTAATATGCAATTAATGTGATCGAATGTTAATATCACTGAAAAAAAGCAAATGCATGTGTATTTTAATTAGTTTCAACTGTAAAAAGTAAATTGACGTGCATATAGTGTGAATAAACGTTAATATCACTGAAAACAAGGAAAAGCATGGGTATTTTACTTAGTTTCAGCCGTAAAAACGTAATTTCATGTGTAAGTAGTGTGAATAAATGTTAATATCACTGAAAACAAGCAAATGCATTTGTATTTTACTTAGTTTTAGCTGTAATAACGTGCATTCAAGTGCAATTAGTGTGCAGTAATGTTAATATCACTAAAAACAAGCAAATGCATGTGTATTTTGCTTAGTTTCAACTGTGAAAACGTAAATTAATATGCAATTAATGTGATTGAATGTTAATATCACTGAAAACAAGCAAATGCATGTGTATTTTAATTAGTTTCAACTGTAAAAAAGTAAATTGATGTGCACATAGTGTGAATAAACGTTAATATCACTTAAAACAAGGAAAAGCATGTGTATTTTACTTAGTTTCAGCCGTATAAACGTAATTTCATGTGTAAGTAGTGTGAATAAATGTTAATATTACTGAAAACAAGCAAGTGTATTTGTATTTTGCTTAGTTTCAGCTGTAAAAACACGGCTTCATTTGCAATTAAGGTTAATGAAAGTTAAGATCACTGAAAACAAGCAAATGCATGTGTAATTTACTTAGTTTCAACTGTAAAAACGTAACTTAATGTGCAGTTAATGTGAATGAATGTGAATGTCACTGAAGACAAGGAAATGCATGTGTATTTTACTTAGTTTGAACTGTAATAACGTGGATTCATGGGCAATTGGTGTGCAGTAATGTTAATATCACTGAAAGCAAGCAAATGCATGTGTATTTTACTTAGTTTCAGCTGTAATAACTTGGCTTCAAGTGCAATTAGTGTGCAGTAATGTTAGTACCACTGAAAACAAGCAAATGTATGTGTATTTTACTTAGTTTCAGCTGTAATAACATGGATTCATGTGCAATTAGTGTGCGGTATTGTTAATACTCAAAACAAGCAAATGCGTGTGTATTTTACTTAGTTTTAGCTGTAATAACGTGCATTCAAGTGCAATTAGTGTGCAGTAATGTTAATATCACTAAAAACAAGCAAATGCATGTGCATTTTGCTTAGTTTCAACTGTGAAAACGTAAATTAATATGCAATTAATGTGATTGAATGTTAATATCACTGAAAACAAGCAAATGCATGTGTATTTTAATTAGTTTCAACTGTAAAAAAGTAAATTGATGTGCATATAGTGTGAATAAACGTTAATATCACTGAAAACAAGGAAAAGCATGTGTATTTTACTTAGTTTCAGCCGTATAAACGTAATTTCATGTGTAAGTAGTGTGAATAAATGTTAATATCACTGAAACCAAGCAAATGCATTTGTATTTCACTTAGTTTTAGCTGTAATAACGTGGATTCAAGTGCAATTAGTGTGCAGTAATGTTAATATCACTAAAAACAAGCAAATGAATGTGTATTTTGCTTAGTTTCAACTGTAAAAACGTAAATTAATATGCAATTAATGTGATTGAATGTTAATATCACTGAAAACAAGCAAATGCATGTGTATTTTAATTAGTTTCAACCGTAAAAAAGTAAATTGATGTGCATATAGTGTGAATAAACGTTAATATCACTGAAAACAAGGAAAAGCATGTGTATTTTACTTAGTTTCAGCCGTAAAAACGTAATTTCATGTGTAAGTAGTGTGAATAAATGTTAATATTACTGAAAACAAGCAAGTGTATTTGTATTTTGCTTAGTTTCAGCTGTAAAAACACGGCTTCATTTGCAATTAAGGTTAATGAAAGTTAAGATCACTGAGAACAAGCAAATGCATGTGTAATTTACTTAGTTTCAACTGTAAAAACGTAACTTAATGTGCAGTTAATGTGAATGAATGTGAATGTCACTGAAGACAAGGAAATGCATGTGTATTTTACTTAGTTTGAACTGTAATAACGTGGATTCATGGGCAATTGGTGTGCAGTAATGTTAATATCACTGAAAGCAAGCAAATGCATGTGTATTTTACTTAGTTTCAGCTGTAATAACTTGGCTTCAAGTGCAATTAGTGTGCAGTAATGTTAGTACCACTGAAAACAAGCAAATGTATGTGTATTTTACTTAGTTTCAGCTGTAATAACATGGATTCATGTGCAATTAGTGTGCGGTATTGTTAATACTCAAAACAAGCAAATGCGTGTGTATTTTACTTAGTTTTAGCTGTAATAACGTGCATTCAAGTGCAATTAGTGTGCAGTAATGTTTATATCACTAAAAACAAGCAAATGCATGTGCATTTTGCTTAGTTTCAACTGTGAAAACGTAAATTAATATGCAATTAATGTGATTGAATGTTAATATCACTGAAAACAAGCAAATGCATGTGTATTTTAATTAGTTTCAACTGTAAAAAAGTAAATTGATGTGCATATAGTGTGAATAAACGTTAATATCACTGAAAACAAGGAAAAGCATGTGTTTTTTACTTAGTTTCAGCCGTGAAAACGTAATTTCATGTGTAAGTAGTGTGAATCAATGTTAATATCACTGAAAACAAGCAAATGCATTTGTATTTTACTTAGTTTCAGCTGTAAAAACACGGCTTCATTTGCAATTAAGGTTAATGAAAGTTAAGATCACTGAAAACAAGCAAATGCATGTGAAATTTACTTAGTTTCAACTGTAAAAACGTAACTTAATGTGCAGTTAATGTGAATGAATGTGAGTGTCACTGAAAACAAGGAAATGCATGTGTATTTTACTTAGTTTGCACTGTAAAACAGTAAATTGGTCTGTACTTAGTGTGAAGGAATGTTAATATCACTGAAAACAAGCCAATGCATGTGTCTTTTACTTCGATTCAGCTGTAATAACGTGGCTTCATGTGCAATTAGTGTGAATGAATC
>RQOL01000569.1:0-22691 GCA_013076295.1 Sanderia malayensis
TGATTGAAAAACACTCTTTTATTTGTTTTAAGTGATATTCACATTCATTCCCACAATTTACGCAGAAATCCCGGTAATACAGGTAAAATTGACGATTGAAATACACCCTTTTTACTTTTGTTGCGTGATATTAACATTCATTCCCACAATTTACACATGAATTGACGTAAATACAGGGGAAACTGACTGATTGAAATACACCTTTTTTACTTGTTTTTCGTTATATTAACATTCATTCTCGCACAACTTACACATCAATCCACCTTAATACAGCTAATCCTGATTGATTGAATTACACCTTTTTTACATCATTTCCGTAATTTTAAAATTCTTTCCCACAATTTCCACGGGAAATAACGTAAAAAGGTGACACTGGCGGATTGAAATGCACCATTTTTACTTGTTTTCCGTGAAAGTAACATTAATTCCACACTTTACACATAAATTGACTTTATATACATGTAAAACGGACTGATTGAACAACACCATTTTTACTTGTTTTCCGTTATATTAACATTCATTCCCACAATTTACACATGAATCCACTTAAATACAGCTAGTCCTGACTGATTGAATTACACTTTTTTTACTTGTTTTCCGTGATTTTAACATTAATTCCCACAATTTACACATGAATTGACTTTATATACAGGTAAAAGTGGCTGATTGAAATACACCTTTTTTACTTGTTTACTGGGACATTTACATTCATTCCCACATTTTACACATGAATCCACGTTAATACAGCTAAAATTCACTGATTGAAATTCACCCTTTTCTTTTTGCTGTGATATTAACATTCATTCCCACAATTTACACATGAATTAACGTAAATACAGGGAAAACTGACTGATTGAAATACATCATTTTTACTTGTTTTCCGTGATATTAACATTCATGCAATTTAACATATGAATCCACGTTAATACAGGTAAAATTGACTGATTGAAATTCACCCTTTTCACTTTTTTCCGTGATATTAACATTCATTCCCACAATTTACACATGAATCCACCTTAATACAGCGAATCCTGATTGATTGAAATAACATTTTTACTTGTTTTCCGTGTATTAACATTCATTCCACAATTTACACATGAATTGACGAAAATACTGGGCAAACTGACTGAATGAATAACACCATTTTTACTTGTTTTCCGTGATATTAAAATTAATTCCCACAATTGACACATAAATCGACTTTATACACATTTAAAACTGACTAATTGAAATACACCTTTTTTACATTTTTCCATGATAATGACGTTCATTCCCACAAATTACACATGAACTCACGTTAATACAGCTAACACTGACTGATTGAAAAACACTCTTTTACTTGTTTTAAGTGATATTCACATTCATTCCCACAATTTACGCAGAAATCCCCGGTAATACAGCTAAAATTGACGATTGAAATACACCCGTTTTACTTTTGTTGCGTGATATTAACATTCATTCCCACAATTTACACATGAATTGACGTAAATACATTGGAAACTGACTGATTGAAATACACCTTTTTTACTTGTTTTTCGTTATATTAACATTCATTCGCACAACTTACACATCAATCCACCTTAATACAGCTAATCCTGATTGATTGAATTACACCTTTTTTACATCATTTCCGTAATTTTAAAATTCTCTCCCACAATTTCCACGGGAAATAACGTAAAAACAGGTGACACTGGCTGATTGAAATGCACCATTTTTACTTGTTTTCCGTGAAAGTAACATTAATTCCCACACTTTACACATAAATTGACTTTATATACATGTAAAACGGACTGATTGAACAACACCATTTTTACTTGTTTTCCGTTATATTAACATTCATTCCCACAATTTACACATGAATCCACTTAAATACAGCTAGTCCTGACTGATTGAATTACACTTTTTTTACTTGTTTTCCGTGATTTTAACATTAATTCCCACAATTTACACATGAATTGACTTTATATACAGGTAAAAGTGGCTGATTGAAATACACCTTTTTTACTTGTTTACTGGGACATTTACATTCATTCCCACATTTTACACATGAATCCACGTTAATACAGCTAAAATTCACTGATTGAAATTCACCCTTTTTACTTTTTGCTGTGATATTAACATTCATTCCCACAATTTACACATGAATTAACGTAAATACAGGGAAAACTGACTGATTGAAATACACCATTTTTACTTGTTTTCCGTGATATTAACATTCATTCCCGCAATTTACATATGAATCCACGTTAATACAGGTAAAATTGACTGATTGAAATTCACCCTTTTCACTTTTTTCCGTGATATTAACATTCATTCCCACAATTTACACATGAATTAACGTAAGTACAGGAAAAAATGACTGATTGAAGTTTACTCTTTTTACTTGTTTTCCGTGATATTAACATTCATTCCAACAACTTAGACATGAATCCACTTTAATACAGCTAAAATTGACTGATTGAAATTCACCCTTTTTATTTTTTTCCGTGATTTTAACATTCATTCTCACAAATTACACATGAATCCACGTTAAAACAGTTAATCCTGACTGATTGAATACCCCTTTTTAATTGTTTTCCGTAATTTTAACATTCTTTCCCACACTTTACACGTGAATTGACTTTATAAACATTTAAAGCTGACTAATTGAAACACACCTTTTTTACTTTTTTCCGTGATTTTGACTTTCATTCCCACAAATTACACATGAATCCACGTTAATACAGCTAATCCTGACTGATTGAATTACACCTTTTTTACCTTTTTTCCGTGATATTAACATTCATTCCCACAATTTACGCATGAATCCACCTTAATACAGCTAGTCCTGACTGATTGAATTACACTTTATTTACTTGTTTTCTGTGATTTTAACATTAACTCCCACAATTTACACATGAATTAACGTAAATACAGGAAAAGCTGACTGATTGAAATACACTCTTTTCACTTGTTTTCCGTGATATTAACATTCATTCCAACAACTTAGACATGAATCCACTTTACAGCTAAAATTGACTGATTGAAATTCACCCTTTTTACTTTTTCCCGTGATATTAACATTCATTCCCACAATTTACACCTGAATTAACGTTAATACAGCTAGAATTAACTGATTGTAATACACCCTTTTTACTTGTTTTCCGTGATATTAGCATTCATTCCCACAATTTACGCAGAAATCCCCGTTAATACAGCTACAATTGACTGATTGAAATACACCCTTTTTACTTTTGTTGCGTGATATTAACATTCTTTCCCACAATTTGCACATGAATTGACGTAAATACAGGGGAAATGGAATGATTGAAATACACCTTTTTGACTTGTTTTCCGTTATGTTAACATTCTTTCCCACAATTTACACATGAATCAACGTTAATAGAGCTAAGCCTGACTAATTAAAATAGACCATTTTTACTTGTATTAAGTGATATTGACATTCATTCCCACAATTTACACATGAACTCACGTTAATACAGCTGAAACCGACTGATTAAAATACACTTTTTTACTTCCTTTCCGTGATATTCACATTCATTCCCACAATTTACACATGAATCCACGTTAATACAGAGAAAACCGACTGATTGAAATACACCATTTTTACTTGTTTTAATTGATATTAACATTCATTCCCACAATTTACGCAGAAATCCCTGGTAATACAGCTAAAATTGACGATTGGAATACACCCTTTTTTTTTTGTTCCGTGATATTAACATTCTTTCCAACAATTTACACATGAATTGACGTAAATACAGATGACATTGGCTGATTCAAATACACCATTTTTACTTGTTTTCCGCTATATTACCATTCATTCCCACAATTTACACATGAATCCACCTAAATACAGGTAGTCCTGACTAATTGAAATACACCTTTTTTACTTGTTTTCCGGGATATTTACATTCATTCCCACATTTTACACATGAATCCACGTTAATACAGCTAAAATTGACTGATTGAAATTCACCATTTTACTGTTTCCCGTGATATTAACATTCATTCCCACAATTTACACACGAATCCACGTTAATACAGAGAAAACTGACTGATTGAAATAAAACATTTTTACTTGTTTTAAGTGATATTAACATTCATTCCCACAATTTACGCAGAAATCCCGGTAATACAGCTAAAATTGACGATTGAAATACACCCTTTTTACTTTTGTTCCGTGATATTAACATTCATTCCCACAATTTACACATCAATTGACTTTATATATTTGTAAAAGTGACTGATTGAAATACACCTTTTTGACTTGTTTTCCGTTATATTAACATTCTTTCCCACAATTTACACATGAATCAACGTTAATAGAGCTAAGCCTGACTAATTAAAATAGACCTTTTTTACTTGTATTAAGTGATATTGACATTCATTCCCACAATTTACACATGAACTCAAGTTAATACAGCTAAAACCGACTGATTGAAATACACTTTTTTACTTCTTTTCCGTGATATTAACATTCATTCCCACAATTTACACATGAATCCACGTTAATACAGAAAAAACTGACTGATTGAAATACACAATTTTTACTTGTTTTAATTGATATTAACATTCATTCCCATAATTTACGCAGAAATCCCTGGTAATACAGCTAAAATTGACGATTGAAATACACCCTTTTTACTTTTGGTCCGTGATATTAACATTCTTCCCCACAATTTACACATGAATTGACGTAAATACAGATGACATTGGCTGATTCAAATACACCATTTTTACTTGTTTTCTGCTATATTACCATTCATTCCCGCAATTTACAGATGAATCACCTAAATACAGGTAGTCCTGACTAATTGAAATAAACCTTTTTTACTTGTTTTAAGTGATATTAACATTCATTCCCACAATTTACGCAGAAATCCCCGGTAATACAGCTAAAATTGACGATTGAAATACACCCTTTTTACTTTTGTTCCGTGATATTAAATTCATTCCACAAGTTACACATGAATCTACGTTAATAGAGCTAAACCTGACTAATTGAAATACACTTTTTTACTTGTTTTCCCTGATATTAACTTTCATTCCCACAATTTACACATGAACCCGTTAATAAAGCAAAAATTACTAATTGAATAAACCTTTTTTGCTTGATCTCCGTCATAGTAACATTCCTTCCCACATTTTTCACATGAATGGACGTAAATACTGGGCAAACTGACTGATTGAAATACACCATTTTTATTTGTTTTCCGTTATATTAGCATTCATTCGCATCAATTTACACATCAAATATACCTTAATACAGCTAATCCCGATTGATTGAATTGCACCTTTTTTACATCTTTTCCGTGATTTTAACATTCATTCTCACAAATTACACATGAATTAACGTTAAGTACAGGGAAAACCTGACTGATTGAATACAACCATTTTTTACTTGTTTTGTGATATTCATTAATTCCCACAATTTACACATGAATTGACCTTATAAACATGTAAAACTGATGATTGAATACACTTTTTTACTTGTTTTCCGTGATATTACATTCATTCCACAATTTACACATGAATCCACTTAATACAGGTAAAATTGACTGATTGAAATTCACCCTTTTCACTCTTTTCCGTGATATTAGCCTTCATTCCACAATTTACACATGAATTAAAGTAAATACAGGGATAACTGACTGATTGAATTACACTTTTTTACTTTTTTCTGTGATTTTAACATTAATTCCCACAATTTACACATGAATTGACTTCATAAAAAGGTAAAACTGACTGTTTGCAATACACCTTTTTTACTTGTTTTCCGTGATATTAACATTCATTCTCACAATTTTACACATGAATCCACGTTAATACAGTAAAATTGACTGATTGAAATTCACCCTTTTCACTTTTTCCGTGATATTAACATTCATTTCAACAAGTTAGACATGAATCCACTTTAATACAGCAGTACTAAAATTTACTGATTGAAATTCACCCTTTTTACTTTTTTCGTGATTTTAACATTCATTCTCACAAATTACACATGAATCCACGTTAAAACAGTTAATCCTGACTGATTGAATTACCCTTTTTTAAATTGTTTTCTGTAATTTTAACATTCTTTCCCACACTTTACACTGAATTGCTTTATAAAGATTTGAAGCTGTCTAATTGAAACAAACCTTTTTTAACTTTTTCCGTTGATTTTGACTTTCATTCCCACAAAATTACACATGAATCCACGTTAATACAGCTAATCCTGACTGATTGAATTAACCTTTTTTACTTTTTTTCCGTGATATTAACATTCATTCCCACAATTTACACATGAAATCCACGTTAATACAGGTAAAATTGACTGATTGAAATTCACCCTTTTCACTTTTTTCCGTGATATTAACCTTCATTCCCACAATTTACACATGAATTAACGTAAATACAGGAAAAACTGACTGATTGAAATACACTCTTTTTACTTGTTTTCCGTAATATTAACATTCATTCCCGCAATTTACATATGAATCCACGTTAATACAGGTAAAATTGACTGATTGAAAGTCACCATTTTTACTTGTTTTCCGTGATATTAACTCTCATTCACACAATTTACACATGAATTGACTTTATATACATGTAAAACTGACTGATTGAAATACACCATTTTATTTGTTTTCCGTTATATTAACATTCATTCCCACAACTTACACACCAATCCACCTTAATACAGCTAATCCCGATTGATTGAATTGCACCTTTTTTACATCTTTTCCGTGATTTTAAAATTCTTTCCCACAATTTCCAGGGGAATTAACGTAAAAACAGGTGACACTGGCTGATTGAAATGCACCATTTTTACTTTTTTTCCGTGAAAGTAACATTAATTCCCACACTTTACACATAAATTGACTTTATATACATGTAAACGGACTGATTGAACACACCATTTTTACTTGCTTTCCGTTATATAACATTCATTCCCACAATTTACACATGAATCCACTTAATACAGCTAGTCCTGACTGATTGAATTACACTTTTTTTACTTGTTTTCCGTGATTTTAACATTAATTCCCACAATTTACACATGAATTGACTTTATATACAGGTAAAAGTGGCTGATTGAAATACACCTTTTTTACTTGTTTAATGGATATTTACATTCATTCCCACATTTTACACATGAATCCACGTTAATACAGCTAAAATTCACTGATTGAAATTCACGCTTTTTACATTTTCCTGTGATATTAACATTCGATTTCCACAATTTACATATGAATTAACGTAATACAGGGAAAACTGACTGATTGAAATACACCATTTTTACTTGTTTTCCGTGATATTAACATTCATTCCCGCAATTTACATATGAATCCACGTTAATACAGGTAAAATTGACTGATTGAAATTCACCCTTTTCACCTTTTTCCGTGATATTAACATTCATTCCCACAATTTACACATGAATTAACGTAAATACAGGAAAAACTGACTGATTGAAATACACTCTTTTTACTTGTTTCCGTGATATTAACATTCATTTCCAACAACTCAGACATGAATCCACTTTAATACAGCTAAAATTGACTGATTGAAATTCACCCTTTTTACTTTTTTCCGTGATTTTAACATTCATTCTCACAAATTACACATGAATCCACGTTAAAACAGTTAATCCTGACTGATTGATTTACCCCTTTTTTAATTGTTTTCCGTAATTTTAAAAATTCTTTCCCACACTTTACACGTGAAATGACTTTATAAACATTTAAAGCTGACTAATTGAAACACACGTTTTTTACTTTTCTCCGTGATTTTGACTTCCATTCCCACAAAATACACATGAATCCACGTTAATACAGCTAATCCTGCATGATTGAATTACACCTTTTTTACCTTTTTTCGGTGATATTAACATTCATTCCCACAATTTACGCAAATCCACCTTAATACAGCTAGTCCTGACTGACTGAATTACACTTTATTTACTTGTTTTCTGTGATTTTAACATTAACTCCCACAAATTACACATGAATTAACGTAAATACAGGAAAAGCTGACTGATTGAAATACACTCTTTTCACTTGTTTTCCGTGATATTAACATTCATTCCAACAACTTAGACATGAATCCACTTTAATACAGCTAAAATTGACTGATTGAAATTCACCCTTTTTATTTTTTCCGTGATTTTAACATTCATTCTCACAAATTACACATGAATTAACGTAAATACAGGGAAAACTGACTGATTGAATTACACCATTTTTACTTGTTTTCCGTGATATTAACATTCTTTCCCACAATTTACACATGAATTGACTTATAAACATTAAACTGACTGATTGAAATACACCTTTTTTACTTGTTTTCCGTGATATTAACATTCATTCCCACAATTTACACATGAATTACGTAAATACAGGAAAACTGACTGATTGAAATACACCTTTTTTACTTTTTTCCGGATATTAACATTCATTCCACAATTTACGCATGAATCCACCTTAATACAGCTAGTCCTGACTGATTGAATTACACTTTATTTACTTGTTTTCTGTGATTTTAACATTAACTCCCACAAATTACACATGAATTAACGTAAATACAGGAAAAGCTGACTGATTGAAATACACTCTTTTCACTTGTTTTCCGTGATATTAACATTCATTCCAACAACTTAGACATGAATCCACTTTATACAGCTAAAATTGACTGATTGAAATTCACCCTTTTTACTTTTTTCCGTGATTTTAACATTCATTCTCACAAATTACACATGAATTAACGTAAATACAGGGAAAACTGACTGATTGAATTACACCATTTTTACTTGTTTTCCGTGATATTAACATTAATTCCCACAATTTACACATGAATTGACCTTATAAACATGTAAACTGACTGATTGAAATACACCTTTTTTACTTGTTTTCCGGGATATTAACATTCATTCCCACAATTTACACATGAATCCATTAACGTAAAAATACATGGAAAATTGATGAAATTCACCCTTTTTACTTTTTCCGTGATATTAATTCATTTCCACAATTTACACATGAATTAGGGTAAATACAGGAAAAACTGACTGATTGAAATACACCATTTTTGCTTGCTTTCCGTGATATTAACTTTCATTCACACAACTTACATATGAATTGACTTTATATACATGTAAAACTGACTGATTGAAATACACCATTTTTATTTGTTGTCGGTTATATTAGCATTCATTCGCACAACTTACACATCAATCCACCTTAATACAGCTAATCCCGATTGATTGAATTGCACCTTTTTTACATCTTTTCCGTGATTTTAAAATTCTTTCCCACAATTTCCACGGAATTAACGTAAAAACAGGTGACACTGGCTGATTGAAATGCACCATTTTTACTTGTTTTCCGTGAAAGTAACATTAATTCCCACACTTTACACATAAATTGACTTTATATTCATGTAAAACGGACTGATTGAACAACACCATTTTTACTGGCTTTCCGTTATATTAACATTCATTCCCAAAATTTACACATGAATCCACTTAAATACAGCTAGTCCTGACTGATTGAATTACACTTTTTTTACTTGTTTTCCGTAATTTTAACATTAATTCCCACAATTTACACATGAATTGACTTTAATACAGGTAAAATTGACTGATTGAAATTCACCCTTTTCACTCTTTTCCGTGATATTAACCTTCATTCCCACAATTTACACATGAATTAAAGTAAATACAGGGATAACTGACTGATTGAATTACACTTTTTTTACTTCTTTTCCGTGATTTTAACATTAATTCCCACAATTTACACATGAATTGACTTTCATAAAAAGGTAAAATTGACTGATTGAAATTCACCCTTTTCACTTTTTTCCGTGATATTAACATTCATTTCAACAAGTTAGACATGAATCCACTTTAATACAGCTAAAATTACTGATCGAAATTCACCCTTTTTACTTTTTTCCGTGATTTTAACATTCATTCTCACAAATTACACATGAATCCACGTTAAAACAGTTAATCCTGACTGATTGAATTACCCCTTTTTAAATTGTTTTCCGTAATTTTAAGATTCTTTCCCACACTTTACACGTGAATTGACTTAAAAAACATTTAAAGCTGACTAATTGAAACAAACCTGTTTTACTTTTTTCCGTGATTTTGACTTTCATTCCCACAAATTACACATGAATCCACGTTAATACAGCTAATCATGACTGATTGAATTACACCTTTTTTACTTTTTTTCCGTGATATTAACATTCATTCCCACAATTTACACATGAATCCACGTTAATACAGGTAAAATGATTGATTGAAATTCACCCTTTTCACTTTTTTCCGTGATATTAACCTTCATTCCCACAATTTACACATGAATTAACGTAAATACAGGATAACTGACTGATTGAAATACACTCTTTTTACTTTTTTTCCGCAATATTGACGTTCATTCCCACAATTTGCACATGAATCCACGTTAATACAGATAAAATTGACTGATTGAAATTCACCCTTTTTATTTTTTCCCGTGATATTTCATTCATTTTCACAGTATACACATGAATTAAGGTAAATACATTAAAACTGACTGATTGAAATACACCATTTTTACTTGTTTCCGTGAAGCTAACATTAATTCCTACACTTTACACATAAATTGACTTTATATACTGTAATATCTTTGAAGTTGTTAGCGAGAGGGAGTCAGCACACGACTACATTCCGATCTATCTGTATCTTGACTGATTCAATATTACATTACATCATAACTTATTATATAATATAACATGCTGTGCATGCTGTGTGCACATGAGGTATTGCATGAACACTACATATACATGTAAAACGGACTGATTGAAGAACACCATTTTTACTTGCTTTCCGTTATATTAATTCATTCCCACAATTTACACATGAATCCACCTAAATACAGCTAGTCCTGACTGATTGAATCACACTTTTTTTACTTGTTTTCCGTGATTTTAACATTCATTCTCATAAATTACACATGAATCCACGTTAAAACAGTTAACCCTGCCTGATTGAATTCCCCCTTTTTTAATTGTTTTCCGTGATTTTAACATTAATTCCCACAATTTACACATGAATTGACTTCATAAAAAGGTAAAACTGACTGTTTGCAATACACCTTTTTTACTTGTTTCCGTGATATTAACATTCATTCTCACAATTACACATGAATCCACGTTAATACAGGTAAAATTGACTGATTGAAATTCACCCTTTTCACTTTTTTCCGTGATATTAACATTCATTTCAACAAGTTAGACATGAATCCACTTTAATACAGCTAAAATTTACTGATCGAAATTCACCCTTTTTACTTTTTTCCGTGATTTTAACATTCTTTCACAAATTACACATGAATCCACGTTAAAACAGTTAATCCTGCCTGATTGAATTCCCCCTTTTTTAATTGTTTTCCGTAATTTTAACATTCTTCCCACACTTTACACGTGAATTGACTTTATAAAAATGTAAAACTGACTGATTGAAATACACCTTTTACTTGTTTCCCGTGATATTAACATTCATTCCCACAATTTACACATGAATTGACTTTATAAAAATGCAAAACTGACTGATTGAAATACACCTTTTTACTTGTTTCCCGTGATATTAACATTCATTCCCACAATTTACACCTGAATTAACGTTAATAGAGCTAGAATTAACTGATTGTAATACACCCTTTTTACTTGTTTTCCGTGATATTAGCATCCATTTCCCACAATTTACGCAGAAATCCCCTTAATACAGCTACAATTGACTGATTAAATACACCCTTTTTACTTTTGTTGCGTGATATTAACATTCTTTTCCCACAATTTGCACATGAATTGACGTAAATACAGGGAAACGGAATGATTGAAATACACCTTTTTGACTTGTTTTCCGTTATATTAACATTCTTTCCCACAATTTACACATGAATCTACGTTAATAGAGCTAAACCTGACTAATTGAAATACACCTTTTTCAATTGTTTTCCGTGATATTAACTTTCATTCCCACAATTTACACATGAATTGACTTTATAATCATGTAAAACTGACTGATTGAAAACACCTTTTTTTCTTGTTTTCGTGATATTAACATTCATTACCACAATTTACACATAAATCCACGCTAATACAGGTAAAATGGACAGATTGAAATTCATCCTTTCACTTTTTTCCGTGATATTAACATTCATTCCCACAATTTACACATGAATCCACCTTAATACAGCGAATCCTGATTGATTGAATTACACCTTTTTTACATCTTTTCCGTGATTTAAAATTCTTTCCCACAATTTACACATGAATTGACTTTATATACAGGTTAAAGTGGCTGATTGAAAAACTTTTTTACTTGTTTACTGGATATTTACATTCATTCCCACACTTTACACATAAATTGACTTTATATACATGTAAAACGGACTGATTGAACAACACCATTTTTACTGCTTTCCGTTATATTAACATTCATTCCCACAATTTACACATGAATCCACTTCAATAGAGCTAGTCCTGACTGATTGAATTACACTTTTTTTACTTTTTTTCCGTGATTTTAACATTAATTCCCACAATTTAACATGAATTGACTTATATACAGGTAAAAGTGGCTGATTGAAATACACCTTTTTACTTGTTTACTGGATATTTACATTCATTCCCACATTTTACACATGAATACACGTTAAACAGCTAAAATTCACTGATTGAATTCACCCTTTTTACTTTTTCCTGTGATATTAACATTCATTCCCACAATTTACACATGAATTAACGTAAATACAGGGAAAACTGACTGATTGAAATACACCATTTTTACATGTTATCCGTGATATTAACATTCATTCCAGCAATTTACATATGAATCCACGTTAATACAGGTAAATTGACTGATTGAAATTCACCCTTTTCACTTTTTTCCGTGATATTAACATTCATTCCCACAATTTACACATGAATTAACGTAAATACAGGAAAAACTGACTGATTGAAATTCACTCTTTTTACTTGTTTTCCGTGATATTAACATTCATTCCAAAACTTAGACATGAATCCACTTTAATACAGCTAAATTGACTGATTGAAATTCACCCTTTTTACTTTTTCCGTGATTTTAACATTCATTCTCACAAATTACACATGAATCCACGTTAAAAACAGTTAATCCGACTGAATGAATTACCCCTTTTTAATTGTTTTCCGTAATTTAACATTCTTTCCCACACTTTACACGTGAATTGGACTTTATAAACATTTAAAGCTGACTATTGAAACACACCTTTTTTACTTTTTTCCGTGATTTTGACTTTCATTCCCACAAATTACACATGAATCCACGTTAATACAGCTAATCCTGACTGATTCAATTACACCTTTTTTACTTTTTTTCCGTGATATTAACATTAATTCCTACAATTTACACATGAATTGACTTTATAAACATGTAAAAACTGACTGCTTAAAATACACCTTTTTTACTTATTTTCCGTGATATTAACATTCATTCCCACAATTTACATGTGAATCCACGTTAATACAGGTAAAGTTGACTGATTGAAATTCACCCTTTTTCACTTTTTTCCGTGATATTAACATTTAATTCCCACAATTTACACATAAATTAACGTAAATACAGGGAAAACTGACTGATTAAATACACTCCTTTTACTTGTTTCTCTGATAATTAACATTCATTCCCATAATTTAGACAGGAATCCACGTTAATGCAGCTAAAATTAACTGATTGAAATGCACCCTTTTTACTTTTTTCCGTGAAATTTACATTCATTCCCACAATTTACACATGAATCCACGATAATACAGTTCATTAGCTGAGTAAAGTACACCTTAATTACTTGTTTTTCGTGATATTAACATTCAATCCCACAATTTACAGATGAATTTGACTTTAAATACATGAAAACTGACTGATTGAAATACACTCATTTTACTTTCTTTCCCGTGATATTAACATTCATTCACCCACAATTTACACATGAAACCACCTTATAACACAGCTAGTCCTGACCGATTCAAATTACCCTTGTTTTACTTGTTTTCAGCGATGTTTAACATTAATTCCCACAATTTAAACATGAATTAACTTTATATACAGGTAAAACTGACTGATTGAAATACACCATTTTTACTTGTTTTCCGTGATATTAACATTGATTCCACAATTTACACATGAATTGACGAAAATACTGGGCAAACTGACTGATTGAATAACACCATTTTTACTTGTTTTCCGTGATATTAAAATTAATTCCCACAATTGACACATAAATCGACTTTATAAACATTTAAAACTGACTAATTGAAATACACATTTTTTACTTTTTTCCGTGATATTGACGTTCACTCCCACAACTTACACATGAACTCACGTTAATACAGCTAACACTGACTGATTGAAAAACACTCTTTTATTTGTTTTAAGTGATATTCACATTCATTCCCACAATTTACGCAGAATCCCCGGTAATACAGGTAAAATTGACGATTGAAATACACCCTTTTTACTTTTGTTGCGTGATATTAACATTCATTCCCACAATTTACACATGAATTGACGTAAATACAGGGGAAACTGACTGATTGAAATACACCTTTTTTACTTGTTTTTCGTGATATTAACATTCATTCCCACAATTTACACATGAATCCACCTTAATACAGCGAATCCTGATTGATTGAAATACACCATTTTTACTTGTTTTCCGTGATATTAACATTCATTCCCACAATTTACACATGAATTGACGAAAATACTGGGCAAACTGACTGAATGAATAACACCATTTTTACTTGTTTTCCGTGATATTAAATTAATTCCACAATTGACACATAAATCGACTTTATAAACATTTAAAACTGACTATTGAAATACACCTTTTTACTTTTTTCCGTGATATTGACGTTCATTCCCACAAATTACACATGAACTCACGTTAATACAGCTAACACTGACTGATTGAAAAACACTCTTTTACTTGTTTTAAGTGATATTCACATTCATTCCCACAATTTACGCAGAAATCCCGGTAATACAGAAAATTGACGATTGAAATACACCCGTTTTACTTTTGTTGCGTGATATTAACATTCATTCGCACACTTTACACATCAATCCACCTTAATACAGCTAATCCTGATTGATTGAATTACACCTTTTTTACATCATTTCCGTAATTTAAAGTTCTTTCCCACAATTTCCACGGGAAATAACGTAAAAACAGCTGACACTGGCTGATTGAAATGCACCATTTTTACTTGTTTTCCGTGAAAGTAACATTAATTCCCACACTTTACACATAAATTGACTTTATATACATGTAAAACGGACTGATTGGACAACACCATTTTTACTTGCTTTCCGTTATATTAACATTCATTCCCACAATTTACACATGAATCCACTTAAATACAGCTAGTCCTGACTGATTGAATTACACTTTTTTTACTTGTTTTCCGTGATTTTAACATTAATTCCCACAATTCACACATGAATTGACTTTATATACAGGTAAAAGTGGCTGATTGAAATACACCTTTTTTACTTGTTTACTGGGACATTTACATTCATTCCCACATTTTACACATGAATCCACGTTAATACAGCTAAAATTCACTGATTGAAATTCACCTTTTTACTTTTTTCCTGTGATATTAACATTCATTCCCACAATTTACACATGAATTAACGTAAATACATGGAAAACTGACTGATTGAAATACACCAATTTTACTTGTTTTCCGTGATATTAACATTCATTCCCGCAATTTACATATGAATCCACGTTAATACAGGTAAAATTGACTGATTGAAATTCACCCTTTTCACTTTTTTCCGTGATATTAACATTCATTCCCACAATTTACACATGAATTAACGTAAGTACAGGAAAAACTGACTGATTGAAATTCACTCTTTTTACTTGTTTTCCGTGATATTAACATTCATTCCAACAACTTAGACATGAATCCACTTTAATACAGCTAAAATTGACTGATTGAAATTCACCCTTTTTATTTTTTCCCGTGATATTAACATTCATTCCCACAATTTACACCTGAATTAACGTTAATACAGCTAGAATTAACTGATTGTAATACACCCTTTTTACTTGTTTTCCGTGATATTAGCATTCATTCCCACAATTTACGCAGAAATCCCGTTAATACAGCTACAATTGACTGATTGAAATACACCCTTTTACTTTTGTTGTCGTGATATTAACATTCTTTCCCACAATTTGCACATGAATTGACGTAAATACAGGGGAAACGGAATGATTGAAAATACAACCTTTTTGACTTGTTTTCCGTTTATATTAACTCACTTTCCCACAATTTACACATGAATCTACGTTAATAGAGCTAAACTGACTAATTGAAATACACCTTTTTCAATTGTTTTCCGTGATATTAACTTTCATTCCCACAATTTACACATGAATTGACTTTATAATCATGTAAAACTGACTGATTGAAATACACCTTTTTTTCTTGTTTTCCGTGACATTAACATTCATTACCACAATTTACACATAAATCCACGTTAATACAGGTAAAATGGACAGATTGAAATTCAACCTTTTCACTTTTTCCGTGATATTAACATTCATTCCCACAATTTACACATAAATTAACGTAAATACAGGGAAAACTGACTGATTGAAATACACTCCTTTTACTTGTTTTCTGTGATGTTAACATTCATTCCCATAATTTAGACAGGAATCCACGTTAATGCAGCTAAAATTAACTGATTGAAATGCACCCTTTTTACTTTTTTCCGTGAAATTTACATTCATTCCCACAATTTACACATGAATCCACGATAATACAGTTCATTAGACTGAGTAAAGTACACCTTAATTACTTGTTTTCCGTGATATTAACATTCATTCCCACAATTTACACATGAATCCACCTTAATACAGCGAATCCTGATTGATTGAATTACACCTTTTTTATATCTTTTCCGTGATTTTAAAATTCTTTCCCACAAATTACACACGAATTAACGTAAAAACAGGTGACACTGGCTGATTGAAATGCACCATTTTTACTTTTTTTCCGTGATAGTAACATTCATGCCCAAAATTTACACATTAATTGACTTAGATACATGTAAAACTGACTTATTGAAATACACTTTTTTCACTTGTTTTCCGTTATATTAACATTCATTCCTACAATTTACACATGAATCCACGTTAACACAGAGAAAACCGACCGATTGAAATACACCATTTTTACTTGTTTTCCGTGATATTAACATTCATTCCCACAATTTTCGCAGAAATCCCCAGTAAGACAGCCAAAGTTGACGATTGAAATACACCCTTTTTCCTTTTCTTCCTTGATGTTAACATTCAATCCCACAATTTACAGATGAATTGACTTTAAATACATGAAAACTGACTGATTGAAATACACCCATTTTACTTTTTTCCCTGATATTAACATTCATTCCCACAATTTACACATGAAACCACCTTAACACAGCTAGTCCTGACCGATTCAAATACCCTTGTTTTACTTGTTTTCAGCGATTTTAACATTAATTCCCACAATTTAAACATGAATTAACTTTATATACAGGTAAAACTGACTGATTGAAATTCACCCTTTTTACTTTTTTCCGTGATTTTAACATTCATTCTCACAAATTACACATGAATCCACGTTAAAACAGTTAATCCTGACTGATTGAATTACCCCTTTTTTAATTGTTTTCCGTAATTTTAACATTCTTTCCCACACTTTACACGTGAATTGACTTTATAAACATTTAAAACTGACTAATTGAAATGCACCTTTCTTACTTTTTTCCCGTGATATTGATGTTCATTCCCATTCATTTTAATTGTCATGTTCATTCATGTTAATACAGGGAAACTGACTGATTGAAATACACATTTTTTCTCCTTTTCCGTGATATTAACATTCATTCCCACAATTTACAAATGAATCCCCGTTAATACAGCTAAAATTGACTGATTGAAAGTCACCCTTTTTACTTTTTCCCGTGATATTATCATTCATTCCCACAATTTACACATGAATTAAGGTAAATACAGGAAAAACTGACTGATTGAAATACACCATTTTTACTTGTTTTCCGTGATATTAACTCTCATTCACACAATTTACACATGAATTGACTTTATATACATGTAAAACTGACTGATTAAAAACACCATTTTTATTTGTTTTCCGTTATATTAACATTCATTCGCACAACTTACACACCAATCCACCTTAATACAGCTAATCCTGATTGATTGAATTACACCTTTTTTACATCATTTCCGTGATTTTAAAATTCTTTCCCACAATTTCCAGGGGAATTAACGTAAAAACAGGTGACACTGGCTGATTGAAATGCACCATTTTTACTTTTTTTCCGTGAAAGTAACATAAATTCCCACACTTTACACATAAATTGACTTTATATACATGTAAAACGGACTGATTGAACAACACCATTTTACTTGCTTTCCGTTATATTAACATTCATTCCCACAATTTACACATGAATCCACTTAAATACAGCTAGTCCTGACTGATTGAATTACACTTTTTTTACTTGTTTTCCGTGATTTTAACATTAATTCCCACAATTTATACATAAATTAACGTAAATACAGGGAAAACTGACTGATTGAAATACACATTTTTTCTCCTTTTCCGTGATATTAACATTCATTCCCACAATTTACAAATGAATCCCCGTTAATACAGCTAAAATTGAATGATTGAAAGTCACCTTTTTACTTTTTACTTTTCCCGTGATATTATCATTCATTCCCACAATTTACACATGAATTAAGGTAAATACAGGAAAAACTGACTGATTGAAATACACCATTTTTACTTGTTTTCCGTGATATTAACTCTCATTCACACAATTTACACATGAATTGACTTTATATACATGTAAACGACTGATTGAAATACACCATTTTATTTGTTTTCCGTTATATTAACATTCATTCGCACAACTTACACACCAATCCACTTAATACAGCTAATCCTGATTGATTGAATTACACCTTTTTTACATCATTTCCGTGATTTTAAAATTCTTTCCCACAATTTCCAGGGGAATTAACGTAAAAACAGGTGACACTGGCTGATTGAAATGCACCATTTTTACTTTTTTTCCGTGAAAGTAACATAAATTCCCACACTTTACACATAAATTGACTTTATATACATGTAAAACGGACTGATTGAACAACACCATTTTTACTTGCTTTCCGTTATATTAACATTCATTCCCACAATTTACACATGAATCCACTTAAATACAGCTAGTCCTGACTGATTGAATTACACTTTTTTTACTTGTTTTCCGTGATTTTAACATTAGTTCCCACAATTTATACATAAATTAACGTAAATACAGGGAAAACTGACTGATTGAAATACACTCCTTTTACTTGTTTTCTGTGATATTAACATTCATTCCCATAATTTAGACAGGAATCCACGTTAATGCAGCTAAAATTAACTGATTGAAATGCACCCTTTTTACTTTTTTCCGTGAAATTTACATTCATTCCCACAATTTACACATGAATCCACGATAATACAGTTCATTAGACTGAGTAAAGTACACCTTAATTACTTGTTTTCCGTGATATTAACATTCATTCCCACAATTTACACATGAATCCACCTTAATACAGCGAATCCTGATTGATTGAATTACACCTTTTTTATATCTTTTCCGTGATTTTAAAATTCTTTCCCACAAATTACACACGAATTAACGTAAAAACAGGTGACACTGGCTGATTGAAATGCACCATTTTTACTTTTTTTCCGTGATATTAACATTCATGCCCAAAATTTACACATTAATTGACTTAGATACATGTAAAACTGACTTATTGAAATACACTTTTTTCACTTGTTTTCCGTTATATTAACATTCATTCCTACAATTTACACATGAATCCACGTTAACACAGAGAAAACCGACCGATTGAAATACACCATTTTTACTTGTTTTCCGTGATATTAACATTCATTCCCACAATTTTCGCAGAAATCCCCAGTAATACAGCTAAAGTTGACGATTGAAATACACCCTTTTTCCTTTTCTTCCTTGATGTTAACATTCAATCCCACAATTTACAGATGAATTGACTTTAAATATATGAAAACTGACTGATTGAAATACACCCATTTTACTTTTTTCCGTGATATTAACATTCATTCCCACAATTTACACATGAAACCACCTTAACACAGCTAGTCCTGACCGCATTCAAATACCCTTGTTTTACTTGTTTTCAGCGATTTTAACATTAATTCCCACAATTTAAACATGAATTAACTTTATATACAGGTAAAACTGACTGATTGAAATTCACGCTTTTTACTTTTTTCCGTGATTTTAACATTCATTCTCACAAATTACACATGAATCCACGTTAAAACAGTTAATCCTGACTGATTGATTTACCCCTTTTTTAATTGTTTTCCGTAATTTTAACATTCTTTCCCACACTTTACACGTGAATTGACTTTATAAACATTTAAAACTGACTAATTGAAATGCACCTTTCTTACTTTTTTCCCGTGATATTGACGTTCATTCCCATTCATTTTAATTGTCATGTTCATTCATGTTAATACAGGGAAACTGACTGATTGAAATACACATTTTTTCTCCTTTTCCGTGATATTAACATTCATTCCCACAATTTACAAATGAATCCCCGTTAATACAGCTAAAATTGACTGATTGAAAGTCACCCTTTTTACATTTTCCTGTGATATTAACATTCATTCCCACAATTTACACATGAATTAACGTAAATACAGGGAAAACTGACTGATTGAAATACACCATCTTTACTTGTTTTCCGTGATATTAACATTCATTCCCGCAATTTACATATGAATCCACGTTAATACAGGTAAAATTGACTGATTGAAATTCACCCTTTTCACTTTTTTCCGTGATATAAACATTCATTCCCACATTTACACATGAATTAACGTAAATACAGGAAAAACTGACTGATTGAAATACACTCTTTTTACTTGTTTTCCGTGATATTAACATTCATTCCAACAACTTAGACATGAATCCACTTTAATACAGCTAAAATTGACTGAGTGAAATTCACCCTTTTTACTTTTTTCCGTGATTTTAACATTCATTCTCACAAATTACACATGAATCCACGTTAAAACAGTTAATCCTGACTGATTGAATTACCCCTTTTTTAATTGTTTTCCGTAATTTTAAAATTCTTTCCCACACTTTACACGTGAATTGACTTTATAAACATTTAAAGCTGACTAATTGAAACACACGTTTTTACTTTTTCCGTGATTTTGACTTCCTTTCCACAAATATACATGAATCCACGTTAATACAGCTAATCCTGACTGATTGAATTACACCTTTTTTCCTTTTTTTCCGTGATATTAACATTCATTCCCACAATTTACGCATGAATCCACCTTAATACGGCTAGTCCTGACTGATTGAATCACACTTTTTTTACTTGTTTTCCGTGATTTTAACATTCATTCTCACAAATTACACATGAATCCACGTTAAAACAGTTAAACCTGACTGATTGAATTCCCCCTTTTTTAATTGTTTTCCGTAATTTTAACATTCTTTCCCACACTTTACACGTGAATTGACATTATAAACATTTAAAACTGACTAATTGAAATACACCTTTTTTACTTTTTCCCGTGATATTGACGTTCATTCCCATTCATGTTAATTGTCATGTTCATTCATGTTAATACAGGGAAACTGACTGATTGAAATACACTTTTTTTCTCCTTTCCGTGATATAACATTCATTCCCACAATTTACACATTAATTAAGGTAAATACAGGAAAAACTGACTGATTGAAATACACCATTTTTACTGTTTTCCGTATTAACTCTCATTCACACAATTTACACATGAATTGACTATTATACATGTAAAACTGACTGATTGAAATACACCATTTTTATTTGTTTTCCGTTATAAACATTCATTCGCACAACTTACACATCAATCCACTTAAATACAGCTAGTCCTGACTGATTGAAATTCACCCTTTTTACTTTTTTCCGTGATTTTAACATTCATTCTCACAATATTACACATGAATTTACGTAAGTACAGGGAAAACTGACTGATTGAATTACACCATTTTACTTGTTTTCCGTGATATTAACATTAATTCCCACAATTTACACATGAATTGACCTTAAAACATGTAAAACTGACTGATTGAAATACACCTTTTTTACTTGTTTCCGTGATATTAACATTCATTCCCACAATTACACATGAATCCACTTTAATACAGGTAAAATTGACTTTGATTTAAATTCACCCTTTTCACTCTTTCCGTGATATTAACCTTCATTCCCACAATTTACACATGAATTAAAGTAAATACAGGGATAACTTACTGATTGAATTACACTTTTTTACTTCTTTCCGTGATTTTAACATTAATTCCCACAATTTACACATGAATTGACTTCATAAAAAAGGTAAAACTGACTGTTTGCAATACACCTTTTTTACTTTCTTTTTTCCGCAATATTGACGTTCATTCCCACAATTTGCACATAAATCCACGTTAATACAGCTAAAATTGACTGATTGAAATTCACCCTTTCTACTTTTTCCCG
>RQOL01000057.1:0-22150 GCA_013076295.1 Sanderia malayensis
GAAGAAGTTCCTCATCAGTTTGATTGGAGGCCATTGTAAAGAATCTATGAATGAATATGTGTATAAATTTCATGTTGGTAATAAAATTGCAAGAGGTTAATGAAGGAGAGAAAATATATCTGTTAAGTGTTAATTGACTGCTCTATTCTTGCAAGAGGACAATTAAAGACCATTGTGTGAGAAATAAAGTTTGTGAAATATACTTACATAAGGTGTGCAAAAAAAGTGTGAATGTTGAGTTGCTTTGAAGAGAAAAAATTGCATAAGAAAAATGAAAATTGAGACAAAAATGTTATAGGCAGTTGTTTATTGTGTTCACAGCAGAATATTCCTGACAAAGGAGAAGTAAGGGCAGTTGGAGGAGAAACAATGTTTGCAAAATGCTTACCAAGGTGTATGTAGAGAAAAGTTGAATGTTGAATTGCCTGCAAGAGAGAAATTGCATTAAAAAGGTTAAAAATGAGACAAAAATGTTATTTAAAGTTAGTTGCAGTGTTAGTATGTGTCTTGTGCTTATTTGTGTCATGTGTGAATGTTTTAAAATATATATTTAGTTCATAATTGTAGAAATGAAATTTTGCGTATACTTACGTTGAAAAATTTTGGTGCTGCAGTGGGGTTGAAAAAAATTTTTTTCGTGTTTACGGACGGTCTTGGCGCAAGAGAAATTTTAAAATTTCCCGCCCTAATTTGATAGGTGGGAGATGAGTAGCCTCTATTCGGCGCCGCCGCGCCTCGGTGATGATGTATTGGACAGTGGAGTTCAACACAACAACAGCAACAACATGTACCTCGCACCCTTTGAAAGAAGAGAAAAATGGCGTTTTTGTTCTTTGGTCGGGAGAAGTGTGGTCGTGGAAGGGAAGTTGTAAGTATAAGCAGAAATAATTTCTTGAATTTTATGCATATAATCTAGAAATAGGTCATTTCTCACTGACGGGTTGTGCGCATTATGTTAGCTGTTATGAATGATAATCTATTCGAGGAATGCAACAACAACAACAGGACGCAAGGGAAAGGAAGGGGTGTTCTTGTTCTTTGTGCTATAGAACTCGTTGAACGAATGTGAATATATTCCGTGGAGATCATTGCAATCAAGTATCATCTAATGATCATGTAAATTTATTTGATTGTAATGAACAACATTGATTATGTGTCAGGTGTTATATGCTGCAAAACACGCGTGTTGAAAGACAGGAAAAGCAAGAATGACAGTAGGCCATGGAAGGTTCACCAAAGTTAAGAAGGTATTACCTAATCATACTTATTGTTTGACTGGATGAATACATTGGCTTAATTTAAGTAATTCATTTGAAAATAAATTACTTACATGCATAGAGTTAAGGCGAAATTAGGAGAAGTGAGCTGAGCCAATGAGCCTTATACGATGTCTTCTTCTTGTGTTTCAGGTGCCCTCAGACATAAAGTGAATTCTTGTGGTGTGTTGCCATTCCTTGTGAACATTATTGTAGTCAGGTGAGTTCATGTTAAGTATATAAAGATTTGTTCAAAAAAATAGACAGTGTCTGCTGCTTTGCAATGATATCTTTGCATGAATGAAACAATTTACAAACAAAAACATTTACTTACTATACATACAACAAATATATCATTAAACAACACTGACAAATAAATAAATACAATAACATAAAGGAAATTGATAAAAAGGAAAAAGCATGTGGGTGCATAATATCACAGTATAGGCCAAAATAGTGTTTGTAGTTTGTATTCATTTTCAATTTAGACTGCAGCACGGGAAGAATTTGTCAAAAGAAAGGCATAATTTTATTTGTGTCTGTGATATTATGCAGAGAAGACAACAAAGGTTAAGGCTATTTTTTTTCTGAAATCTTAGCCATATCCATCATTGTCTTTTGTAGATCACGTGTGGGCATGTTAGTCCACATGAAAGGTGATCTGCTTGATCCTGGCTTAAAAGTAAACTTTTTTTTCTTATTTTGTGTTTTTTTTCTAATTAGATTAATTTTCATCCTGTCTGTTGACCTGCAAAGAAAATATTTGTTTTTAAAACAATGCTTGGTTGTGTCATAGAGGATTCCATGCAATGTTGAGAAGAATTGGTGAAAGACAGTAGATAATAATGGGTATGTTGGAAGTAACTTACTTCAGCTTCTCCTTTTCAATTCGGTTTCCTTGCATTGTTACAAAGTTGAACTTGGTGTGTTTTTCAAATTTAAAGTTGGCAGAACATTCTTTTTTTAGTTTGGCAATATTTTCAAATGGGAACATCTGAAAGGATGGAAGTGGTGAAGAGAGAAGTCAAGTCAAGGTTGCTTTGAACAATGTAAAAAGTAAAGTAATGGCATTGAGACTTGTATAGTGTAATTAAGTAAGTGTTGATAATAACCTTTATTTCTCCTTGGAAAGATATTGTGATGTTGTGTTGTTGAGGCTGCATAGGAGTGTCATCTTCACGAAGAAGTTCCTCATCAGTTTGATTGGAGGCCATTGTAAAGAATCTATGAATGAATATGTGGTATAAATTTCATGTTGGTAATAAAATTGCAAGAGGTTAATGAAGGAGAGAAAATATATCTGTTAAGTGTTAATTGACTGCTCTATTCTTGCAAGAGGAAATTAAAGACCATTGTGTGAGAAATAAAGTTTGTGAAATATACTTACATAAGGTGTGCAAAAAAAGTGTGAATGTTGAGTTGCTTTGAAGAGAAAAAATTGCATAAGAAAAATGAAAATTGAGACAAAAATGTTATAGGCAGTTGTTTATTGTGTTCACAGCAGAATATTCCTGACAAAGGAGAAGTAAGGGCAGTTGGAGGAGAAACAATGTTTGCAAAATGCTTACCAAGGTGTATGTAGAGAAAAGTTGAATGTTGAATTGCCTGCAAGAGAGAAATTGCATTAAAAAGGTTAAAAATGAGACAAAAATGTTATTTAAAGTTAGTTGCAGTGTTAGTATGTGTCTTGTGCTTATTTGTGTCATGTGTGAATGTTTTAAAATATATATTTAGTTCATAATTGTAGAAATGAAATTTTGCGTATACTTACGTTGAAAAATTTTGGTGCTGCAGTGGGGTTGAAAAAAATTTTTTTCGTGTTTACGGACGGTCTTGGCGCAAGAGAAATTTTAAAATTTCCCGCCCTAATTTGATAGGTGGGAGATGAGTAGCCTCTATTCGGCGCCGCCGCGCCTCGTTGTTGTTTCGTATATGATTGTTGTTGCAATACTGTTGGCCTGCAAATTCGATTCTTTGCGACGAAGTGATGATTCTTTTCGTAATCAATTGTTCGAACAGGAACGGTTAGAAGATTCACTTGTGATGATGCCTTGCTCCAGGCCAGGCGAATTATTCAAATTTTTCAAAAGACCAAGGTTAGTTTTTTTTCATATTGGATGTATCATTATTTTTATTACTTCGTAAAGTACTTCAAGCGTTAACGTTAACGTTAAAAATGTGTCTGAAAGATTATTCATTTGATGAGGAAAATTAGTAAGGAGAACTTGTGAGTATAAAAAGAAGTGATTGATTTGGTGAATTTAATGTATAATATGTGGAAAAATAGATAATTTTTCACAAACTGGTTGTGCGGATTTTGTTAGCTGTTGTTATGAATGTCATGATCTGTAGGCTAAGGCCATGGAAAGTTGAGGAAAGGTAAGAAGGTAAACATACTGCTGTTTGACTGGGTGCATACATGGGGTAGGGGTAATTAATAATTTGGAGTTAAAATGAATTACTTGTATTTACAGACTTAAATCCAGATGAAAAAACTGAGATTTGCCAACACATGCTATAAAGTATATTATATGATGTCTTCTTGTGTTTAAGGTGCTCAAACATGAAGTGAATGCTTGTTGTGTGTGAACATTCCTTGTGAATCTTCAATGAGGTTAATCAGGTAAGTTCATGTTATTATTTGTTAAGGTTGATATGAAGATCATTTGCTCACAAAGAAGGACAGTGTCTGCTTTGCAGTCATCTTTTTTGAAATTTACAAAAGTTATAAAAGAAGCATTACATATAACATTAACATTACTATACATAAGGATATACATAAATATATACATCAACATAAATACATACATAAATATACTATACATAAATATATACATAAATACATATATACTATACCTACATAAATACCATACATAATATACCTACATATCTACATACCTACATATATACATACATACATACATACCCTACAATACATAACCTACAATACATACCCTACATACATACCCTACATACATACCCTACATACATACCCTACATACATACCCTACATACATACCCTACATACATACCCTACATACATACCCTACAATACATAACCTACAATACATACCCTACAATACATAACCTACAATACATAACCTACAATACATACCCTACATACATACCCTACAATACATAACCTACAATACATACCCTACAATACATACCTTACGATACATACCCTACATACATACCCTACAATACATAACCTACAATACATACCCTACAATACATAACCTACAATACATACCCTACATACATACCCTACAATACATAACCTACAATACATACCCTACAATACATACCTTACAATACATACCTTACAATACATACCCTACAATACATACCCTACAATACATACTACTACAATACATACCCTACAATACATACTACTACGTAACATTTCTAAAGAACCTAATAGTTGCCTTAAAAAATTTAATCAATCCTGGAAAATTTAATCTCAATCTGTAATAAAAAATATATGAAACTGTAGCTAAGGAAACAGCGAATCCGATTAAAATATTAACATTTCTTAACAGTGTTGTTTTGAATTTTAAGGGAGTATTTAGTGCAGCCCAACACAAAAGATGTGAGAAATTTTTTTCACCAGGCAACTTTCAAAACACAAAAATTTCCCTAACTTGGTCAAAATTAGTCCATTTGAACTCAAATTACACCAACATGAAGCTAATAGCTTGGCGAACATTTATCGAAAGTATTTGGGTGAAAAAACAAAGTTTTTGGAGGTTAAAATTTATTTTTCGCGAATGCAAAACACACGCGTGTTGCATGAAAATTTCGTGTTTTCCACCAAAACCCAATCTCGGCTAAAACTGTCCAAAAACAGAGGAAAATCGACAAAATGAAAAAAACAAAGCCAGATAACTTTAGTTCTCGTGTAAATAAACAGTTATCGAAAGTTTAAATGGAGAAAATCGGTCCAGAACGACCCAATAAAAACAAAATTGTCTTCGTGTTTTTGTTAGGCCCTTGGCTCAACACAAAAAACGTGAGGTGAAACAAAACAAAACTCGTGCTATTTGAAGCCAAAAACAATCAAAGAAAGGGAATACCTTGAAATAATTGTCCACACATTGTCTCCACAGGTCCTGAGAACAATTGACACGTCTTTACAATTGATTTCCGGCACGTATTCACTTTTAAACCCGAGCAACTTGCCGCCCGTTCAACTAAAAAAACACGTGCTTCTCCTTGCTCGTTTTGCATCTCATTAACTCCATCCGGGGAACTTTCTAGAAAGTCGGAGCACAAAATGGGGCATAACTCCGGAACCGCTGGGGTTAGAAATTAGCCAAATAGTACACTGTCATCAGCACAATGCAGCGATCATTTCTATACCGATTTGCATCCTTATTTGCACCCCAAAAAAAAGCCTTTATGGATACAACGAAATTCCTTTGATCCCATTGTTTTTTCGAACGTCGATTGTTCCGGAGACAATGACCCATTGTTGAGCTCCTCCTGGTCACGTGTGGAACAATCTTATTATATAAGAGATACTAGCCGGGGGCGCTCGCGTACGCTCGCTTCCCGGAGCCCCCCAAGCAACAAAAGTTTAATGTGGTTGGCGCACTTCGTGCGCTGCATTCGCTAACGCTCATGCCCTTTGCCACCCCACGTACAGTGGTTTGGCTCGCCCTCGCTCCCCTGTCTATCTATTGTCACGATTGTAGTGTTTAACATGCATGGAAATTAGTTTTAGCGATCAGCCTCGTTTTCATTTGAAAATCCTCGTTTTCATCGGGTAAGCCTCGTACTGATGGTACAGTAGATAAGATGCAACATCAAAGTTTGTTTTGTTTTAGGGACAACAACAATTAGCCTGCTATCAGTTGAATGCATCCATTGACACTTGCCAGTGGTCCTTTGTCAACCTAATATAAACAGTAAAGGACCATCTATAATGAGCATCCAGAATTTACATTAATGTTGACTTACAGAGGTATGATTTTGTTCCCATGATAAGATGACACTGATGCATTGAATTTTGATAAAGCAATAGGTATGAAGTCGGTTACGTGATGAAATCACTACTTGCATTTGTACAATGATGTACATCAGTAGATCTACAAAGTGAAAGAGACTAATTATATTCTATTTAGTATGTTGGTATAATACTATCAAGGTTAATAAGGAATTAGATTTGGATAAAATAGCCCTTGTGAGCTGAATATGTTGTTATTGAAAAATTGCTCTTTCATAATTAGCGAATTTGTTTAACTGGAATAACAATTGGGACTTTTTTCACTGTATTGTAACGTAGAATTAAGGATATATTAAAAGCCCTCATAGCCAAAATTAAGTGTGACTCTTGCAACACGGCAAAAGATTTCAACGGCTGGGATTGGTTTTACATTAGTTTCAATCATATAGAACATAAGGATAAGCACGGGACACCGTGGATAACGAATGCAAAAATACTTCAAAATCATCATCAATGGGATGGGAATTGCATGGAGAAAGGGGTTTCATAGGAGTATTGGGCTTGGCTGGTGGTAAGGCAAAGAAGGCAGCCACAAAGTGAAAAGAAGCGACTCCAACGTATGGCTACAGGATTAAACACTCTTTGTGAAAACATTAAATATAAAAAGCTATGAAACATAAGCGGGAAGAAACTATATGTTAACAATGAGTGAAATACAATTGGCCTAAGCAATTATATGGGAACTTGAATGGGGTGAAACTAAAAATAAAGTCTACTTACTCCTGAGCTGCGGCAAAATGAATGTTTCTCTCAGCTTTACTTTCTCTTATTTCAGCATCAAGTTCCGTTGCGATCCAAGATTTGGGAAATGAATGTTTGGACAGCACAACCGCCAGCATGATAAATTGCTACGTTGATGAAAGACAGCATAAATCAAAATCATGCAACAAATTCTATTGTTATGCAATCTCGCTTTGACGTAATTTTCTGATTGAGCTGGATTGGACTGAACAAAGAACATGCTGGCAATGCGTCCTTCCTTTCATCTTTCTATTCTGTGAGTGGGTCACAGGCGATGGTAAGTAGGTTTTCCAGATCGTATTATATCATTGCGATCTTTCAGGTTACATCTTTAAAATAATCTATAGCGTTTCTGTGAAGGTTTTAATTCATCTTTCTAGCGTATAAGACTTTAGGAAATATAGTATTTGACCACGAATCCCTTGAGAATAGGCCACATTTGAGAAAAACGGATGCTAGAGATAAGATACATTGTTCGCATTGGAAAATGAGATACGATTCTGTGCTACTTACGTTTTATTACACGTATTATTCGTGAATTTTAGGTACTCTCTCTGTGCTACTCTCTTGGTATGGGATTTGTGTGGTGCGATGTCAATGCAGGCAATTTTTGACTGTTCTTCGAGTAAGTATATTGAATTATAGGAGATCATTATGCATCCCAAAGGTCACATCTAGTTCATTTATAAAGACGGGTTTTTGAAATACACTTCTTGCAAATTTTTAGTTTCCACAATATTATTATTATTGATGACTGGTAACTATAGTTTCTAGACAATTTACTAATAGACAGTGATAAGAAAATCTAACAGACAATTTAACAATTTAATGAAACAAACAAATAACATTGAAACAAAACGAACAAAAAACAAACACGAACATATGACTAACAACAACTACTTTTTAAAACTGCCCCTTACCAAAGATACAATTTCTGTTGTGGGCACTTCTGCCCACATGCATCTGGTAAGGGCTTCCACTTTCTTTTCGTTTCCTTTTTTTGTGTGTATTTTTGTTTTTTAAAGTTTTTTTTTTCAAAATTTTTATATTGATTTCCCCAGATGTCCTGTAGAGAAGAACAGATTGTTACAGAAGGAATTAAAAGTAAGCAATATGTTATACACACTGATGAGATGGGAATTTTGCATTGCAACTTGCGCTATTTCATCCTTTGTTAAATATATATTAATATATTAACATATTATTACTCTCTTCATATGGGATGAAGCTTCCATTAATTATTGTATATTATATTTTTTATTGGTATGTTTCACAGATGAGATGGGAATTTTGCATTGCAACTTACGCTATTTCTTCCTTCGTTAAATGCCTGCCTTCGGTGGTAACGAAGTGAAACTTGGTGCCTTTGTGAATGGCACTGAATTTGAAGGCACATTGCCTTTTTAGTGACCGAATATCAGTAAAGTCGATTAGCTAGGATTAATATGAGAACAATATATTAAAACCAATGACTCATATAGGACACAATTGTGTTTCCTTTTAAAGCAGTTTGATAATATATGCATGACATTTATATAGATTTATCAATATATGGATTATAGTATTTTTCAATGTTACCTCAGTTTCCTCACCACAATGAACCACTGTGGGTTCCTTCGCCACTTCAGGCTCAACTGCTGCAGGCTCAACTGCTGCAAGCTCATTAAGGATGGCAAGTTCCATTTCACTATCCATGTTTACACTATATATAAATATATTGTCATTGTCAGTCAAGGGTGAGTTAATAGGCTATCAGTTGTTTGAATTTGCCTCTACTGTTCTCTTAATGTAACAATAATATATACTTTTAATGTATTAATATGAAACAGTTTTATTTTCTGCAGAAAATCAATAATAATTATCTTTCTTACAATGAAGAGGAAAGACTAAAGGCAGGCAGATAATGCAGAACTGAACACATGAACTTACAGCAGCAGTATTTGCGAAATTATCTATTTCAAGTGAACCTGTTAAAGATAAAATTGTTATTGTGATAATATCCACTGCAATGGCAATTGTGACATAAAATATAGCACTTTGAGCTTTTTTAAAGCTGTTTAGTTATGAATAGCCTGTATTTTCATGTGAAAGTGAAAGCAACATTAAAGATACATGTACTTACGTAAATTGCTGTTTTTTCGTGGTGAGTTGAAAAAAATTTTTACGCATGCTAAGTCCTCTATGACGCAAGACAAATTTTAAATTTCGCGCCGCTATTGTTGTTGCTAGGACGCCGAAATTCCCGTGAATATCTGATGATAATAGTATTAGCTCCAGGACATTACGTAGTGTTGCATTGATCGTATTGTGATTGTAGTTTTCAAGAGCAACAAAACTTAGATTATGCGATAACTATTAGAATTACAATTGCGATGAGAATACACGCTTCTTTTTATAAGGAACCTAGCTGCTGAGGGCCTAATTGTTTAAGTTCGTTATTTTGAGACCTCTTTGACCACTTTGTAGTTCTAAAAGTTGTTTAATTTTAAGTTGGCATTTGGTGGACATAATTAGTACAGATGCAAGAAAAACAATCAAATTCATCGTTTTGCTATGTGAAGAGATAAGAGGTCAACAGATGAAAAAGCTTCATAAACATAAATTGAAGCAAGTGTCAGTGATATATACAATGAGAATGTTGCCGACTAAAAAACAGAAATACTTTGTCAGGCACTTTCCCACAGTGAATGAATGAGAGATACCATACACTATGAGGTTCTGGTTGAGAAGATATCTACAACGGGAAACTATCATAATTTATCATGCAAGACTTTAAATATTCAAGTAAGATAACAAAGAGATATTTATGCACATATAGATTATTAAAATGCATTAATAATGTTTGCTTGTGTGGTAGAGCCATGTTAGCTTGTTTTGTCCAGTGTAATGGAGGATTGTATCAGTGATTGATACAATGTATGCTTGCCAATAAATTTGAAATCTTGTGTTGTAATGGTTGTGAAATCATTGTCATCTGTGCCTGGCACACTGAGTTTACAACAACACATCTACCTGATAAGGAATATCATTAAGTGACAATGAGGAAGAATAAGTACCTACAGGATTAGAATACTGTAAGTGATTCGTTAAGAAAACATTTAGTGATAGTCAATGTAGAAATAGTATTCAGCCTTTATTTATTCAGTCTGCTTTTCAATAAGGGTGCATTAATTGATTTATCTATTGATCTGGAACAGAGAGCCCCATACCTTGAATATTATACCTGACTTGGGAAATAATTTGAAGAGAACATTTGAACCATAGATTGAATTTTCCATTCTTTAACTAAATGAATCTGTACAAAAAATAGAAAATTATGAGTGTGGTAGACAAAAGAGATATGCAATGCATGTGCAATGAGGAAGGTGGTAAGGAAATAAAGTGTGGATTTTTCCCAGGTTTGAACTTGACTTTCACTGGTTTCCTTCATGTACATCACAACAATTAACATGTTCAATAAACAGAAAGTAGAAAGCAGGTTCATGTGGGCATATCAATGAGCTTTGCTTGTAAAACAAAGAAGGCAGCCACAAAGTAAATAAATTGGTTAGGAACTATATTGACGGAGATAAAAGCCCCAGGAAGATGTTGGTAGAGCAATGCACATTTCTTCTGAAAACAAAGTACTGAAAAAACATTGGAAAATTTCCAGAATTCTGGCCTAACAAACTATATGTAAACCGTGAGTAAAGTAGAAATGGCTAAGCTAAGCAATTTCCATTCAACATATCAAATTCAAAGGGATGAAAATGAAAATATACATTGTTGACCTCTGATTCATAGCAGCCTAATTTTCTCCTTTAAGTCAATAAGGGTATACATGTACATGAGCTTTATTTTCTCTCATTTCAGTATGAAATTCGCTTATATATAAATATCCATTGTTTGATTGTCCAAAATGAAAATGAACCTGACTTACCTTTGGTGAAGAGCAAGGTAGTTGTTTCCTTTGATCCAGGAAGGCTTTATGAGGTATAATTTCATTGAGCTTGAGCAACAAAATCCGACTCGATGCCATTTGTTGGCAGACAGAAACTTTGACCCGACAGGCAACAATAGTGCGATGATGAGACATAACAAGATGAAATCATACATAGACAGCACAAAGGCGTTCGAAATGGGAGACAGAAGTCTGCCTCGTTTCAATGATTATTAGGAGAAATGCATCTAATTAAAAACGAAGTCGATAAATTTTGTTATGATATTACTGAATTGAGATTTACATGGGTCAAATACAGAAATATATGAATAGTGAAACTGTAACGATAGATAAAATTACAGTCCTGGCAATCTTCTATTGAAAACGTAAATCGCTACTTTAAAAACCTTATTATTAATGCGGAAGATCTGAAAGATATACAATACAGTACAAAAACATGTTTTGAAAGGACGTGGATAGATATTTGTATTGTATGCGAAGTACGAATGCGAAGGGTTGAGTCATGATATAGTCTACTATTAAAATTGGTGAATGGTCAATATCCATAAAAATTGATACATACAATCTGTAGTTCAGGCTGCAAAATTGATTGTATAAGCGACGTCTTTAGCAAAATTGACAGTACCTCAATTTGGATTCTTCAATAGCATCTTCACTCTCAGCAAGCATACATCTCTGCCACGGCGAGAATGTATTCTTTCAATAACCGCGTTCGTTTGTTTTGAGGATTACATTAGTTAAAAGCTCGAACACCAGCGTCAAGGAGTAACCTTTGTTCGAGTTTTCCTTGTTGGTGAAAAGTGCAATTGAATTTGGAAATATATAACAGTAAACACAAAGGGGCCTCTATAGATTTTAGATCAGTGTTCATTTATTAAAAGGAGAGGGGGGGGGTTTATTGATAGTGCGATGTTTTGCAAAAAGTAACTATCCTTAAGGGACAACTTGCAGTTTTCACAGAGTAAGGAAATCCACTTTCCCATAGGCAATATCGGAAAAATGGCAACGCATAACTCTTAATAATCGGGCGCTACGCAGGATTCAGGACTGTGCCGATGCTATGTGGTGCAGTCACCCCTGGACATGTGTGAGGTGTATGTCCAGTTGGTCTCCGCAGATCAGTGTTATCTAGAATGAGTGCATTCTAGAAAGGTGCCAGTAACGGCTGTACATCACACTTATGTGCGACGTGATCTGCGTTGACACACAATACCGTACCCTTGTATGTGTGTATGTGCATTTTGGTAGGCAGCCCTCTGTAGAGCAACATGCAGATGGTCGCTTCTAAAATGAAGCCTTTACAGGACTTCTTGGAAAACAATGTTCTTTGTTTTCCTGTGTGTTTCTCTGGAGGAATACTTTGAGCCCGTTAAATGATGTTGCTCTTGACATGGCCACATATAACTGACCATGTGTGAACACGGGCTCAGGTAAGTACAAACCAACATACCTCAGGGATTGCCCTGTGCCTTGTTGATTGTAAGCAGTATGCAAGTCTGACTGGAAACTGTCGGCGTTTCATTTTGAACGGCATTTCCGTGTCCTGAGTGGAGACTGTGATCTTGGGAATCATGACCCGTTGTCCTCTGTGCTCCTTTGTAATGATCTCGCCGTAATCACGTGACGTCGGAGATGCCGACTATGAGTCTTGGTTCCGTTGCAAAGACCTTTCTTTGGATTGAGATTCTGCAGAAGATGATCGTTGCACCAACCTAATGCAATGAATATTATTGTGATTAATGACGGCTTTTTTATGGTGCACTACCTTTGCACATAATAATTTAATGTTAATAGGATGAAATATTGTACTCTTCCTACCTTGAGTTTAAGTCTGTGCAACGGCATTCCATTCGGAGTGAGTTGGTTGAGAAATTCATGGGGTAGGCCTCTTCCTCATCGGGATCGTCTGTGACAACACTGTCTGTGCTGTAGTAAGTTCTTTCGGCTGTTTGAAGTCTGTCCAGAATTAAGTCGTTTACTTGATGTGATAAGTCATTCTTTGGAGTCAGACAACAGCGTTCAGACATTGTTACAGGATCCATCATTTAGGTGTGAATCTGGTGTGTTTGGCCTGGGAAAATGAAGTTCAGCATGTCTTCTTAGATGAAGTGCATATTTTGTGGCAGAATTACTTGTCCAGTGCATCGTGTGCTTCTTGCTTGTTGCCAAGTCTGAGAAGCCATTCTGAGAATTCACGGTATGAATCATCTTGAACGGCTCTCATGTTGGTGTGTAAACGATGCTGCTGAAACTTTGTCCATAGATCAATGATCTGGTGTGATTTTAGAGTCTCTGCTACAATTCTTTCCCTTCCTGCTTTCGTGACGACAGGTAGAACTGTCTGAAGTCACCACCAAGTAGCATGAACTTGCCACCAAATGGTCTGTCGACATGTGTAATGTTCGAAGCAGTCGGTCGACTGCTTGTAATGCAAGTGCGGGAATCATGGAAGCTTCATCCCATATGAATAGGGTAGTTTCGCGCAATACCTGTGCTCTCCTGCTCTGTCTCTTGACATTACACGTGATTCAGCTTGAAGTGGTATAGGAATTTGAAAGGTAGAATGTGAAGTTCTACCATTTATGAGCAGTGTTGCAGCAATTCCTGACCACGCCATGCACTGAACTTTATGTCCATTGGCTTGCAGATTGTGAACCAACGTGTTGTAAAGGAAAGTTTTCCCGGTTCCAGCCGGCCCGTCAACAAAGTGACAGTTCTGTTCGGATTGCGCGTTGATAGCATCAGTGATTGCCGTGTATATGGCTGCTGTTCAGGTTCAATGCGGCCAGCATTCGTTCTCCTTCCTCTCTGGCATTGCCAACATCGATGTGATCTTCCTCTGTAATAATAAGTGAAATATATTGCAATAAAATTGGAAAGAAAGCCAGCAGAAACAATGTCCAAAAATACGTAAATGCCCTTATCTAGACGATCTTAGGATAATTATTATTCTTACTAATACAGTACATAGTTGAAAATAACACATATAGTACCTGTTCAGGAATGACATAGTCGGCTGGAAGTTGAGGAAGGTGAGCATAATTAGTGATCGATTGACCATGTACTTTCAAATTTTCGTCAATGTCATGTAGACATTGATACATATGTCGGTCTTCAAAAGCTATGGCCATATCTGGATGATTGAGTTGATCACGTCGTACAAAGTCTTCACTCAATGCTTCTTTGAACCTGTTGAAGAGTGCTGCGATATCTGAAGGTGTCTGAAAAAGAAGTAATGTTGCAAACAACTGTCTGAGTTGTATTGGCATGTTGAAATGACTGCCTCCTCCAAACAGCGTATGATTTCAGCATCATCTTCCAACAGACCTAGAGCTAAAGCAGCGTCTTTGAAGGAATTGCATAGGTTTCCTTCTATCGTGCGAAGATCTTCAAACGACGTGGCACCTCGTTTATGGAGAAGCAATAGTCTCAGTGCGAATCTTTGCTCACATGGTCGTGGGTGAACTTGATATATTCTGCCTATGACAGGCAGTGTTCTCCGCTGTCTTGCTTTCCATGTTTTGGTGCGCTCGTTGAAAACATAGTGTTCAGGAATTTCGTGATAAGATATTGGCGTGCAGCCGGGTCTTGTGCATTCAATTCAAACCAAGACGTCAGTGTGGTTTTTTCATTGATGTTTTGTAATTGCTCAACCCGACCATTATCCTGAAAGTATACGGTCTGCTGATCAGGTAGATGAACATGCAGACGTTTGATAGTGTGACTTTTCTCGTGCATGGAAAATTGAAATATCCTGTGAACAGCTTCATGTGGTCCAATATACCGAGCGTTGATGTATTGGCGTACTTCATCGTGCTCAATATCTTGAGGTACTTGTTGCTGTTGTCCTTGAAGAATTTCAACGTGTGCCATGTCTTGCCCTTTATGGATATACTTGAAAATATATTTGACGGACTTGACAGTGCTGCATATTTCGAGATTAATGTGACACTGATACTTGAGTAGAAGATGGCGATTATGTGGCACAACCCATGTATCATCTAGAAGTCGATCTTCCAGATTGACTGGGTGACGACAGCGTCGTCTGTAGAGTGGATAACCATTCGCATTGACTTGTGTTTCGGCAGTGCGATCTTTCGGAAATCGTTTCTTGCATTTGTTATTCTCCATGCAAACACATCCGGGGTTTATATCACCACATGGACCATGTGTCATGTGCTTCAATACTAACCTGTGATATTTTGCATCCTGTGGGTCCGGAATTTCAGCTGATATGAGTCGATCTACCTGTAGGTTTCGAAGAAAAATAGCATATGTAAGTTTTACAGTTTAAAATGGATTGTGTTTATACTAAGCAATACAACTGATAATTATATTCCTAATTCTATATATAAATTATTGTTGTAGATGTTACCTCTTCGGGTGTTCGTGGTCTATCAGCCTCAGACAGGAACAGAATCATGTGAGCATGTGGTAGTCCTCTCTTTTGAAATTCAATGACATATACATGTGCAATGGTATGTCTAGAATGTGCTTGTGAAGGATATCTTCCAGTAGTTCTTGTAGTTTGAGTTGAAATACTCGTGTGACGATGTCAGGTCGGTCATTCGCCTTCTGGTGTGGTAGAATGTTTTCTGAAATCTCCTTCCATTTGGGATTGGCGGTCATGGTTAGGAAGATGTCAGGCTTGCCATACTTTCTGACGATAGTCATTGCATCTTGAAAGTTCTGGTACATATTTCGTTGACTGCCCAAAAAAGATGAGGGAAGTATGACAACACGACCGACATCAATATGAAGGGGTTCGTTGGGATTGTTTGCCCTGGCCATTTGATTTTCGATTTCAGCTCTTCTGTTCAGGTGATCCATCAGGCCTCGATAACTGTCAGCACGTATTTGCCGTTGATTTTGCAAAATCCAGTTGAGCTTGTTTCCTTCTATTTTGGTGTATGCATCCACCAGATATTGCTGAAAGAGAAGTGTTGCCCTGTGAATGGTAGACAGTTGATTTCTGACCTGTATTCGGTACGAATAATATTCGGCGATTGTGAGTCGGATACGGTGGTTACGATCAGGATTTTCCTGGTCTTGTCCTCGACGTGTAGGTAGACGTTGAAGGTCCAAGCTGTATCCAGGATCACCCTGAAAGAACAACAATGGATAGGTTAGAGGATCCGCAACAGGAGCTAAAGCATTAATCTTCATAAGATTACCACGCCTTGTTCGAATTTGAAGCTCTCTATTCTCGGGATTAGGAGCACCGCCATTGCGTGTAGTGTAGACTGCTGCAATTTCTCTGGCAGTGGGATTATCATATCTTCGATCTTGTTCTGGGCGACCGGTAATAATCATCTTGAACGTGGGAATTGGCTGATCATTGGCAATAGCTTGCTGCCTTTGCTCTTCCAGTACTTCTCCCATTGTTTTAAAATGTTGAGCAAATCGATTTACTGCCATCAATTCGTTTTGCAGCAGTGCCACCATGTCTAAGTCCAAGTTTTGTTCTCTGGCTGTGTTCTGGCGCTCTTGCAGTGCTTGTTGGGTGTCCATAATGTATAATTCTGCATATTTTCGGGTTCTGTCGGTTTCAGTTACCCTGTTGAATTGAAAGAAACACTCTAAATTGTACTTCGTTATATCAACTGTAATTTTCAATGCAGCAAGTGCTTTGTTATAAAGCATCATAAAGCGCCTTGATTTTCGATTGGACAACTCTTGATATTCAGGCAAGCATACAGAGAGCTTATTCATTGTATGTTGGGTGGGAAAACATGAGGGTTCTGTCAACATCCGTTTCATCAGTGAAGTATTATATGGAAATGTAGCATATTATGAGAGACGTTATATTTACCTGTCATATGGTATGCACTTCCATGTATGGTGATGACTGGTGGTCCTGCATTAGCGTGTCTTACAACGTTAGCTGTCCAGGATGCCATCGCCATTAGTGAATTGTATCTACGGAAATTTTTGAGAAAATATTTAGATTCCTCAGTAGTTCCAGTGTATAAATGCATCACATTTGCCGGGGGTGGTTGAATGGGATCGAGAGTTATTAATCCTCCCATACAACATTTGTTGTATTGCTTTTTTGAGTTGAGTTCCTCTCGGAAGTACTTCGCTTCACAGTGAATACATGTTCTGGTCATTTTCCCAAGATGATGAGGCATTGGGGAGAATTGAGGAATTTCAAGAATAGGTTGATTTACTTCCCTTTCTTGATGTTCGATGGGTTGGGGGACATCATCTTGGTGTTGTGGTGGGATTTCGTCATGCATTTCAACTTCTTGTGGTTGTACCGCTATTTATTTCTTCATTCTCATTTTCAAGGTTGGGTTGCAATTCCATAGCAGCAGGCAATATTTGTGGATCCTGAAATGCAATGCAATTAAGTAATATAATTCAATCATGTGTTTTGAAATGCATAAAACTGAAACTTGTGAAGATGTGTCTATTTAGAGAGCAAAATAATTTCCTGACATGGTCCTATGGAGAATGACTGGTGTATTTTAAGCCAATTGTGATGGTAGTCTGTTTTACCTGATTATCATGTGGAATTGGAATGTGTTGTTCCACGTTGATTTCATCAGGTTGTGCTGGCCTTTCAATTTCATTATTTTGATTTTCAATATGTGTTTGGGGTTGCATCTGCATTGGCCGTATCTGTTGATAATGAAAATGAAATGAAATTAGTTATTTTAGTTATTAGTTATTGGAAATTTAATGCATTACTGTGTGATTATGTAAATTGATAAAAATTATATGGAACGTATGATACATTTTAAGTAGGAAATTACATGAGGCATTTGGGTTATGGAAAATGGACTTCCTAACTGTAGTTAGCTTGTGTTAAGAATTTTTTTTACCTCATTGTCATTTTGAGCTTGATTTACATTAAGCATCTCCACATCTGCCGTTTGTATTGCTGCTGACCTTCATGATTACGATTCAGAAGGGGTTGTTGCAACTGCATAACCATCTGCGGTACCTGCAGATAGAAAAATATTGATAATTTGGTTGATATAATAACTGGTTTAATTTTGATAGTTTTTAATTACAAAAGCTGTATAATATATGGTTGAACTGATTTGAAAAGTTTAGCACAAATTAGGGTTGTGTGTACCTGAAGTTGAGGAGCCAGTGCTGCAGGATATTGCAAGCAATTGTTTATTAGTTGTGGTACTGCTATAAGTCCATAGTGGGAAGCATCCAGGTAGTTGCCATGGCACATGCAATGCCTGCATCTGTGGATAATGAAGTGGGAGTGGTTGATATTCTGGGCTGGTTGCTGAGGGTATTCTTGCTGCAACTGGTGAAGATCATTGACTGCTTCCTGTACCATATTATAGGTGGTAAATCAACAGGATGAGGTTGTTGGTTATTCTCACGACGGCGGCGAGCTGCATCCCGCATTTGATTGCGACGACTGGTGCCAGTAATGCCCTTTCTGGCTTTTTTTGGCATTTTGCAAGATGTGATATAAAAAAGAAAAAAATGTGTTTTATATGCAACCCAATTTAAGTGAAAATGTTAAAATTTGAAATAAGAGTGATTTTGTGAGCAACTGGATGGGTTTGTTGTTTTGTGGTGAGCTGCAAGATAAAATAAATAATTTAAAATAATTGTAAGAAATGTTTGGGATTACTCTTGACTGTTGAATTAAATTATTGGTTATTTAAAGTTTCCAAATAAAAATATTGGAGCATTTATCTTATCACCTACTCACTCTTTCTATTGTGTTCTTGAAGACCTAAAAGGAAAACAGTTGTGATAATGTATAAATTGGAAAAGTTAATCATCCATTTCATTTTCGCAAAGAAAAATCATAAACCTACATTTGATGTGTTTGTAAAGGCTAGATTTTATTTGCATTATGCAGTAAATTTGCTTTCTATTGATAAGAAATTGTTGCAATTGTTAATACCACTTTATAGTAGCTAAGGTTCAATTGGGGATATGAATGTACATTATAGAGTGAGGCTATTTAAACATTAATTAAAATAGGCTTTGTATAGGAACAATTGTTGTCACACTCACCAAATATTCGAGGAATCAACTTTTTTTGAAACCCTGTTTTTGCAAAAGAAGAAAAATATTTTGGATGAATTGATTATCTTGTAAACAGAAAGTTGCATTAATATAACATGTTTACATGTAACTTGTATATTATTATGTTGATTGAGTGAAGAAATAAGAAAAAATGTCAAAGTGAAGGAGTGAAACACTTACTTTATAAAAAAACTTCACTTTACTTTACTTTACTTTACAACAAAACTGGCTGGATATTAACCCAGAAGCCAGATGACAGAAACGCTAAAAACCAGATGACAGAAACGGTAAAAAAGACAGTGCATTGCGATGCAATGAAAGACAACCTGGCTTAAAGAAGACGCTGTTGGTGTAAATATGGATTGTTTAGGAAAGGTAAATTTCAACATTCAACTTACCAATAACAAAGTAAAACAATCTTTGTAAGATTTTTTCTCAATATATAGATAATTATTATTTTCTTCCAATTTCTAACAACGTTAGATGTTGAACAAAAATTTTACATTTGCTGTAGCAAGAAAGTAAACACGCAATTGCTATTTTAAATTCGCGCCAATTTGAAAGTTTTGTGGCCTCTATTCGGCGGCGTGCCTCGTTGTTGTTATTATTATTATTATGATGATTCATTCTGTTTTGTCGATCTCTAAGTATAAGAAGAAATAATTTGGTGGACTTTATTATGCAAGATATCTAGAAATAGATCATTTCTCACCATGGCGTTGTGGGGATTTTGATGGTGAAGGTTGTTGAACACAACAACAGGAAAAACATGTTCCACCACGGACACATGGAGAATGAAGTACATTGATTTTATTTTTGGTGATCTGTTATATCTTCAGAAATATTGCTGTTGGTAAAAATACCAATAATAAGAGTAGGCCATGGAAGGTTGACCAAAGGTAAGAAGGTTTTATACGTTGTTTGAGTGGGTGAATACATGAGGTGGAAGTAATTAATGATTTGCAGTTACAATAAATGACTTACATTTATAGACTTGAGGCCACATGAAAAGAACTGAGATGAGCCAACATGCTATAAAGTAGATTACATGATTTCTTGTTGTTTTTCAGGAGCCCAGACATAAAGTGAATGTTTGTGGTCATTCCTTGTGAACATTATTATAGTTAGGTGAGTTCATTTTAAGATTTGTTAATTGAAGATCATTTGTTCAAAAAGAAGGACAGTGTCTGTTTTGCAGTGTTTTTTTTTAATGAATTACAAAAGTTAGAAATAGAAGCACTGCATATTAATATTAACATACTTACTATAGATACTATACATAAATATATACATAAATACATACCCTATATACTATGTATAAAAATACTATACATAATATACATACATACCTACATACATAAATACATACATACATACATACATACATACATACATACCCTACATACATACCCTACATACATACCCTACATACATACCCTACATACATACCCTACATACATACCCTACATACATAACCTACATTACATACCCTACAATACATACCCTACCATACATAACCTACAATACATACCCTACAATACATACCCTACAATACATACCCTACAATACGTACCCTACAATACATACCCTACAATACATAGCCTACAATACATAACCTACAATAGATACCCTACAATACATACCCTACAATACAATACCCTACAATACAATACCCTACAATACTATGACTCTTCTAAAACACTTGAAGGTGGGAGGTCGAATCTTCCCCCCTGGCAGCGCCCACCCTGCCGCCCCCCTGAAAGCCGTTTCTGAAAGTTGATTGATAACTTCAGTGTGAAGTTTGAAAAAAAAATAGTTGCCTTCAAAAATTTAATCAATCCTGGAAAATTGAAACTCAATGTCTAATAAAATATATATCAAACTGTAGGTAAGAAAACAGCGAATCCGATAAAAATGCTGACATTTGTTAGCTGTGTTGTTTGTAATTTTAAGCGAGCATTTGCTGCAGGCAAAGACAAAAACCGTGAAAAATTAAATTCCTCAGCCAACTTTAAAAACACAAAAATTCCCCTAACTTGGTCAAAATTTGTCCATTTTAACTCAAATCACACAAACACGAAGCTAATACCTTGGCGAATATTTATCGAAAGTATTTGGGTGAAAAAAACAAAGTTTGGCAGCTTAAAATTTAATTTTCGCGAATGCAAAATACACGCGTGTTGCCTGAAAATTTCGTGTTTTCCAGCAGAACCCAATCTCGGCTAAAACTGTCCAAAAACAGAGGAAAATCGGCAAAACAAAAAAAACAACCCCAGATAACTTTAGTTCTCGTGTAAATAAACATTTATCGAAAGTTTAAATGGGCGAAATCGGCCCAGAACGACCCAAGAAAATCGGAATTGTCTTCGTGTTTTGTTAGGCCCTTGAGCCGAAAGAAAAACGTGAGGTTAAACGAAACAAAACTCGTGCTATTTCTACCCAAAAACAATTGAATAAAGGAAATACCTTGAAATAATTGTCCACACATTGTCTCCACAGGTCCTGAGAACAATTGACACGTCTTTACAATTGATTTCCGGCACGTATTCGTGCTTAAACCCGAGCAACTTGCCGCCCTTTCAACCAAAAAACACGTGCTTCTCCCTGCTCGTTTTGCATCTCATTAACTCCTTCCTCGGAACTTTCTAGAAAGTCGGAACACAAAATGGGCCATAACTCCCGAACCGCTAGGAGTAGAAATTAGCGGAAAGCTTTACTTTCATCAGCACAATGCAGCGATCATTTTCACCAATTTGCACCCTTATTCGCACCCCAAAAAAAAGCCTTTATGATATCAAGCCCCGCTCCTTTGATCCCATTGTTCGGTCAAAGGTTGCCATTGTTTGGTCGAACGTCGATTGTTCCGGTGACAATGGGCATTGTTTAGAGTCGGCGGGTCACGTGTGATCGTAGAATAGTATATATACTAGCCGGGGCCCGGTCGCTACGCTCCCTTCCCGGAGCCCTCAAGTAACAAAAGTTTAATGTGGCTGGCGCGCTTCGCGCGCTGCATTCGCTCCCGCTCATGCCCATACATACATAAATACATACATACATACCTACATACATACATACTACATACAAACATACATACATGAGCCGGGTTCGGTCGCTTCGCTCCCTCCCCGGAGCCCCCCAAGCAACAAAAGTTTAATGTGGTTGGCGCGCGTCGCGCGCTGCATTCGCTCCCCATGC
>RQOL01000570.1:0-22513 GCA_013076295.1 Sanderia malayensis
TACATGTAAATTCAATGAAAAAGGAATGTTACTCTATGTTACTCTTCAACTTGGCAAGAAGGCTTTTTGATATGTGGGGTGGGGGCCTATAGCAATTACATAGGTAATTGCCCTGGACAGAAAAGAGACAATTTTAAGGTGACAGAATATAAAAACAAACTCCTCTTACAGACGACATGCTGAATTCAAAAGAATCGGTAATTTTTCCAATCCAAAAAATATTGTTTTGTTCCAAAATCTCAACAATACACGTGTTCACTGCGCAGAAAGAACAATTTATTCGACTACAGCGCAGTGGTCAATCTTACAGACATGTTTTCCGTAATGTGAACAACTTTGAAACGGAATATATATCCGTATCCGTTGTGAGACGGAGTTGTACAGAATGATGTATGCGTGCGTGCATCGGTACCTGCCTCGTAATGGTGTAAGAAGTTTAATGTAGCCTCGTTAATGGTATGGGCACTTTTTACTGTAGTAATTAAGTACGGTTTTAATCACCTTCGTCATAGGTAATTTAAGGTGTTAAATGCCACTTATTGCAGCTATTATTGTCGTTTAAAAGTGTTTATCTTCCCCAAATCACAGAACAGCTTTGCAATTTTAAGTTTTTGACGTCATATTTCGAATAACCCAAGCATTTGTCCGGCTATCTATCAATTTATCATTTATAAGCACAACAAACAGAGGACACATTAAGGCAGCAAAACCACAAAATATTCAAAACAGTAATCATCACTTAGCAACGTCATTATTTGCAGCATTACAAGCAACAGAAAACTTTAATTGACTGAGTTGTGGTGTACATCGTTTATTGTGATTTATTCGACTGTTAATTCGCGTAGTGACTCGAAATTTATTCATGACAACAAACATTAGCTACATTTCAGGATATTCTGCAGCCTTTGAGAAGACGATTACAATCTTAGACACGAAACATGCTGCCCGTATTGTATCATCTGCGTCTGCCATTCATCTGGAAGTTCTTTAAGATGCGATGCGACAAATGCGATATTCTACTGTTAAGAATCTCGAAGACAGTAGTTTCAAAGCATCAAGTGCTACATTACTAATTCATAAATTATGGTCAACAGAAGGCTATGCTAATAAGCAACTCGATTTCATGATTTGCAATCAGGTAAAGCGCTCGTAAAGCATGGGATTGACGCAGGTATCTTAACATTAGCATAAAGCCAGAGAGAAACGTTATCGTCTCGTCGTGTTATTTCATGAAGAAATCCAATGAAGACGTTGTTAAGCTTCCCATTATAAGTGGAGTAAACCCAAATGGAGGTGGCAGGAAAGACAAAAAACACATCGGAAAACAGCAGAGTTTAATGCAATGCCTGTTTTAGCGAGTGACGAAATGGCAATTAATTTGAAAAGTAGTAATATCGTAAAGGAGACAGCGACAAGTGAAACGACAAGGCAGATGTCGAAACAGCAACATTGTTGGAGTAGTATGAAAGAACAAGTGAATTGTGTATCTTCGCATTATAATTACAATAACAGTAGTAGTATTGGCAGTAGAAGGAGAAAAAAGGACAGAGAATTATTCAGGAATCAAAGCTAACTCTACCGACACTTGTGGAGGAGATTTATGTAACCGATCATCAGAATCAACAACAGGCTGGCGGTAACAAGACTGGGAAAAACAATAGCAACGACAGTCTGTCACTTAATCAACTTCACATCCAATCTCTTGAAAATAGAAACTCCATGGCTTTCTGGCGTTCCAAAGTAAAGGAGAAAACAGTAAAAGGGAATGACTTGAATGTGTCCTGCAGCAGACCAAAACATCTGCTACTTATCTTCCAGCGTTGAATTTTCGAACAAGAAAAAGATAGATTTTGATTTAATGTTGTCATAACAAAAGTAGCTATGTGCGCTTTTTTAATTTGTTATCATTTGTTCACGTCAAGAATCAGCTTTTTGTGTTTTTGTTTATTTTCATATCGTATTCCCCTCAGGGAAATGAGATTAGTTGTAATATTGTGAATAAGTATCTAACTCCATAATTAGCTTCGTTCTTGATTTTGTTCCAAGGCATGGATTTATGTTTATGTGTTGCAGGTGCTAAATATATCATTTTAAAAGAAACACTATTTAACTCTTACTTTAAATAGAATAGATAGATAAAAGTTGTAAATAATCGAATTCAATCACATAGGACAATTAATGCAATTCTACAATAAAACTGCATGTGCATATACAATTGAAATGAAAACTGTATATAAAGATACAATGACGATGTTTGATGAACCTCAACTTCTTTTCCATTTCAATACGAGGTATCGTAAGTTCGCTTTTGCAAACGAGGCATTTTGGCCTAGACACTATTTTCTTTTTTTTATTGCTCCACAACTTCAAGACCTCTGATTATCATGAGTTCCAAGAAAAAGGCCCCTGTACGTGGTATGTTAGATGCTAATTTATCTTTGATTGCAAACTAAGATTTTATCATGTAATAATTACCCCTGATGTAAATTTTATATTGCTCACAACACCACGTCACGGCCAGGGCCATTTGCATCCCCCCATCCAAGCACAGCCGCGGCCGCCCCGAGGGGTCATCCATCACCTTATCGATAAATAGTTTCATTTATTTACGCACTTTCTTAGAGATTCCTGGATTTTATTATGATGAAGACAAAAGAAGATATTTTAAAATCACTAAAGATTTTCCAAGGAAGCCAGCATTTAGCAGGGAGAAAAACCAGATGGCTGAAAATGAAAATGTAAATGCTTTATTACTTTATTTAGCTTTGTTTATTTCTATGATGAATATGATATGAATATATTAATTATGATTATGACTGTGATTATGATCTTCACCACACTTATTCTGATATTTACATTCTGTATGTAGGTTTATCATGTGATTACTTTTCAGTTTACTAAGACAAAACCAAGAAGAGAAGCATGTCAATTGTAATACTTAGCAAAACAAGAAGTGAGGCCATTAAGTACGATGAAATTACAACGGTATTTAATTCATGTTTATTCTGAGCTTTGGATAAGAAGCATGCCTGTAGCATGTAGTCTCCAAACATTTTGCATTTACTCTTTGTTTTCATTAGATCACAGACAAAGACCAAATTAGAGTCAATTGATTTTAATAGTCAATGTGCAATCCGTTTACATGTTGATGGTTGGGAAGGAAGAGTGAATATTTGCAAATTAATCGTAAGTTATTTTATTCATTTAATGTTTTTAACAGAAAGCTTTTGCAAGTTGACTAGTACAGCCAGTGGTCTACTTTCACCAGTAGCGGGCTACTGGCACCTGTTGTGGTTTACTTACAGCATTGGTGTTCTATCTAAGCTAGTAGTTGTCTTTTTGTGGTCTGCAATTTAAGAAGAGAAAATGAATATGAATAGATTTTCTTTGTTGTTTAGACAAATAAAACTGAAGACAGAGTTGTGATTGTGAGCAAGACTCATGGATCAGATTTCAGTTTGTAAGTAATGCTAATACATGCAAGTAATATTGAGGCCATAAAATAATGTTTATGACCATATGTCCATGCTTTCGAATTTGTTTGTACATCTGGGTATATCACATTGTTGTTGATTATTGTTTCAACCAACAGACACCATAATAGCATACACTATACACAGCCACCATAACTCATTTTTGTGTTTTGCTGAGCCAAATGGTAAAGCTAACACTAAAAATTGATTAATTGGCAAATACGCTTACCGTCTTTGCAAGGTATTGGTTTATATGCTAAGTGCAGAGGGTCCACTGTATAGCCACAAATGCTAATCTAAGCAGTGTGACCCTAGTCCTTCCCTTGATGTGACCGCACCTTGTGATTTCTTTTTGCTTTGCCTGGAATAACAAGAGTTGGCAGATACTTTCCTCACACTTTTTGTGACAAGTCTGGACAGCAGTTAGAACCCATAACTTTCTTGACAAGAGTTGAGCAGCCTAACCACTTGGCCATTTTTACCTTGACTAAAAGATGCTTGTGCTCAATTTCATTCAAATTAATTCAAGCTGGAAATTATCCTAAGAAAGTAACAAAAAATTGTTAGCCACGCAGTCAGCCAAACCTTGTTGTTCTTCATATTTACATTGCTGTTAAAGTCTTCCCTAGTTAGAAGGTGATTACATTTTGAAAATAGAAATTAATGACCAATATTTTTAGCAATTTGATTTTTGTAAAAGAATGACCTACTTTTTTATTTTTTTTATATTATTTTTTTTTAGTTTGCAGTCATATGACATTAAATCAAGAAGATTATCAATAGAGCTTTGTTCTCCATTCGATATTTTTGCGAACTACGTAAGTTGCTAAGGTCTTTATTCAAAGCTTTCCTTTACAATAGTTGCAATGAAATCTTAAATTGTACCCCTATTTTCACACAGCTTACATCAGTATCAATGGCACAGCATTACGACAACAAAACAGACCATCTATTGTATCGTTTCATTAAAATAGTTCAATAGTAGTAGTTGATTAGGTTTTCGTATATCGAATTTTTTTTCTGCATATGTGTTAAATGCGGTAAAGTCGAGACTACACAGGAATTCAGTTTGGTGATTGTTTTGTCTTGCGACATAATGCTACACTAGGAACATAAGTACTCCACGTTTAGCAAAATTTACAAATTGGCCAAGTGATTTTGATTGTGATTTCTCCTAACTTTCACTTTTCTCACTTTTGTAAGAAACTTTGTGATTTAAAGTGCTAATTTGATTTGCACTTTTACCTCTAATGTAGACAATATTTTTAACTTTATTCAGAGTTTCTACAGTGAATGGAAAAGTTGGCAATTTCTTCCTTAGTAAAGACTCTGTTGTGCGTGAGTTCAATACCAGACTTTACGTCGCCAGCATCACAATATGTTTTGCACGATTAAACTTTAATATTTTATATGACACCGACAAAAGGGTTTCGGAATGTGCTCGAGTTAACAAAGTTTTGATGGTCCTTTTAAGGTTTTCAGGCTCTTTTTTGCAGGACAATACACGAGGAGATTTAACTACATTCAACATCACACATGGACGTCGTGCCTCGTTCCAGATCCATCTCGAAACGTTCTTTTACCTGCTTGGTGAGTTGCACACGGTTATAAAATTTTTGTCGGGTCTCTGTTCCTGCCCCTCAACTATTGTTGGCCCTTTAAATTTAAAAATATGTTCAGGCGTCCCTCCTGATATAAGTAACCAGACTCTTATAAATATGGACTATGACATTTCTTCGAAAGGGCGTGTCTCCCAAGTTACATTTGCTTCCTACGTCCCTGGGAGCAGACGATATTTTTCTCATGCCAAGAAGTTTGTCACATAAGGGTTCGTGAAATCGAGGCTCCTGTGTAGTAATAGTGGTGACACAGTGTCAATATGTAACTATTGTTTAGGCGCATTTGAAAACATTTGTTGAATTTGCGCCCTATAAATGTATTTATTATTATTATAATCACTATATTATATTCATTTTAGGGATAAATGGTGGTGTGTTAATGGCTGATAATGACTTTTCATGGAGGCCGTTGTTGCGAACTACTAAAAGCGACGTTTTAGCATTGGCATACAATCACCATGTAAGTGCCAATTTTATCATTTAATTAAGTTTTTTATTGGCGAAGGTGTCGTACGGAAATATTTACAACGGGTTAATTAGGGAATTTTATTCAAATATTGATTTAGAACTATGGTAAACAAGATTATTAATCTTTGCTTGTTGTTATACTTGAACAAGAATGATTTAGTTTCCCCAGTTCCCCCTGTTACCTCACAATAAACCCCCTGTTTCAATTGAGCACCTTCTTTTGCATTGATACAGAGGTACTTTATATTGATGCATTTGATTTCTGCTTTTAGACTCACTGCTTATACTCCGGGTCGCGAGATAGGACTATACATTGTTTTGATGCTCGCCAGCCCAAGCGCCACGCATCTGTTGCCAAAGCAAAATCATCAGTTGATAACATAAAGCAATTGGAAAGCAGCGAATTCCTTTTCCTAATCAGTACGCTGGCTGGACACGTAAGTAGAATTGAACTAGATAGGAACCTTTATCCGCTGCCATCTCTAAACAACGGACATTTGTCCCGAAATTTTTCAAAATTCGTTATCTTTTTACAAATGCAACTTCTTTACATCAGACACCTTTCTACAAAGTCGGACAAAATCACCGATCCCATAGGTGTCCGTCTGCCCTCCTATATCTCGAGTTTGAAAGGGATCTTGTAATATCTTCCAGACAGACAGACAGAGATCAGGTCGGGACAGAGTATTTTTCGAGAATCAACAGTTCTTTTTTTAAGACTGTTTTTAAGAAGCTACTAGACATTGAAAGTAACAACAACAACTTTTCTATTTTCGTCATTTGGAGCTTAATTTTTTTCAAAGCCATTCATGATCCATCCATCCATTATTACCGCGAAGTCTACAATGCTTTGAATTCGTATTGCTTTCGTGGAGAATTTTTAAGAAATTATATAATCCACTGCTTTATTCACTGAGTTTGAGGTTTTCCAAAAGGCGGGACTTCCAAAAAAATAACTAATTAACTGGTGAACATTTTGGATTGATTCTCGAGAGTTCTTTTCTCATAGTTAATATGCACGAGTTAGCTACTTTAAATTGCTAACATCAGCAACCGAATGTTTTTACCCGCAGGTTGAGTTATGGGATTCTCGTGGATTTAAGCCAGTTATCTCGTACCCAGGCCACAATAACTCGCACTCGATGCTGCAACTTCATTTGGATGGAAACGAAGAATTTGTAGCTTCAGGTATACCACAAATTCAAAACTTATTTCCAACTTTTCGTGTTGGAATAGTTTTCTTTACTGTCTATCACTTTTTTGAGCTTTTCTGCGATACCATTGTTCTTTTATTTTGCTTCTTTATTTTTTAATTTTTTTTGTCGTCTGCTTCTTCTTTAGTTTTATTTTAGTTTAGCTGAGTTGAATTTAATTGTTTATTTTCCAGTTGGTGAAGATTGTGTCACGAGAATTTGGGAATTAAGGAATGCAAATCTCATCAATAGCCTCCCCAGCATTAGATTTGACAAATGCGATAAACCTGTAATGCCAGCAATTGCATTTATTGGTGGTAATATGCTGCCCAGCACCACACGTGGACTTTTGTACGCTATTCAAGACGATGTTTATTTTAAAAGTCTATGATGAATTTACATTGAATAAATATTAAATTGTAAATCCTTAAAGTGCCCCTACGGCTTTTTTTTTTATTTGCGAATTCAATAAAACTCGGTACGCTGACTTCAGATCTGAAAATTATTTTTAAATCAGACGCGTAGTTCACGAGTTATAACGTGTGAAAGTGTCGATGTTTCGTCATTTTCGCCATTTTCCTTGTCTCACTTTTAGGACTGGGTCGATCCCACTATGACATCATAGTGGGAGCTCTTTTTTCTCCCGTACTGAAGCAACAAATTTGACATCGATTTTCTCTCATACTATGGACTCGATATTTGTTTTTTTGACTTTGATGATTAGAAACAGGTCGGCGCATTATGGCATTTGAGTTTGAAAGGCTTGCGATGAGTTTGCAGCTGTGGGGAGGAATTACAAAATTCCCATGTAGTGGCTGCTCGATGAGCTTAGTGGCGGCGGGCGTAGGCCGGGGCTTGTTAATAGCAGTGCGTGGTTGGAAAAGCTTCCCACAGCGTCAGAGATATTGCATGAACAAAAGTTTATCGATTTGCATGTATCATTTCCGAAAAAATGCCTTCTCAGTGTGTTTTGCCAACTTGTGCAAACAAATCTGATAAATCGAAATCGATAGGTCTCCATAAGATTCCATTTTATGAAGACGATCGTCCTGAAGCCATCAAAAGAAGGAAGAGATGGGTCGATTTTATTACTTCGAAACGGGCAGATAAGTGGAGTTTGAGCAAGGAAACAACGATCTGTTCCGCTCATTTCACTGCAGACAGCTTTGTTAGAAAAATTTTAGTGCCAGGAACAACCCCAAGGCTTATCTGCGACAGTATTGGTGTTGTTCCATTTCCAACAATTTCAACGACTGAAAACCAAGAACTGCAGACAACGTCACGGATCAGACCAAAGGTACATACATATTGTCAGTTTTTGATGCAACCTTATACCTGTAAAATAAATGTCAAACAAATGCCTTCATTGCTAATCACGTTTATGACGATGTAGATCATCAAAGACCTGGGAAAAGAATTTATTCAACCCGGCACTTCACAGGCAGATAAGAGAGCAGGAAATGAAGTAAAAGTTAGCATTTGGGTTAGTGCTTTCGGTTGTCAATGAATGATTTGACCCTATACATGCCTACTAACTCACTCGATCAAACTTTTACTTGCAGCAGTCCCCGCAAGAGCATAAGCGCAAGAACCAGATAGCATCGTTGCGATTACTACTGGCGAAGCAAAAAAGCAAAACCAAAACACTAGAAAGTAAGGATATACTATATACAATCTGCAAGTTATACCCAACAATTCACGTTTAATGTTCATTAAAAAAGTACTTGTTCACATTACTAAATGGTATTAATTAATTAAAATAACATCTATAGGAAAGTTTAACAAGCTCAGAAGGCTAAAGTCACCCAGGAAAGGCATTCAGCAACCACTAGATGAAGCGAGCGACACGGAGGACTCTGATGCAGACCTGTGCGAAGACCTTTTGTACGAGGCAGACAACTTTGATGTCGAAGATGAAGTTATGTCAGAGTCTAGTTATGCACACTCGCAATATACAGAAGACACCGACATGGATAGTGACACTGAAGAGCCCGATGATCTGTGAGTATAGCAGAGCAGTCGCACTTGTACAACTCAACCAGCACGCACAATGTCACATGATGTTGTGCAATTGCATAATTTCCAACAATTTTCTTCTTGCTTCTTATACAGAGTTCCACTACATGGCAGCAATCATCGGGAAGAACCGAAATTTATCGTCTTTCTTACACAGCTGCTGCTCTTATTTAAATTTTGTCACTTTTGCAAAAGTGATAACCCCAGTATCGAAGCCAGAAAATGCGGCACAATGGTCAGCATTACGACACTGTGTATCAATCCAGCTTGTCGTAAGGAGTATGTTTGGAGAAGTCAACCTCTGATGACAGGAACGAAAATGCCAGCAGGCAACTTTCTTCTCGGCTTCTGCACGCTTTTGGCTGGAGGTTCAATCTCCAAAGTTTGCACAATATTTCGGCACATGCATCTTGGTACAATGTCACTGTCAACATATTTCCACCATCAAAAAGTACGTTAATAACTTTGTGGTCGCCTTGTAACTCAAATCAATAACTGTTTCTCTTTTTACTGCAATCTTGATTACCTGTCTCGTTTTTTTTTTTGCAGAAACGTTTCTTCCCAGCCATTTATTTGCATTGGCAAAAGTACCAGAAACAGTTGCTGCAAAAAATTTCGAATGACAAAGAGCCGGTGGTGCTTGCAGGAGATGCACGCCATGATAGCATGGGCCATAGCGCAAAATACTGCGTGTATTCATTGTATTCGTGTTCTAATTCTGCAGTTATTCATTTCAACCTCGTCCAGGTATGCTGGCTATATTCTTCAATCATGTTACCTTCATGTATGTTTTTGCTGCTACTAATTTTGCCATATCTAAACTTCTTCAGCGAAATCAGGCTGGCAGTAGCAGTGGCATGGAATTTATTGCCTTCCAAAATTGCCTGCAATTTCTTCATGCATCACATATATTACTGAGCAAGCTTGTAACAGATCGTCACACAAAAATCGCTAAATACATGACGGATAATCACCCGGATATTAATCACCGCTTTGACCTCTGGCATATTGCAAAAAGTAAGACCAACTTCTGACTCAGCATTACACGTAAATGCGCTATATATAGGATATGTGTCTGTGAACATAATTTGCAAACATTTGTTTTTTATTCCCAGAAATAAATAAAGTTATGACAAAACTTGGCAAGGAGAAGGGTCTCGAGATTATTAATGACTGGATAAAGTCTTGCAAAAACCATTTATATTGGAGTGCCACATCGACTTTCAACGAAGACGGCAATGTCATCTTGGCTAAATTCAAGACTTTTCTCAGCCACATCATCAATAAACATGATAATCTCGAAGACCCTTTATTCAATAAATGCCAACACGACACAAATATAACTCAGAAAAAATGGTTACTGGAAGGTTGGTGGATAACAATATTTAATGAGATGACATTATATGATAGCCATTATACAATAATGTTCTCAACACATTTGTTGCAGATTCAACTGAGTATAGAAGGTTAAAAAAAGAATTAACGAAAAAGCCATTGCTGAAGGCAATTAAAAAAATTTCGAACGACGCCCAGACAAGCTGTTTGGAAGGGTTTCACTCAGTGATCAACCAATTCGCACCAAAAATGATATGCTATTCATATCCAGGAATGTTTTGCAGGTTAGTTGTGACGATGTCCACATGCTATGCTTGTAGACATTAGGAGTATATGATTCATTGTTCATCTCAAGCTCAAGTGGGTTAAAACACTGACACTGGCTCCAGACAGTGTTATCTGTACAACATATTCTTCATTTCTAGAACTGTACTGGCTGCCATTCATTTCAATAGCAATGTGCAACGCACTATTGCCAAGAAGAAAGATGGAGCCACCAAGATTAAAGTGGTGTACCCAAAATTCAAAAATGGTGAAGCCACTGTCAGAGAAAAGCGTATTGCACCAAATTTTAGTAAGCACTGGTACACATAATTAGCTAACTCAAATTGTTAATATTATTCATCTGTTTGTATTATAGCATGTGCTTGAATTCTGTCTTTCAGCGTATATACAGGATGTCTACCAAACACTGGAAGAGTCGTTAAAAAACCCTGGTATTTTAGAGACTGCTGCTTCAGAATTGAAAGCAATGACACCATCATTCATGGATACCATGTTACAAAAGCAACCACGCGAGCTGGCAGTAAAACAATGGCAACACAGACAATCGTTGGTAGCAGTGGTGCCACCAACCACTCCAGGTACATTTACCATTGATTCTTGCATGATATCTAATTCATTGTACTGACTTCAACTGCACTAATGTCAATTCCATCTTCACAGTTGAAAGTTTGCTGCATGAGCCTGCAATCCCTCGCCAGAAAAGAGCAAAGCCAGTTTGCTCTGTTTGTAAACATCCTATGAAAGGACATAAACAGGTTACAGAGTGTGCGAAGAATAAATAACGTAAGGCTATAATAAGTAATAGAGAAGACCTGATACAGTAGATGTGATGCAATGAAAATTAACATGGTATATAACTGATATATATGTTCTTTTCCAGGAAGCTAAAAGTACTTACAAAAATTTAATCCGAATCAGGCTCTTCAACAAACCCTCTAGCCTGGCCAGCTACAACTGGGAAAGCCTGTCTAACTGCATTGTATGCACAGGCAGGTAAAGGTATTCTGTTACTCCTTCCCAAATAACCATGAAGAAGGCTGGTGAAATCTCGGTATGCGATGCTGCGCAGAAACCTAGAACAGTTTTGAATGTTGTATATTGGTATGACCATAACCAAAAAATAATTTAATTTAACCAACTAGCCAAAGAAATGTGTTGCTACTTACTGATTTTCAAATCCAGTGCGGGTGTATCTTCTTCCTCCTCTATTCTTATATTTTGCAGCTGACAATCTAACTGCAAATTTATTGAGACAGATTGGTGCAAATCCAGGATGTTCTGTGATACACTGAATTTGTCCAACCTCCTCAATAACTTCACAGTTAGAAAATGAAAGCATGCAACCATCTATTTCGGTGCAACAACGACATTCGTGTGCATTAACAAGGAATCGTGTTGCACATTTTCCACACTTGCACCTAATGAAAAGCACTGTATCACATTTGTTCGAAAATTCTGTTAATAATACTGAGGTGAAATAAACACTAGTTAGGTCGAAATGGCCTAAGTCAAACACCATCAATTTTAATGCACTTTTACTTGTAATAGTTAGTACTAACCAAGAAGATAACGGCTCAATGCCGTTAAGCGCTTCAAAAGTGCTCTCTCGTCATCTTGTTTTTCTCTAACTTCACTTTCATACCTTGCAGTGAAAGAGTCGTCAGCTACAGGATCGAATCGATCAGGCCCTACATCATCGTCAGACTCACTATCATCCGTCTTATCAACTCGATCAGCACCCGCAATTGCGTCCTCGCCATCTTCGTATTCTTCAGGACTATCAGGACTATACAATTCACTGTCAGATTTAAAACTGCTATCAGACGAAGACATTTTACATTTATGTTGACAAGAACAACTTCGATTTGCAAATGTTGCGTTATTACAATTGCACACAATTGCACAATACACTTTGCCCTTGCTGATCACACAGCGCAAGCACCTTCATCAACAAGCTGCGGTCTGTGCCCGCCGCCACTGACCACAGGTTTCCCACTATGATGTCATAGTGGGATCGACCCAGTCCTAAAAGTGAGACACGAAAGTGTGAACGCAATCTCTCGTAACTCAAAAACTACTCATCAGATCAAAAAAATATAAACGGTATCAGAATCAGCGCATTCGATTCTATACTTTTGGCCAATAAAAAAAAAAGCCGTAGGGGCACTTTAATGAAATTGATTAGCTATGATTTATTTTTTCTTTTATTGTGATCACTGTTACCCCATGCGAAGTTCAGAAATTTAATGAGTTACACATGGAGTATTTATGTTTCTCTAGTGTGTGTGCGAATATGTATGAACATGCATGTTGCCAAGACAAAATGACCACCAGCCGTTCACACTCAATCTCGACTTTACCGCATTTTGCATGCTGAAGCAATTACAAATTACTTTCGTTATTCGTGAGTTTTCAAAGCAAGAGACATCAAACACAGCTTAAATTGTTTTATTGATATAATGGAAGTGTCCTGCTCAGAATTATGAGGTGAAATGGAAGAGGATATACAGTCGACATCTGGCTAGGCCGTTTTTGGAAGTCATGCTTATCTATTTCTCCAATTATCTTTGTTGTGCATATATGATTTGAACTTTGCAGCAAGTAAATCCGAATTCCATTAGAATGAACAGGGAGGAGGTATTTGCCTCGAAGTATCGTTGCAAAAGAGATCACATGCTGTTATAAATTTTTATTTCAAAAAAGCAACCATCATGGATAGCAATACAGCAGCCCAAGCTCCTTTATTAAACGATTACAAATATGATTATTTTACCAGACGACTTCCACAAACCATTTCAGGTGGATTGAGATTGAAAATCGGCTCGCATCTTCCGATATACATTTATTTCCTTCAATTGCTCTTCTTTCTTGTGCCATTGTTGATAGCTTCTTTGTTGACGATTCCTGCAGAAACCAATCCAGACCTGAGAATCGCTTTCAGCTATGTTTACGGTGCCTTAATGTTTTCCATAATGCTGCTGACACACGGAAGCTTGTTATTAATGGAGAGAAAGTCTTCTTGCAATGAAACTAATATTCCCAAATCGAAAGAGCTGTCATTGGATGAAAGTGACACTGAATTGCAATTGCAGAAATGCTGTAGCATGCAAACTTTGCAGTTTATCATTCAAAAGAAAAGATATTATTTCAATATTTTTTTCCACGCACTGATCGGTGGTATAGTAGATGGAGTTGTGTTTCAATTTCTTCTTCCAAGCAGGACGAATGCTGCTTTTGGAAATTACACAGCTTCAATTGTTTATTTATCATATCATGGTTTGTGGTCTGCATCGGACAGCATTGTTTATTGGGACAAACACCGCCCGAACCAGCACAGTTCCGCACAACGGATCACTTTGATTTATCACCTCTTATGAGACCCTTTTATGTTGGATGCTTTGCGATTGTTGGGTTGATTGCAATTTTTGAACCGAGTACTTCATCGGTAGACTTTGCGCTTCGAATTGCATTTCCCTTCTTACCCCTTATATGGACACTGGGGATCCTACCCTCTCTGGACTCCCTGTTTGCATGGCTTGGGGATCAGGTGCTTGTCCAGCTTCTTGGGGGCTCTCCAATGGCCAATGATGTCAGGTAAGTCTGACTACAGTGATCACCAATGAGCTCTTAAATTTGCATGCTCAACGATGTTGATTGGAATTTGGTTTTTTTCAGGTTATGCATCATGTTTGTAATGTCTGCGGCTGAAATAGGCATCGTCTTTGCAATTCCGAATTCCCTTGCATCAATAATCATCTCAACTTGCTTCGGTTTGGTCCTCAGCTTAGACATTTGCTCATTGCTTGAAGGCATTCTCTCCAAGTTGCGAAAAAGAGCTGATGGTGAAATAAAAGAATCATTTACACACTTCTCACTGTCAAATTTCTGCATTTGATATTGATGCTTGTGGCATCCGCAGCAATATCTTGTACAACAGAAGTCCTACTGTCTCAGACAAAGAAGTCAGAACTCATTGACATACTTGGATACACTGTTATTGTGTGTTTTGCCATTGTGCAACTGAAAGGAAGGTTGCTTTCCATTTACATGTTTTTTGGACTTCTTCGCAATCCAATATACAAGACCCTGCAGAAATCTCGAGTGAAGAGGATCATTGGCTTATTGAGAAAATTGCTGATAAATAGTGGTGAGTATGACATTGTCAATCATACAGTCCAATCTGCATAGCTCAAACTTGTGTAACTGTCCAATTCGAACTATAAGTTCTCCCTCTCTTCAAAAGTTATTTAAGTACCAGAGCAAATCTTTATAATTGAAACCTTTTGTGATTCGAACATTTCACACTTCTCCAGGGTGTTTAAGGTAGACAGAATTGGCTGAGCTTTATATCAATGTATCACCATGCCTTCTCCCCATGATTTCGTCCCAACTAGATACAGTTTCTCGTACGAATTCGGTTGGACCGGCTTACTTCTTCAACATCGTAACACCATAACGAGGCCCTTACGTAATTGTTCTCGCACTCCCCCCTCTACAGTCATGTCCCTTCGCATCCTTCACTGTTCTAGAACTTCGATCAGCTCGTTGTACTCGCTAATCACCACAGCTATTGACATTGATACAAGTGGCTTTATTTTCAAATTGAATATAGAGTGGATTTTCTTGCAATATCAAACGAACGTGCAAGAAAATGAGCAATTTGCTCGTTAGAGATAGAGGGCATATCGATTGCAGAGCATATATTTACAGATATGCATATCATATGGGACAGACATATACATGATTTAGAGTCATATGGTATATGCTACGGGAGACGAATTAGCACATACTTATATTAGTGACATTTGTTCATTCAAAATATTATCAAACGCCATTATCGATTCAGCGTTTTGATTAAACTCTTAATTGCTTTGTCCGGAAAAGACAAACATTTTCGTTTGTGTGCAATATTTGTTATTGCCAGTTTTACTTCGAGGTGATCCAAAGATATTTCAAGTCTTTAAAGAGAATGCGCAAGAATGCAGCAAGTTATAATTACTGAATATCTAACGCGCGGTTTTTCCATTACAGTATCACCTCTGCTATGCGTTGCTTTCTTGGCTCTGAGTTCAAAACAGAGTGATGTAACAACGAAGAGTTTCATCCATACATTGGCCTCCTGTAGAGCTTTCAGATATGTATGACGTCACATATTTTCATATGGATAACTTTCTCAGTCCAATTTATTACGCAATGCTCCTATCAGCTTCTGATAACAGTCTTGTGAAATTGAATGCTGAAGTAATAAATACCGTAAATCCTCGAATAAGCCCCCGTTCGAATAAGCGCCCCCTCGATTAAGCCCCCACCTAAAAAATCATTTTTGCAAATAAGCCCCCCCCTCGAATAAGCCCCATGGGGTCTTATTCGAGGGAAGCATAAGTGCAGAACAATATCTTAATTCGAGAAAGCCCCACAGGACAATAGCTATACAGTATCATTTCCTTTGACTCAGACAAAAAAGCAAAAAGAAACGCGATTTTCATGATGATAAACGAATTATTGTTAGATCTTCACACAGCACTTTGTGAAAAAAGTCTAGCTGATTGAGAAAATTATGTCGTCTTTTTTCTGTAAACCTTTGAGGAAAAAGCAAAACTTTGAATTAAGCCCCCCTCGAATAAGCCCTCCCTCGAATAAGCCCCCACCCAAAAATTCATTTTTGCAAATAAGCCCCGGGGCTTATTCGAGGATTTACGGTAAGAACGGAATGTAATAGATTTTTCTTGAATAATAATAAAATAGATACATAATACTAAGCTATTCGTTTTGTTCCATTATTTCATTGCATGATTCCATCTTTCAAACGTCCAATTTCATATTTGCTTACCGACATTGTTTGTTTTCAGGCTTGGCAAGATGCTACTGGATGCAGCCTGGACATCACCTTACTAATGCTAGTGAAATTCTCCGGAATATCAGTCAAGGAATGGTGGAGTGGAATGGACCCTTATCTACAATTATTACTCATTCATTTAATACGATCTCGCATGCAATACGCATGGAACTGCTTATCATTCTACGCAAGATACACCGCCAAGTTTTACCACAGCAGCAAAGTGCGTCACCAATCATACAAGAAAGTTGCCTTGATCTCGACTTTTTTGTCGCCTTTTTGGATATGTTTTTTCGTGATTGCCGTTCTCTTCGAAGCTCCTCTGCTGCCATTATTCACGCTGCCGCTGTTTTTCACGGGTTTTCCACGCCCTCGGCGCTTCTGGCCGAATGCAGACTTGCCAATCAACGCGTCTTCCTCCGATTGGGTATATTACAAACAGCTGATTGAACCACTCGTTGGCCAGCTCAAAGATGTGATCAACACTGGCAGTTTGTGCAACGTATCTGCTGGAGATTACTTTCTTGCACGATTTCAAGACCGCCTCGTTTGGCTGTCGGTTTTGGAGCGAGGCTACATGCACACGAACGTCGTCGTGAAGGGACTGGAACTGGCAGAGACGTCATGTCACACGGCTGAAGCTGCAAAAATTGACGACGTATTTGAGGCGGTGTCGAATGATAAACCGGGTTTTTCGTGTTTCAATCCCTATCCGACGCACGTGCTGACTCCGTATGATTTTCTTGATTTGCACACGTATTCGGATGCCAAGAATGTGCTGACCGGCGTGATAGACCGTCCGGAGAATCTGAAAAACTTGCAAAATCATTTCGTGAAATCACTTACCTGGGTTCTGTTGAGATATTGCAAGCTGCGACGCGACCAAGGCCTTGGTGATGGCCCAACAATGGAGGAGGTAAAAGCAAAAAACGAGGAGAAACGCAGTAAGGGCCCATTTAGACCCCTGCTGACAAATGAAACACGGGGCACTATAGTATCAAGCATTTTAGAAGACAGGAATAAGTCGATGAGCTTGCATTCGAAGAGCTCTATCTCTGACAACAGTATGACCGCATTGTGGAATGCGAAAAATGCCAGCAGCCTAAATGAGCCAATCAGAATGGCACCATTGAAAGGAGGCCAGCAGAATAAATCAGCTGGTCTCCATGATAGTGGAATGCCCGCAATGCACGGTCATCATCGTAAGGATGCAAAAGATGCAGCTAATTTTAATTTCAGAGGGCCTAACATTGTAATGGATGATGATGATTTTGATGATTTTGGATTCGACGATCTTGACAACAGTTTGCCGCGAACTAATTCGTGGGAGAGCAACAACTTTGATAATGCCACTAGCAACACAGCAGCCCAACAGGAGCCTCATTTCAAACCTGACAGAACTCATCACGAGGCTGTTGCTGATGACATCATGCGACCTTATCCTTCGGAGCGGACAAGAGGATTGAGCAAGAAACATACCCTTCCTACTCTTACTGCTGAAATCAGCTCACCCCATTCCACTCAGATTGAGCCTCCTATTCGTTGGAAAGACTCGATTCCAGTTGAATCGTCTGATACTGCACCGCATGAAAAGATGTTCGTAGAGGACTGGTTTAGACACGTCATTTCCATAATGAACTTCGAAAGTCACGGGGAACATGTGATGGAGAGCATTGCATCAGATCGCGGACTATTGTTCATATTTCGCAAACTTGTTCTCTCATGCTTCTTCACGTGCCAAGAGCAGCGCCAACACGGAGCACTGGATGTCTGGCGCGTATTCAATGGCGAACTACCCTGGTCTCAGTATTCATACTGGTTGGAAGAGGATACAGAGCTGAAAGATCAAGTGCTACTGGCCTATAGGTAACAAGAACTGCTATTTTTTATCACATGCTACTATCATTGTTTTTGCAGTGGAAGCCCAATAAGGTCAACATTGGGCATCCATGTCAGATCGACTACCATTCGGGTTAAATGGTAGTCGATCTGAGGAGTCAATCTAACGAGTTGTACTATCGACAAGACAGTCTTCGATAATCGAGAGTTTTTGTTTGATTCCTATCTTGTTTTAAGGTATGCTTTTAAAATCATGTATGACGAAGCAGTCCTTGGACCAATTGAAGATTTCGAAGAACTTGCTGAAACGTTCATGGATTACGAAGAGAATTGGCACATGGGCATCGACACAGACCAGGCATGGACCGATGCTGTCTTAGCAAACACTCCAAGTTTATTATCAGTTGGAAACGATACAGAAAATGTAAGTGGAGCATGTTATTTTGCTTCTCTCAAATCAACTCATGCTGAAGGAAATTTATTTTGAGTTGAAAAATCTAAAGCATGAATAACTTGTTATTTCGTCTATTTGCAATCGAAAGCAAAACTCAATATGTATGTGTCATGTACAATTAAATTCTTGCAACTCGAACTCGCGATAACCCGAACCTCTGATAACTCGAAATTGCGTTCTCCTTCAAAGCTTTCCATTCCTTTCGAAGTCTCGATAACGTTAACGTGAACTATCCGCATTGGTCCCTTGGAGGTTGAAGTTATCGAGATTTATTGTATGGCTTCAAATGACAGGTTGTGCGGAGAAAGGAAGAAGTTCCAGTAAATTAGAACTTCAGAAATATTAAGTATCGCCTTTCATCCGTGTATACGGAATCTTCAACTTGAACGTTATATGCATATGTTAGTTATGTGTAGATTCAGTTGTATTCTATTTTGATTGCTCGACAGGGAACTTTTACGAGTCGCGTACTGACAAAGCAAACTATCAACGTACCAATTGGAAGACTCGATTCAGAAAACGTGCGGGCCATCTGGGCATCGCTTTCATTGGAGCTGTATTACTTTACGAACGACGACGAAGAGCGATACAGCATACAAGCGCATTCATCACATTTGAGAAACATCGTAATACAAGCCGCAGACCCACCTTTGGGTTACCCTGTCTTCTCATCAGGTTTGCTTAATATCACTTCGTGGTGATCTTCGACATGCTTCGATTTTCAGAGCTTAAGATCAAAGGGATACATTTTTACAGCTATGTACATACAGCAAATACTTATACAGGTATGTACATACAGTAGTTACAGTATGTCCTCGCATAAAAGCAATAAGATTTTTTGTGCAGCCTATTTTATTGAACAAAAAATCATTGTCTCTCCTATTGTTCTCTGCAAGGAACCAGGATTGAGTTTCTGTTTCTTTAATGCGGGAACTTATACTGTGCTAATACGGGTAGGTGTACATACAGTAAATACTTTGTCATTACGCTTTGTTACTTAAAACTTGTATATCATAGACACATAGCACTGTTAACTTATTATCTGCTAACTATTATTATTACATCTATACGTTTCTATATATAAAACTTTGTTTAAATATTCGGTTTAAAAATGATGGGGGAGTGGGTTCTTTGTCATGTGTGTATTTTAGATTTAATATATTATGGATGGGGAAATGAGTCAAGATTTTTTGAATTAAGGTGCATGATCTTAATGCATTATCTGTCATTGTGATTGAACCATTTTCATTGCTATTCAAATGTATTTGGCTGACAAGAAAGGGGGTATACTCGTGGGGTGAATGGGCCGAAAAGTCCCCTGAGAACGAACCTCTCTGACATTGAGTTAAAATGTGACCACAGCTGCATACGCTCGAGGCTCCAGCATGCCAATGCTATTTGTTATGTTGTAGTCAATTGAATTCAAATTCAAGCTCTTCACCGAGTTGTGACAAATATGATTCGTATCCAGACCTCCTACTATGAACATCGTGCTATCGTCACTTCCTGCTGCAACCAAGGCAACGCCAGCCCCAGATCTCGGATCGAGCGTATGTTTTATGATGAGCCACATGTTCAAGCCTGAGTTGTATTTTTCTATCGAGTCCAGCATGCAATTCGGGCTCTGTCCCCGATTGCGAATATCCTATCGCTGTGGACGATGACGCCGTGGTTCATCCTAGCTTTGTTCAAATCAGCCATGTCTTTCCATCGATTAACATTCGGGTCGTAGACTTCGCAGTGTTCGATTTCACTGATGCCGCAGTATCCTCCCACAGCGTGCAATCTACCTGCGTATGCTGCAGTGCCAAAATGACTTCTCGGAAACCGCATTGGTTGAACGTGTGTCCATATATTGAGTACTGGGTCATATCTTTCCACCGTTTTCAATGCGGAGCCACCCTGTGAGCCACCCAGTGCATATAGCCAACCTTCTAGGACTGCCAATGAGACTGCACCTGAAATTAAATGCAATTGATTCTTTTTTTATCAATTTCATGATCTCGACAAAGGCTTTCGGAAGATGAAAATGCATTTTGATATATTTTATATAACGCATACCCTTTGTCCATGCTACCTATTATACTAAGCAACAAGATCTTCACAAATGATGAATGTGGGTAGCTCTTATACATAACTAGATAGAAATACATATGTATTGTACTAATATAGTATACACACAGCTCTAATGGCTTAGGTATATGCCGCGATGTGCTCACTGCAATGAATTCAGTTTATTTCAAACTCATAAGGGACCCACCAGAGTGTGTTTGAGATAAAAGAGCACACTACGCTGTAGGAAATCTGCTAATACAAGTCAAAGGAGTGCAACTATAACTGATATAGCAAAACAAGTCAATAGTTTTAGGGACTGAAGATGCTTACCTTTGCATTCTTGCAGTTTGGCAACACTGGCCCATTGATCTGTGGTTGGATCGTATTTATCAACCGTGTTCAGGTCTTCTCTGTCGTGCCCCTTTCCTCCAGCCACATAAACCAATCCATCCAGCAGTATTGCCGACGCGTATTTCCGTCCTTGCGGTAGTGATGTCTTTGTTTCCCAGTAATATTTGGTGACGTCATAGCACTCGACTGTTTTGAGCACCCCAGACCGATCTGAAGTCAACAAGAAGATTGGTTATCACTGTAAACCACCCTGTTTTTAAGTTGAAACTCATTGAAATCCACTGTGAGGTGTCACGTTAGACGGGAGTTAGCACTGCAGGTTATTCATTCATGGTTACATGCTCAAATGAAGTGCTGTTGTTTACTAACAAGGAGACTGTTAGAGGTGCACAGTTGATAACGTACTGGCGTGATTTAATAGCGGGCTTAAATCACGCCGGTATGACTGTCCATTATTGTATAAACATATCTGCTTTTTAGAGGCACAACAATACCTCTAAACTAACCTCGTACAAGGTTGCAGAGACCGCTACTAGGATATGTTTCCCAATGCACGGATTTCACGACAGAAGAAAGTAAATTTAAAAAAATTATCGTATTCATACTTTCGCCTCCAATCACTAGAATCTTTTTCGTAAAGATTTCTCTTGGATTTACTTGCATCACCTGATTCTGTTCTCGTCTTTCCGGCACCAAATGGTAATCCAATGCTTGCAGCAGGAACTTTCTGCAATCTGGGTTGACCATAACCATTTCCTCCTTCGCAAGAATATCAATGAGAAATTTCCTTGTGAGCAGCGGCACCCTGAGACACTGCAGTAACTGTGCCAAGTATTTCCCGCGCTGTTTTTCGTCGCGTTTCACCCAGCCTACCATTGCAGCGTATACCTCGCTTTCATGTGTCACATTCAATTCATCATTGGATATCAATTGGTAGACTTGTTTATAATCCAATTCAGCGAATTCCTTTGTTTTCGACACGGCTCTGAAGTTCTGCCTCGAGAACTCCTGTGCATCTCTATGGGCCTTCTTGCAATGGTATTTCTCGGCTAGGTACGCAATACCAATGCAGTTGGCACAGTCGATGTTGTTGCGCAAGAATTCAAAACACGCATCTTGCACGCTTTCAAACTGAAACATGTGTGCTGCTTCCAAAAGTTCCTCGATTATACCCGGCTTAATGTCGATTTTACCTGTATAAGCGTATGAAATCAACTGTCTGAATGCATCCAGTGTAACGCCGTTTAACTTAATTACTTCTTCCCGGCTTTCTAATAAATTGCTCGCGAACATCGTGTAAAAATAGATGCTTCTCGAAGCTAGGATGACTCTGTGTGCTCGAAATTCTACGTCCTTGTGTTCTTCGGCGATCTTCAAAGTCACGTCGCAAAAGTCTCCATTCAACCGAAATTTCGTCAGCTGGGAAAATGCGTCTTCAAAAGAGCTCTGATCTATGTGAACAAAAGATTCCATTTTTGTACGCGTTTCTACGTTTGTAATTGCTTTCAATCTTTATCAATTTTACTTTTTTTAATTAATTTTATAGCGTCGTTCAATATTAATTGGTAATTTGATCGCTAACAACATTG
>RQOL01000571.1:0-22474 GCA_013076295.1 Sanderia malayensis
ACATACCCTACAATAATACCCTACAATACATACCCTACATTACATACCCTACAATACATACCCTACAAAACATACCCTACAATACATACCCTACAATACATACCCTACAATACAGACCTTACAATACATACCCTACAATACATACCCTACATAACATACCCTACAATACATACCTACAATACATACCTACATACATACCCTACCATACATACCTTACAATACATACCCTACAATACATACCCTACAATAAATACCCTACATAACATACCCTATGATACATACCTTACAATACATACCTTACGATACATACCCACGATACATACCCTACCTTACATACCGACAATACATACCCTACAATACATACCCTACAATACATAACCTACAATACATACCCTACAATACATACCTACATAACATACCCTACAACACATACCCTACAATACATACCCTACAATACATACCCTACAATACATACCCTACTATACATACCCTACATAACATACCCTACTATAAATACCCTACAATACATACCCTACAACACGTACCCTACAATACATACCCTACAATACATACCCTACAATACATACCTACAATACATACCCTACAATACATAACCTAATACATACCCTACATACATACCCTACAATACATACCCTACAATACATACCTACAATACATACCCTACAATACATACCCTACAATAAATACCCTACAATACATACCCTACATTACATACCCTACAATACATACCCTACAAAACATACCCTACAATACATACCCTACAATACATACCCTACAATACAGACCTTACAATACATACCCTACAATACATACCCTACATAACATACCCTACAATACATACCTTACAATACATAACCTACACTACATACCCTACCATACATACCTACAATACATACCCTACAATACATACCCTACAATAAATACCCTACATAACATACCCTATGATACATACCTTACAATACATACCCTACGATACATACCCTACGATACATACCCTACTTACATACCCGACAATACATACCCTACAATACATACCCTACAATACATAACCTACAATACATACCCTACAATACATACCCTACATAACATACCCTACAACACATACCCTACAATACATACCCTACAATACATACCCTACAATACATACCCTACTATACATACCCTACATAACATACCCTACTATAAATACCCTACAATACATACCCTACAAACATACCCTACAATACATACCCTACAATACATACCCTACAATACATACCTTACAATACATACCCTACAATACATAACCTATAATACATACCCTACCATACATACCCTAAAATACATACCCTACAATACATACCTTACAATACATACCCTAAAATACATACCCTACAATAAATACCCTACAATACATACCCTACATTACATACCTACAATACATACCCTACATAACATACCCTACAATACATACCCTACAATACATACCCTACAATACAGACCTTACAATACATACCCTACAATACATACCCTACATAACATACCCTACAATACATACCTACAATACATAACCTACACTACATACCCTACCATACATACCTTACAATACATACCCTACAATACATACCCTACAATAAATACCCTACATAACATACCCTATGATACATACCTTACAATACATACCCTACGATACATACCCTACGATACATACCCTACAATACATACCCGACAATACATACCCTACAATACATACCCTACAATACATAACCTACAATACATACCCTACAATACATACCCTACATAACATACCCTACAACACATACCCTACAATACATACCCTACAATACATACCCTACAATACATACCCTACTATACATACCCTACATAACATACCCTACTATAAATACCCTACAATACATACCCTACAACACATACCCTACAATACATACCCTACAATACATACCCTACAATACATACCTTACAATGCATACCCTACAATACATAACCTATAATACATACCCTACCATACATACCCTAAAATACATACCCTACAATACATACCTTACAATACATACCCTAAAATACATAACCTACAATACATACCCTACCATACATACCCTACGATACACACGACGCCACATTTCTAAAGAAAGTAAAGGTGGGAGGTCGAATCTCCCCCCCCTGCCATGCGACCGCCCCGCGCCCACGCCGCCCCCCTGAAAGCCGCTTCCGAAAGTTGATAGCTTCAGTGTGAAGTTTGAAAAAAAAAGTTGCGTTCAAAAATTTAATCAATCCTGGAAAATTTAAACCCAATCTCTAATAAAAAATACATCAAACTGTAGCTAAGGAAACAGCGAATCCGATAAATATATCCACATTTCTTAACAGTGTTGTTTTGAATTTTAAGTGAGTATTTAGTTCAGCCCAACACAAAAGCCGTGGAAAAATTTATTCATCAGCCAACTTTAAGAACACAAAAATTCCCCTAACTTGGTCAAAATTTGTCCATTTGAACTCAAATTACACCAGCATGAAGCTAATACCTTGGCGAATAAGTATCGAAAGTAATTGGGTGCATGTGAAAAGCTTTTCGCAATTTTAGTTGTAAATTTTTGAAGTCCAAGACATGATTTTCTTCATCAAAAATAGTCATGACATCAAACCCGTGCAAAAATTAGCATTTAAAACCCGATTCACCAACTTTCAAATTAAATTAACGTGGCCAATTTTTGTCCTACAGAACCCACGAAAATATCAAAAAGAAGCCAATAGCCTGTAGAACATTTATCGAAAGTATTTGGGTGAAAAAAAACAAAGTTTTGGCAGGTTGAAATTTAATTTTCGCGAATGCAAAACACACGCGTGTTGCGTGAAAATTTCCTGTTTTCCAGCAAAACCAAAACTCGGCTAAAACTGTCCAAAAACAGAGAAAAATCAACAAAACAAGAAAAAAAAACCATATAACTTTAGTTCTTGTGTAAATAAACAGTTATCGAAAGTTTAAATGGAAAAAATCGGCCCTGAACGACCCGATAAAATCAAAATTGTCTTCGTGTTTTGGTTAGGCCCTCGAGCCGAAAGAAAAACGTGAGGTGAAACAAAACAAAACTCCTGCTATTTAAAGCCAAAAACAATTGAATAAAGGAAATACCTTGAAATAATTGTTCACCAATTGTCTCCACAGGTCTTGACAACAATTGACACGTCCTTACAATTGATTTCCGGCAGGTATTCACGTTTAAGCCGAGCAACTTGCCGCCCGTTCAACTAAAAAAACACGTGCTTCTCCCTGCTCGTTTTGCATCTAATTAACTCTGTTGGCCGAACTTTCTAGAAATTCGGAACACAAAATGGGCCATAACTCCCGAACCGCTTGGAGTAGAATTTAGCCACATACTTTACTGTGATCAGCACAATGCAGCGATCATTTCTATACCGATTTGCACCCTTATTTGCACCCCAAAAAAAAGCCTTTATGGATACAACGAAATTCCTTTGATCCCATTGTTTTTTCGAACGTCGATTGTTCAAAAGACAATGGGCACTGTTCACAGTCGGCGGGTCACGTGTGATCGTAGAATAGTATATATAGACTAGCCGGGGGCCCGGTCGCTTCGCTCCCTCCCCGGAGCCCCCCAAGCGACAAAAGCTTAATGTGGTTGGCGCGCTTCGCGGGATACATTCGCTCCCGCTCATGCCCATACATACATACATACATACATACATACATACATACATACATACATACATACATACATACATACATACATACATACATACATACATACATACATGTGCCGGGTTCGGTCGCTTCGCTCCCTCCCCGGCGCCCATCAAGTAAAGAAAGCTTAATCTGGTGGGCGCGCTTCGCGCGCTGCATTCGCCACCGCTCATGCCCATACATACATACATACATACATACATACATACATACATACATACCCTACAATACATACCCTACAATACATACCCTACAATACATACCCTACATAAACATACCCTACAATACATACCCTACAATACATACCCTACAATACATACCCCACAATACATACCCTACAATACATACCCTACAATACATACCCTACAATACATACCCTAGAATACATACCCTACAATAAATACCCTACATACATACCCTACAATACATACCCTACAATACATACCCTACAATACATACCTTACAATACATACCCTACAATACATACCCTACAATACATACCTTACAATACATACCCTACAATACATAACCTACAATACATACCCTACCATACATACCCTACAATACACACGACGCCACATTTCTAAAGAAAGTAAAGGTGGGAGGTCGAATCTTCCCCCTGCCAAGCGACCGCCCGCGCCCACGCTGCCCCCCTGAAAGCCGCTTCCGAAAGTTGCTAGCTTCAGTGTGAAGTTTGAAAAAAAAAAGTTGCCTGCAAAAATTTAATCAATCTTGGAAAATTTAAACTCAATCTGTAATAAAAAATATATCAAACTGTAGCTAAGGAAGCAGCGAATCCGATAAATATATTCACATTTCTTAACAGTGTTGTTTTGAATTTTAAGAGAGTATTTAGTGCAGCCCAACAGAAAAGCCGTGAAAAAATTTATTCCTCAGCTAACTTTAAAAACACAAAAATTCCCCGAACTTGGTCAAAATTTGTCCATTTTAACTCAAATTACACCAACATGAAGCTGATACCTTGGCGAATAAGTATCGAAAGTAATTGGGTGCATGTGAAAAGCTTTTTGCAATTTTAGTTGTAAATTTTTGAAGTCCAAGACATGATTTTCTTCATCAAAAATAGTCATGACATCAAACCCGGGCAAAAATTAGCATTTACAACACGATTCACCAACTTTCAAATTCAATTAGCGTGGCCAATTTTTGTCCTACACACCCCACGAAAATATCAACATGAAGCTAAAAGCTTGGCGAACATTTATCGAAAGTATTTGGGTGAAAAAAACAAAGTTTTGGCAGCTTAAAATTTAATTTTCGCGAATGCAAAACACACGCGTGTGGCATGAAAATTTCGTGTTTTCCAGCAAAACCCAAACTCGGCCAAAACTGTCCAAAAACAGAGGAAAATCAACAAAACAAAAAAAACAAAGCCATATAACTTTAGTTCTTGTGTAAATAAACAGTTATCGAAAGTTTAAATGGAGAAAATCGGCCCAGAACGACCCGAGAAAATCAAAATTGTCTTCGTGTTTTGGTTAGGCCCTCGAGCCGAAAGAAAAACGTGAGGTCAAACAAAACAAAACTCGTGCTATTTAAAGCCAAAAACAATTGAATAAAGGAAATATCTTGAAATAATTGTCCACCCATTGTCTGCACAGGTCCTGACAACAATTGACACGTCTTTACAATTGATTTCCGGCACGTATTCACGTTTAAATCCGAGCAACTTGCCGCCCGTTCAACTAAAAAAACACGTGCTTCTCCCTGCTCGTTTTGCATCTCATTAACTCTGTCCTCGGAACTTTCTAGAAAATCGGAGCACAAAATGGGGCATAACTCCAGAACCGCTGGGGTTAGAAATTAGCCAAATAGTACACTATGATCAGCACAATGCAGCGATCATTTCTATACTGATTTGCACCCTTATTTGCACCCCCAAAAAAAGCCTTTATGGATACAACGAAATTCCTTTGATCCCATTGTTTTTTCGAACGTCGATTGTTCCGGAGACAATGATCCATTGTTTGGTCCCTGCGGGTCACGTGTGGAACAATCTTATTATATAAGAGACTAGCCGGGGCCCGGTCGCTACGCTCCCTCCCCGGAGCCCATCAAGCTCAAAAAGCTTAATGTGGTTGGCGCGCTTCGCGCGCTGCATTCGCTCCCGCTCATGCCCATACATACATACATACATACATACCTACATGGGCCGGGATCGGTCGCTTCGCTCCCTCCCAGGAGGCCGTCAAATAAACAAAGCTTAATCTGGTTGGCGCGCTTCGCGCGCTGCATTCGCTGCCGTTCATGCCCATGCATACATACATACATACATACATACATACATACATACATACATACATACATACATACATACATACATACATACATACCTACATACATACATACATACATACATACATACATACATACATACATACATACATGAGCCGGTTCGGTCGCTTCGCTCCCTCCCCGGAGCCCATCACATAAACAAAGCTTAATCTGGTGGGCGCACGTCGCGCGCTGCATTCGCTACCGCTCATGCCCATACATACATACATACGTACATACATACATACCCTACAATACATAACCTACACTACATACCCTACATACATACCCTACAATACATACCCTACATAACATACCCTACAATACAAACCCTACAATACATACCCTACAATACATACCCTACAATACATACCCTACAATAAATACCCTACAATACATACCCTACATTACATACCCTACAATACATACCCTACATAACATACCCTACAATACATACCCTACAATACATACCCTACAATACAGACCTACAATACATACCCTACAATACATACCCTACATAACATACCCTACAATACATACCTTACAATACATAACCTACACTACATACCCTACCATACATACCTTACAATACATACCCTACCATACATACCCTACAATACACCTGACGCCACATTTCTAAAAAAGTAAAGGTGGGAGGTTGAATCTTCCCCCCTGCCAAGCGACCGCCACGCGCCCACGCTGCCCCCTGAAAGCCGCTTCCGAAAGTTGCTAGCTTCAAAGTGAAGTTTGAAAAAAAAAGTTGCCTTCAAAAAATTAATCAATCTTGGAAAATTTGAAACTCAATCTGTAATAAAAAATATATCAAACTGTTGCTAAGGAAGCAGCGAATCCGATAAATATATTCACATTTCTTCAAAAGTTTTGTTTTGAAATTTAAGATTGTATTTAGTGCAGCCCAACACAAAAGCCGTGGAAAAATTTATTCATCAGCCAACTTTAAAAACACAAAAATTCCCCTAACTTGGTCAAAATTTGTCCATTTTAACTCAAATTACACCAACATGAAGCTGATACCTTGGCGAATAAGTATCGAAAGTAATTGGGTGCATTTGAAATACTTTTCACAATTTTAGTTGTACATTTTTGAAGTCCAACACATGATTTTCTTCACCAAAAATAGCCATGAAATCAAACCCGTGCAAAAATTAGCATTTAAAACACGATTCACCAACTTTCAAATTAAATTAACGTGGCCAATTTTTGTCCTACAGAACCCACGAAAATATCAAAAAGAAGCCAATAGCCTGTAGAACATTTATCGAAAGTATTTGGGTGAAAAAAACAAAGTTTTGGCAGGTTGAAATTTAATTTTCGCGAATGCAAAACACACGCGTGTTGCGTGAAAATTTCCTGTTTTCCAGCAAAACCAAAACTCGGCTAAAACTGTCCAAAAACAGAGAAAAATCAACAAAACAAGAAAAAAAAAACCATATAACTTTAGTTCTTGTGTAAATAAACAGTTATCGAAAGTTTAAATGGAAAAAATCGGCCCTGAACGACCCGATAAAATCAAAATTGTCTTCGTGTTTTGGTTAGGCCCTCGAGCCGAAAGAAAAACGTGAGGTGAAACAAAACAAAACTCCTGCTATTTAAAGCCAAAAACAATTGAATAAAGGAAATACCTTGAAATAATTGTTCACCAATTGTCTCCACAGGTCTTGACAACAATTGACACGTCCTTACAATTGATTTCCGGCAGGTATTCACGTTTAAGCCTGAGCAACTTGCCGCCCGTTCAACTAAAAAAACACGTGCTTCTCCCTGCTCGTTTTGCATCTAATTAACTCTGTTGGCCGAACTTTCTAGAAATTCGGAACACAAAATGGGCCATAACTCCCGAACCGCTTGGAGTAGAAATTAGCCACATACTTTACTGTGATCAGCACAATGCAGCGATCATTTCTATACCAATTTGCACCCTTATTTGCACCCCAAAAAAAGCCTTTATGGATACAGCGAAATTCCTTTGATCCCATTGTTTTTCGAACGTCGATTGTTCAAAAGACAATGGGCACTGTTCACAGTCGGCGGGTCACGTGTGATCGTAGAATAGTATATATAGACTAGCCGGGGCCCGGTCGCTTCGCTCCCTCCCCGGAGCCCCCCAAGCGACAAAAGCTTAATGTGGTTGGCGCGCTTCGCGGGCTACATTCGCTCCCGCTCATGCCCATACATACATACATACATACATACATACATACATACATACATACATACATACATACATACATACATACATACATACATACATACATACATACATACATACATACATACATACATACATACATACATACATACATACATACATACATACATGAGCCGGGTTCGGTCGCTTCGCTCCCTCCCCGGAGCCCATCAAGTAAAGAAAGCTTAATCTGGTGGGCGCGCTTCGCGCGCTGCATTCGCCACCGCTCATGCCCATACATACATACATACATACATACATACATACATACATACATACCCTACAATACATACCCTACGATACATACCCTACAATACATACCCTACATAACATACCCTACAATACATACCCTACAATACATACCCTACAATACATACCCTACAATACATACCCTACAATACATACCCTACAATACATACCCTACAATACATACCCTAGAATACATACCCTACAATAAATACCCTACATACATACCCTACAATACATACCCTACAATACATACCCTACAATACATACCTTACAATACATACCCTACAATACATACCCTACAATACATACCTTACAATACATACCCTACAATACATACCCTAATATACATACCCTACAATACATACCTTACAATACATACCCTACAATACATAACCTACAATACATACCCTACCATACATACCCTACAATACACACGACGCCACATTTCTAAAGAAAGTAAAGGTGGGAGGTCGAATCTTCCCCCCTGCCAAGCGACCGCCCCGCGCCCACGCTGCCCCCCTGAAAGCCGCTTCCGAAAGTTGCTAGCTTCAGTGTGAAGTTTGAAAAAAAAAGTTGCCTTCAAAAATTTAATCAATCTTGGAAAATTTAAACTCAATCTGTAATAAAAAATATATCAAACTGTAGCTAAGGAAACAGCGAATCCGATAAATATATTCACATTTCTTAACAGTGTTGTTTTGAATTTTAAGAGAGTATTTAGTGCAGCCCAACAGAAAAGCCGTGAAAAAATTTATTCATCAGCTAACTTTAAAAACACAAAAATTCCCCGAACTTGGTCAAAATTTGTCCATTTTAACTCAAATTACACCAACATGAAGCTGATACCTTGGCGAATAAGTATCGAAAGTAATTGGGTGCATGTGAAAAGCTTTTCGCAATTTTAGTTGTAAATTTTTGAAGTCAAGACATGATTTTCTTCATCAAAAATAGTCATGACATCAAACCCGGGCAAAAATTAGCATTTAAAACACGATTCACCAACTTTCAAATTCAATTAGCGTGGCCAATTTTTGTCCTACACACCCACGAAAATATCAACATGAAGCTAAAAGCTTGGCGAACATTTACCGAAAGTATTTGGGTGAAAAAAACAAAGTTTTGGCAGCTTAAAATTTAATTTTCGCGAATGCAAAACACACGCGTGTGGCATGAAAATTTCGTGTTTTCCAGCAAAACCCAAACTCGGCCAAAACTGTCCAAAAACAGAGGAAAATCAACAAAACAAAAAAAACAAAGCCATATAACTTTAGTTCTTGTGTAAATAAACAGTTATCGAAAGTTTAAATGGAGAAAATCGGCCCAGAACGACCCGAGAAAATCAAAATTGTCTTCGTCTTTTGGTTAGGCCCTCGAGCCGAAAGAAAAACGTGAGGTCAAACAAAACAAAACTCGTGCTATTTAAAGCCAAACAAATTGAATAAAGGAAATATCTTGAAATAATTGTCCACCCATTGTCTGCACAGGTCCTGACAACAATTGACACGTCTTTACAATTGATTTCCGGCACGTATTCACGTTTAAATCCGAGCAACTTGCCGCCCGTTCAACTAAAAAAACACGTGCTTCTCCTGCTCGTTTTGCATCTCATTAACTCCGTCCTCGGAACTTTCTAGAAAGTCGGAGCACAAAATGGGGCATAACTCCAGAACCGCTGGGGTTAGAAATTAGCCAAATAGTACACTGTGATCAGCACAATGCAGCGATCATTTCTATACCGATTTGCACCCTTTTTGCACCCCCAAAAAAAGCCTTTATGGATACAACGAAATTCCTTTGATCCCATTGTTTGTCGAACGTCGATTGTTCCGGAGACAATGACCCATTGTTTGGTCCCTGCGGGTCACGTGTGGAACAATCTTATTATATAAGAGACTAGCCGGGGGCCCAGTCGCTACGCTCCCTCCCCGGAGCCCATCAAGCTCAAAAAGCTTAATGTGGTTGGCGCGCTTCGCGCGCTGCATTCGCTCCCGCTCATGCCCATACATACATACATACATACATACCTACATGGGCCGGGTTCGGTCGCTTCGCTCCCTCCCCGGAGGCCGTCAAATAAACAAAGCTTAATCTGGTTGGCGCGCTTCGCGCGCGCTGCATTCGCTGCCTTCATGCCCATACATACATATACATACATACATACATACATACATACATACATACATACATACATACATACATACATAATTACATACATACCTACATACATACATACATACATACATACATACATACATACATACATACATACATGAGCCGGGTTCGGTCGCTTCGCTCCCTCCCCGGAGCCCATCACATAAACAAAGCTTAATCTGGTGGGCGCACGTCGCAGCGCTGCATTCGCTACCGCTCATGCCCATACATACATACATACATACATACATACATACCCTACAATACATAACCTACACTACATACCCTACATACATACCCCTACACAATACATACCCTAATACATACCCTACAATACAAACCCTACAATACAATACCCTACCTACATACATACCCTACAAATACATACCCTACAATAAATACCCTACAATACATACCCTAGCATACAATTACCTACAATACATACCCTACAAACATACCCTACAATACATACCCTACAATACATACCCTACAATACAACCTTACAATACATACCCTACCAATACATACCCTACATAACATACCTACCAATACATACCTTAAATACATAACCTACACTACATACCCTACCATACAAACCTTACAATACATACCCTACAATACATACCCTACAATAAATACCCTACATAACATACCCTATGATACATACCTTACAATACATACCTTACGATACATACCCCACGATACATACCCTACCTTACATACCCGACAATACATACCCTACAATACATACCCTACAATACATAACCTACAATACATACCCTACAATACATACCCTACATAACATACCCTACAACACATACCTACAATACATACCTACAATACATACCCTACAATACATATACTACATACAACATACCCTACATAACATACCCTACTATAAATACCCTACAATACATACCCTACAACACGTACCCTACAATACATACCCTACAATACATACCCTACAATACATACCTTACAATACATACCCTACAATACATAACCTATAATACATGCCCTACCATACATACCCTAAAATACATACCCTACAATACATACCTTACAATACATACCCTAAAATACATAACACCTACAATAATACCCTACAATACATACCCTACATTACATACCCTACAATACATACCCTACATACATACCTACAATACATACCCTACAATACATACCCTACAATACAGACCTTACAATACATACCCTACAATACATACCCTACATAACATACCCTACAATACATACCTTACAATACATAACCTACACTACATACCCTACCATACATACCTTACAATACATACCCTACAATACATACCCTACAATAAATACCCTACATAACATACCCTATGATACATACCTTACAATACATACCCTACGATACATACCCTACGATACATACCCTACAATACATACCCGACAATACATACCCTACAATACATACCCTACAATACATAACCTACAATACATACCACTACACATACATACCAACTACAATACATACATACATACCACTAATACATACCTACAACACATACCCTACAATACATACCCTACAATACATACCCTACAATACATACCCTACTATACATACCCTACATAACATACCCTACTATAAATACCCTACAATACATACCCTACAACACATACCCTACAATACATACCCTACAATACATACCCTACAATACATACCTTACAATGCATACCCTACAATACATAACCTATAATACATACCCTACCATACATACCCTAAAATACATACCCTACAATACATACCTTACAATACATACCCTAAAATACATAACCTACAATACATACCCTACCATACATACCCTACGATACACACGACGCCACATTTCTAAAGAAAGTAAAGGTGGGAGTCGAATCTCTCCCCTGCCATGCGACCGCCCCGCGCCCACGCCCCCCCCTGAAAGCCGCTTCCGAAAGTTGATAGCTTCAGTGTGAGTTTGAAAAAAAAGTTGCGTTCAAAAATTTAATCAATCCTGGAAAATTTAAACCAATCTCTAATAAAAATACATCAAACTGTAGCTAAGGAAACAGCGAATCCGATAAATATATCCACATTTCTTAACAGTGTTGTTTTGAATTTTAAGTGAGTATTTAGTTAGCCCAACACAAAAGCCGTGGAAAAATTTATTCATCAGCCAACTTTAAGAACACAAAAATTCCCCTAACTTGGTCAAAATTTGTCCATTTGAACTCAAATTACACGCATGAAAGCTAATACCTTGGCGAATAAGTATCGAAAGTAATTGGGTTGCATGTGAAAAGCTTTCGCAATTTTAGTTGTAATTTTTGAAGTCCAAGACATGATTTTCTTCATCAAAAATAGTCATGAATCAAACCCGTGCAAAAATTAGCATTTAAACACGATTCACCAACTTTCAAATTAAATTAACGTGGCCAATTTTTGTCCTACAGAACCACGAAAATATCAAAAAGAAGCCAATAGCCTGTTAGAACATTTATCGAAAGTATTTGGGTGAAAAAAAACAAAGTTTTGGCAGGTTGAAATTTTAATTTTCGCGAATGCAAAACACACGCGTGTTGCGTGAAAATTCCTGTTTTCCAGCAAAACCAAACTCGGCTAAAACTGTCCAAAAACAGAGAAAAATCAACAAAACAAGAAAAAAAAACAATATAACTTTAGTTCTTGTGTAAATAAACAGTTATCGAAAGTTTAAATGGAAAAAATCGGCCCTGAACGACCCGATAAAATCAAAATTGTCTTCGTGTTTTGGTTAGGCCCTCGAGCCGAAAGAAAAACGTGAGGTGAAACAAAAACAAACTCCTGCTATTTAAAGCCAAAAACAATTGAATAAGGAAATACCTTGAAATAATGTTCACCAATTGTCTCCACAGGTCTTGACAAACAATTGACACGTCCTTACAATTGATTTCCGGCAGGTATTCACGTTTAAGCCGAGCAACTTGCCGCCCGTTTTAACTAAAAAAACACGTGCTTCTCCTGCTCGTTTTGCATCTAATTAACTCTGTTGGCCGAACTTTCTAGAAATTTCGGAACACAAAATGGGCCATAACTCCCGAAACCGCTGGAGGAAATTAGCCACATACTTTACTGTGATCAGCACAATGCAGCGATCATTTCTATACCAATTTGCACCCTTTATTTGCACCCAAAAAAAAGCTTTATGGATACAACGAAATTCCTTTGATCCCATTGTTTTTTTCGAACGTCGATTGTTCAAAAGACAATGGCACTGTTCACAGTCGGCGGGTCACGTGTGATCGTAGAATAGTATATATAGACTAGCCGGGGGCCGCGGTCGCTTCGCTCCCTCCCCGGAGCCCCCAAGCGACAAAAGCTTTAATGTGGTTGGCGCGCTTCGCGGGCTACATTCGCTCCCGCTCATGCCCATACATACATACATACATACATACATACATTACATACATAATACATATCATACATACATACATACATACATACATACATACATACATACATACATCATATATACATACATACATACATACATACATACATACATACATACATACATACATGAGCCGGGTTCGGTCGCTTCGCTCCCTCCCCGGAGCCCATCAAGTAAAGAAAGCTTAATCTGGTGGGCGCGCTTCGCGCGCTGCATTCGCCACCGCTCATGCCCATACATACATACATACATACATACATACATACATACATACATACCCTACAATACATACCCTACGATACATACCCTACAATATACCCTACATAACATACCCTACAATACATACCCTACAATACATACCCTACAATACATACCCTACAATACATACCCTACAATACATACCCTACAATACATACCCTACAATACATACCCTAGAATACATACCCTACAATAAATACCCTACATACATACCCTACAATACATACCTACAATACATACCCTACAATACATACCTTACAATACATACCCTACAATACATACCCTACAATACATACCTTACAATACATACCCTACAATACATACCCTAAATACATACCCTACAATACATACCTTACAATACATACCCTACAATACATAACCTACAATACATACCCTACCATACATACCCTACAATACACACGACGCCACATTTCTAAAGAAAGTAAAGGTGGGAGGTCGAATCTTCCCCCCTGCCAAGCGACCGCCGCGCCCACGCGCCCCCCCCCTGAAAGCCGCTTCCGAAAGTTGCTAGCTTCAGTGTGAAGTTTGAAAAAAAAAGTTGCCTTCAAAAATTTAATCAATCTTGGAAAATTTAAACTCAATCTGTAATAAAAAATATATCAAACTGTAGCTAAGGAAACAGCGAATCCGATAAATATATTCACATTTCTTAACAGTGTTGTTTTGAATTTTAAGAGAGTATTTAGTGCAGCCCAACAGAAAAGCCGTGAAAAAATTTATTCATCAGCTAACTTTAAAAACACAAAAATTCCCCGAACTTGGTCAAAATTTGTCCATTTTAACTCAAATTACACCAACATGAAGCTGATACCTTGGCGAATAAGTATCGAAAGTAATTGGGTGCATGTGAAAAGCTTTTCGCAATTTTAGTTGTAAATTTTTGAAGTCCAAGACATGATTTTCTTCATCAAAAATAGTCATGACATCAAACCCGGGCAAAAATTAGCATTTAAAACACGATTCACCAACTTTCAAATTCAATTAGCGTGGCCAATTTTTGTCCTACACACCCACGAAAATATCAACATGAAGCTAAAAGCTTGGCGAACATTTACGAAAGTATTTGGGTGAAAAAAACAAAGTTTTGGCAGCTTAAAATTTAATTTTCGCGAATGCAAAACACACGCGTGTGGCATGAAAATTTCGTGTTTTCCAGCAAAACCCAAACTCGGCCAAAACTGTCCAAAAACAGAGGAAAATCAACAAAACAAAAAAAACAAAGCCATATAACTTTAGTTCTTGTGTAAATAAACAGTTATCGAAAGTTTAAATGGAGAAAATCGGCCCAGAACGACCCGAGAAAATCAAAATTGTCTTCGTCTTTTGGTTAGGCCCTCGAGCCGAAAGAAAAACGTGAGGTCAAACAAAACAAAACTCGTGCTATTTAAAGCCAAAAACAATTGAATAAAGGAAATATCTTGAAATAATTGTCCACCCATTGTCTGCACAGGTCCTGACAACAATTGACACGTCTTTACAATTGATTTCCGGCACGTATTCACGTTTAAATCCGAGCAACTTGCCGCCCGTTCAACTAAAAAAACACGTGCTTCTCCCTGCTCGTTTTGCATCTCATTAACTCCGTCCTCGGAACTTTCTAGAAAGTCGGAGCACAAAATGGGGCATAACTCCAGAACCGCTGGGGTTAGAAATTAGCCAAATAGTACACTGTGATCAGCACAATGCAGCGATCATTTCTATACCGATTTGCACCCTTTTTGCACCCCAAAAAAGCCTTTATGGATACAACGAAATTCCTTTGATCCCATTGTTTTGTCGAACGTCGATTGTTCCGGAGACAATGACCCATTGTTTGGTCCCTGCGGGTCACGTGTGGAACAATCTTATTATATAAGAGACTAGCCGGGGGCCCAGTCGCTACGCTCCCTCCCCGGAGCCCATCAAGCTCAAAAAGCTTAATGTGGTTGGCGCGCTTCGCGCGCTGCATTCGCTCCCGCTCATGCCCATACATACATACATACATACATACCTACATGGGCCGGGTTCGGTCGCTTCGCTCCCTCCCCGGAGGCCGTCAAATAAACAAAGCTTAATCTGGTTGGCGCGCTTCGCGCGCTGCATTCGCTGCCTTCATGCCCATACATACATACATACATACATACATACATACATACATACATACATACATACATACATACATACATACATACATACATACATACATACATACATACATACATACATACATACATACATACATACATACATACATACATACATGAGCCGGGTTCGGTCGCTTCGCTCCCTCCCCGGAGCCCATCACATAAACAAAGCTTAATCTGGTGGGCGCACGTCGCGCGCTGCATTCGCTACCGCTCATGCCCATACATACATACATACATACATACATACCCTATACATAACCTACACTACATACCTACATACATACCCTACAATACATACCCTACATAACATACCCTACAATACAACCCTACAATACATACCCTACAATACATACCCTACAATACATACCCTACAATAAATACCCTACAATACATACCCTACATTACATACCCTACAATACATACCCTACAAAACATACCCTACAATACATACCCTACAATACATACCCTACAATACAGACCTTACAATACATACCCTACAATACATACCCTACATAACATACCCTACAATACATACCTTACAATACATAACCTACACTACATACCCTACCATACAAACCTTACAATACATACCCTACAATACATACCCTACATAAATACCCTACATAACATACCCTATGATACATACCTTACAATACATACCTTACGATACATACCCCACGATACATACCCTACCTTACATACCCGACAATACATACCCTACAATACATACCCTACAATACATAACCTACAATACATACCCTACAATACATACCCTACATAACATACCCTACAACACATACCCTACAATACATACCCTACAATACATACCCTACAATACATACCCTACTATACATACCCTACATAACATACCCTACTATAAATACCCTACAATACATACCTACAACACGTACCCTACAATACATACCCTACAATACATACCCTACAATACATACCTTACAATACATACCCTACAATACATAACCTATAATACATGCCCTACCATACATACCCTAAAATACATACCCTACAATACATACCTTACAATACATACCCTAAAATACATACCCTACAATAAATACCCTACAATACATACCCTACATTACATACCCTACAATACATACCCTACATAACATACCCTACAATACATACCCTACAATACATACCCTACAATACAGACCTTACAATACATACCCTACAATACATACCCTACATAACATACCCTACAATACATACCTTACAATACATAACCTACACTACATACCCTACCATACATACCTTACAATACATACCCTACAATACATACCCTACAATAAATACCCTACATAACATACCCTATGATACATACCTTACAATACATACCCTACGATACATACCCTACGATACATACCCTACAATACATACCCGACAATACATACCCTACAATACATACCCTACAATACATAACCTACAATACATACCCTACAATACATACCCTACATAACATACCCTACAACACATACCCTACAATACATACCCTACAATACATACCCTACAATACATACCCTACTATACATACCCTACATAACATACCCTACTATAAATACCCTACAATACATACCCTACAACACATACCCTACAATACATACCCTACAATACATACCCTACAATACATACCTTACAATGCATACCCTACAATACATAACCTATAATACATACCCTACCATACATACCCTAAAATACTTACCCTACAATACATACCTTACAATACATACCCTAAAATACATAACCTACAATACATACCCTACCATACATACCCTACGATACACACGACGCCACATTTGTAAAGAAAGTAAAGGTGGGAGGTCGAATCTTCTCCCCTGCCATGCGACCGCCCGCGCCCACGCCGCCCCCCTGAAAGCCGCTTCCGAAAGTTGATAGCTTCAGTGTGAAGTTTGAAAAAAAAAGTTGCGTTCAAAAATTTAATCAATCCTGGAAAATTTAAACCCAATCTCTAATAAAAAATACATCAAACTGTAGCTAAGGAAACAGCGAATCCGATAAATATATCCACATTTCTTAACAGTGTTGTTTTGAATTTTAAGTGAGTATTTAGTTCAGCCCAACACAAAAGCCGTGGAAAAATTTATTCATCAGCCAACTTTAAGAACACAAAAATTCCCCTAACTTGGTCAAAATTTGTCCATTTGAACTCAAATTACACCAGCATGAAGCTAATACCTTGGCGAATAAGTATCGAAAGTAATTGGGTGCATTGAAAAGCTTTTCGCAATTTTAGTTGTAAATTTTTGAAGTCCAAGACATGATTTTCTTCATCAAAAATAGTCATGACATCAAACCCGTGCAAAAATTAGCATTTAAAACACGATTCACCAACTTTCAAATTAAATTAACGTGGCCAATTTTTGTCCTACAGAACCCACGAAAATATCAAAAAGAAGCCAATAGCCTGTAGAACATTTATCGAAAGTATTTGGGTGAAAAAAACAAAGTTTTGGCAGGTTAAATTTAATTTTCGCGAATGCAAAACACACGCGTGTGCGTGAAAATTTCCTGTTTTCCAGCAAAACCAAAACTCGGCTAAAACTGTCCAAAAACAGAGAAAAATCAACAAAACAAGAAAAAAAAACCATATAACTTTAGTTCTTGTGTAAATAAACAGTTATCGAAAGTTTAAATGGAAAAATCGGCCCTGAACGACCCGATAAAATCAAAATTGTCTTCGTGTTTTGGTTAGGCCCTCGAGCCGAAAGAAAAACGTGAGGTGAAACAAAACAAAACTCCTGCTATTTAAAGCCAAAAACAATTGAATAAAGGAAATACCTTGAAATAATTGTTCACCAATTGTCTCCACAGGTCTTGACAACAATTGACACGTCCTTACAATTGATTTCCGGCAGGTATTCACGTTTAAGCCCGAGCAACTTGCCGCCCGTTCAACTAAAAAAACACGTGCTTCTCCCTGCTCGTTTTGCATCTAATTAACTCTGTTGGCCGAACTTTCTAGAAATTCGGAACACAAAATGGGCCATAACTCCCAACCGCTTGGAGTAGAAATTAGCCACATACTTTACTGTGATCAGCACAATGCAGCGATCATTTCTATACCAATTTGCACCCTTATTTGCACCCCAAAAAAAAGCCTTTATGGATACAACGAAATTCCTTTGATCCCATTGTTTTTCGAACGTCGATTGTTCAAAAGACAATGGGCACTGTTCACAGTCGGCGGGTCACGTGTGATCGTAGAATAGTATATATAGACTAGCCGGGGGCCCGGTCGCTTCGCTCCCTCCCCGGAGCCCCCAAGCGACAAAAGCTTAATGTGGTTGGCGCGCTTCGCGGCTACATTCGCTCCCGCTCATGCCCATACATACATACATACATACATACATACATACATACATACATACATACATACATACATACATACATACATACATACATACATACATACATACATACATACATACATACATACATACATACATACATACATACATACATGAGCCGGGTTCGGTCGCTTCGCTCCCTCCCCGGAGCCCGTCAAGTAAAGAAAGCTTAATCTGGTGGCGCGCTTCACGCGCTGCATTCGCCACCGCTCATGCCCATACATACATACATAGATACATACATACATACATACATACATACCCTACATACATACCCTACAATACATAACCTACAATACATACAATACATACCCTACATAACATACCCTACAACACATACCCTACAATACATACCCTACAATACATAACCTACAATACATACCCTACAATACATACCCTACATAACATACCCTACAACATACCCTACAATACATACCCTACAATACATACCTACAATACACCCTACATACATACCCTACAATAATACCTATATACCCTACATACATACCCTACCCTAAATACATACCCTACAATACATACCCTACAATACATACCTTACATACATACCCTACAATACATAACCTATATACATACCCTACCATACATACCCTAAAATACATACCCTACAATACATACCTTACAATACATACCCTAAAATACATAACCTACAATACATACCCTACCATACATACCCTACATACACACGACGCCACATTTCTAAAGAAAGTAAAGGTGGAGGTCGAATCTTCCCCCTGCCATGCGACCGCCCCGCGCCCACGCCGCCCCCTGAAAGCCGCTTCCGAAAGTTGATAGCTTCAGTGTGAAGTTTGAAAAAAAAAGTTGCGTTCAAAAATTTAATCAATCCTGGAAAATTTAAACCCAACTCTAATAAAAAATATATCAAACTGTAGCTAAGGAAACAGCGAATCCGATAAATATATCCACATTTCTTAACAGTGTTGTTTTGAATTTTAAGTGAGTATTTAGTTCAGCCCAACACAAAAGCCGTGGAAAAATTTATTCATCAGCCAACTTTAAGAACACAAAAATTCCCCTAACTTGGTCAAAATTTGTCCATTTGAACTCAAATTACACCAGCATGAAGCTAATACCTTGGCGAATAAGTATCGAAAGTAATTGGGTGCATGTGAAAAGCTTTTCGCAATTTTAGTTGTAAATTTTTGAAGTCAAAGACATGATTTTCTTCATCAAAAATAGTCATGACATCAAACCGTGCAAAAATTAGCATTTAAAACACGATTCACCAACTTTCAAATTCAATTAGCGTGGCCAATTTTTGTCCTACACAGCCCACGAAAATATCAACATGAAGCTTAGAGCTTGGCGAACATTTATCGAAAGTATTTGGGTGAAAAAAACAAAGTTTTGGCAGCTTAAAATTTAATTTTCGCGAATGCAAAACACACGCGTGTGGCATGAAAATTTCGTGTTTTCCAGGAAAGCCCAAACTCGGCCAAAACTGTCCAAAAACAGAGGAAAATCAACAAAACAAAAAAAACAAAGCCATATAACTTTAGTTCTTGTGTAAATAAACAGTTATCGAAGTTTAAATGGAGAAAATCGGCCCAGAACGACCCGAGAAAATCAAAATTGTCTTCGTGTTTTGGTTAGGCCCTCGAGCCGAAAGAAAAACGTGAGGTCAAACAAAACAAAACTCGTGCTATTTAAAGCCAAAAACAATTGAATAAAGGAAATACCTTGAAATAATTGTCCACCAATTGTCTGCACAGGTCCTGACAACAATTGACACGTCTTTACAATTGATTTCCGGCACTTATTCATGTTTAAACCCGAGCAACTTGCCGCCCGTTCAACTACAAAAACACGTGCTTCTCCTTGCTCGTTTTGCATCTCATTAACTCCCTCCTCGGAACTTTCTAGAAAGTCGGAACACAAAATGGGCCATAACTCCCGAACCGTTTGGAGTAGAAATTAGCCATACTTTACTGTGATCAGCACAATGCAGCGATCATTTCTATACCGATTTGCACCCTTATTTGCACCCCAAAAAAAAGCCTTTATGGATACAACGAAATTCCTTTGATCCCATTGTTCGGTCGAACGTCGATTGTTCCGGAGACAATAGCCCATTGTTGAGCTCCTCCTGGTCACGTGTGATCACATTTTATTATATATAGACTAGCCGGGGGCACTCGCTTCGCTCGCTTCCCGGAGCCCCCGAAGCAACAAAAGTTTAATGTGGTTGGCGCGCTTCGCGCGCTGCATTCGCTCCCGCTCATGCCCAGACATACATACATACATACATACATACATACATACATACATACATACATACATACATACATACATACATACATACATACATGAGCCGGGTTCGGTCGCTGCGCCCCCCCCCCCCCGAGCCCGTCAAGTAAACAAAGCTTCATCTGGTTGGCGCGCTTCGCGCGCTGCATTCGCTGCCGCTCATGCCCATACATACATATCTACATACCCTACAATACATACCCTACAATACATACCCTACGATACATACCCTACAAAACATACCCTACATAACATACCCTACAATACATACCCTACTATAAATACCCTATACATAATACCCTACAATACATACCCTACAATACATACCCTACAATAACCCAAAC
>RQOL01000572.1:0-22449 GCA_013076295.1 Sanderia malayensis
AAGTATTGAGAGTACATGGTGAGTATAGTTTCTGCGTGGACTACCGACGACTGAATGCTGTGATCAAGAAGGACGCATACCCTCTACCAAAAATTGATGAGACTCTAGACGCTCTCGAAAACGCAAAAGTTTTTACGACCATTGACTTGCAGTCTGGATTCTGGCAAATCCCAATGAAACAAGAAGACCGAGAAAAGACGGCATTTGCGACACACAATGGCCATTACTCGTTCAATGTGATGCCTTTTGGATTAGCCAATGCCCCGCGACTTTCCAGAGACTTATTGACTTGGTTCTATCTAGCCTTCTCCAACTTTTGAAGAACATCTAAAACGAAAACATTTAAAGAGTTGAAAACACCGGACTCACTCTGAAACCAGTGAAATGTCAGTGGCTCAGGCGATCTGTGAAGTTTCTTGGACACATTGTCTCTGAAAAAGGAGTGACCGTGGACCCAAGCAAAGTTAACTCTGTGAAGACTTTTCCGATTCCTACGAGAAAGAAAGATGTAAGAAGTTTCCTTGGATTGACGGGTAATTACAAAAGACTCATCGCCGATTATGCAAGCCGATCTAACAAAGAAGAAACGTCTTTTTCAGTGAACGAAAGACGCTGACGATGTGTTTCAAGATCTAAAAGACTGTCTCATTTCTGCACCTGTTCTACAATGCCCAGACCTCTCGCTACAGTACGAGTTCTACACTGATGCTTACACCTATGGCCTTGGAGCAGTTCTCGCTCAAGAAACAGATGATGGCGAAGCAGTAATTGCTTACGCAAGCCGAATATTGAAGCCATCTGAAGCCAAGTTTGCTGTAATGCAGAAAGAAGTCCTTGGTATTGTCCGGCCTTTGAAATACTCTTATCCTTACTTGTATGGCAGACATTTAACCATTGATACTGGCCATTGCCCACAGAAATTGCTGAAGACTATAGACGATCCAAACAATCTCTTTGCAAGATGGATCAGTGAAATCCAAGGATATGACTTTGATGTCATACATCGACCTGGAAAGCCCCATGGAATCGCAGACGCTCTTTTCAGATGTCCAGCTCCAGAGGATCTTTTGACGGTAACGACTAGTAACGTCCTCCAGCTACAGAGACAGGACTAATACGCCGGAAAATGGATTTTATTTTTGTCAGAAGGCAACATATACACGATGTCATTTTTAACGATTATCGTAAAACCCACAAATGTCTCTGATTTTAATGATTATGGGTAAAATCGGATGAAGTTTAGGAGAAGCTCCTTCGCACAGTCGTTGTCTTGCTGCAGGTCGGCTGTTCGGAGTACGGGGTGCAGGGTGAAAGCACAGAATAACCTTATTCTGTGGTGATTGGTGAAAGCGATTTGATTTGTATATGCCTACCAGAAAGAACAGAAGAACAAAATGGCGTCAATGACATCCGAAGCAAACCTTGTCGGGACCACAGTTGAGGAAAATGGTCATTAGATTTACATTATCATATTAATCTTTGTTCTTTAAGGCTAGATTAAGATGAAGACTGTTACTGTCAAATTTAGCTCAAAAACTGGTGTCTGCGGACTATAGGCCTGTGTTAGGTGTTAGGCCTAGACTATTTTAATTTCTCCAAATCAAAAGATATCAAGTATTTGATGCAAAAATGGTACAAAGCATTTAGAATTTAGTCTATGTACAAATTTTCGCTGTCCTAGCGCTTATATTCTAAATATTAAATGTAAGCATTCAAACTTCCGATTCTATAAAGGCCTTTATAAGGCTTTGACCGCAAAGAATGAAACACCAGCGATAAAAAACGATAATACCAGCGCTGAGAAAGTAAAACTTTGCACATAGACTAACTTGTTGATGCTATATACGATTTTTGCATCAAAAACTGATGATATATTTTTATTTGGAGAATTTAACTCTCCAGAATCGCCCTATTGTTTTGTCTGTTTTATAATCTAGATAGTTTAAGTAGGTTTATAGTAGTTCCTGTTTGTTGTGTACCTACTAGAGTATGTTAAATACAATAAATGCTAGTGAAAGCTACTTTCACTATTCCTACTTTTCCTTGTGGTTAGCTATCCCATGAGCCCTTTATGTATGTACAATGCTAAATAGTTATTGAAATGACAGAAATTAAACAGGTTGCCAAGTTATGCTTGATGAAGTTACAGAAGGTGAAATGGTGTTTTAGCACCAGTCGCTAGGATCTCAGTAGTAGGTTAACTAATTGAGACCTTGACCCTGGCTGTGACGCTACCGTGGCTGGGCTCGAACCCTGACCACACTGAGCTCTTGACACCACGGGTCAGCTGGATGACACCACCACGCCAGAGCACCTTGGTAAAACCGTAAAACCGTAGAAAAGGCTCAATATTACATTAAATATGTCTGTGTTGCATTATAGGCAACTCAAGTAAGTCAAAACAAGCTCCAAAGAAAGTAAGTAGTTTTGTACTTACTGTTATCTCACTTTTTGCAGAGTTATTAGTAAATGTACATTCATGAGTAAGCCTAAGCGCTCAGGAGAGGATCTTATGCTTATGCTGTGAGAGGATCTTATTCAAGAGTTGGTATCTTGATCAAAGATTTTCGGTGTAATGCTAGTCTGGCACAGATTCTATCTATTGGTCTCCCAGATACTTTTAACAAGTTATCATAACTTCTAATTATCTCCAATCATCAAGGTCTGTGAAGCTGATAGTTGTGGCAAAGAAAATAGTGTTCGTTCTGCAAAATGTATCACTTGCAATCATCCTTTTATGAAGAAAAAATTTGTGCCAAATGTGCCAAAAGGCAAAATCAATACGACAAAGCAATTTGAAATTTTGACCAGTAGGGTAAGCTCTCTTTTTATTTCTATTGAAACTAGAATGCAAACGACTTGATTCAAGTTGATTGAACAATCGTTGTATTAATTTTTTCTGATACCTGATTGTAGATTTAACCTTTTACAAGATTTTGCAACTTGTTGATCATTTAACCAACTTTCATGCAAGATGTAATCCATTATAAAATGGTTGAGGCCCTCTTATTGTATAATTTAATTGTTTATTGGCCCTCTTTCCCTTTGCCAATTTTGAGTCTGAACTGAAATGTTGATACTTTTGGTGACAGTTTACTGAGACAGTGACATAATCTACTATGTCAGGAGTTAAAAATGTCTTGGAAAAGACATTTTAGTTCAGTCTGTTTTTTGAATATTTCTACTGACTCGTATGGTATGGCCTTCTTACACAGCACAGGAAACAATAGGAACAAGAGATTAAGGGCAAAGCAGACATTCTCATATCCATTAAGGAGTTTAGGCTCAAGACATGAATCTTTGAAACCATGGACTTTATAGATTATTTACTGTACAATTTACATTGCTGCACATAATGTCATTTGTGCATTTTCAGATTACCACCTTGAAAGAAAAGGCAGAATATGATATTGTGGTGCTTGTCGGGAAGAAGATGAAAAAGGGTTTCAGCGTGGAAACAATGTGCACACCTGGATTCGCTAAGCACTTCATTGGCCAGGATAAAAAAAACCGACCAAAGACTGGAGTGGCAGTAATGAATCTTTTTAAAAGTCATCTACAAGGTAACAAATCATTTCATTTCAAACAAAAAGCATGTTTAGGCAAACAAACTAGCAAATTGAATTAGAAAATTTCCTGATACATGGAATATGTCACAAAAAAAAAACAAATAACTGGGAGTATCAAATGCACTCATATACCCTGGACATTCAAAATATCCAAATGATATGCAGTAAGTATAATGGATTGCACATTATGATTAGATTGTAACTAGAAGGCAATACAGAACTACATATGAATGGTATATGATATGTAGATCTGATATGTACATCATGTCTGACATAGAAATTTCACGCTGTCATTGTCTAATCCTTCAGGCTGGGTTTGAATCGCAGCTCAAATGGCATACTGTGTTGAAACTGAACTCTCATTACTTTCAGATTATTACAAAAATCCACAGATGTTGGCCAGCTCAGACAAAGACTCTGGTCTCGAACATATGGAAGAGGAAGAAGAAGTAGCTGATTTAGAAGAGCAGCAAGAAAGTCTAGGTGATTCACAACTTGATCAATATTCTTTCTCTTATTTTATAAACATGTGATTATAGCTAGGTGTTTTATATGAGATCTTGAGTTTCTGTTTTTGTATTGCATAAACACGTAATTATGTATATTGCGATCCATGAAACAGGCTATAATAATTCTGAAAATGTACTGTATCTAAAATCCAAATGGCTGCTGATGTGTGTAATTTATTGACCCATTCATAAAATATTCATTATCATAATTTGTGGAAATTGAAAAGACTTTTTTGAAAGTTGTATTTTCTAATAACAACTTTGTCACATGTTTCAATTTGCCAATTAGCGCTTTAAGGAAAGGTCATTATTTGTATTACATTGATTTCAACAATGAATTTTATTTTTTAAAACCACAGCTTTAACTTCAAGGAAAGCTCTCTGAAACAATTTATTTGTTATCTATACGTATTACATATTTCTGAATAAAAGTGGTTAAGATGGGCCAACAAATCATTTATCTACTAACCCAATTAACCCTGCAAGATATTTTAAAAGTTACTATATTAATCTTACTTATAGATAATCAGATGGAACTGGACGAGAATGAGGAAAGATATGAAGACCAGCCTGTGGCTGGCTCTTTGAATGGTAACAGTTATCAATCTTTCTTCTTTATAAAGTTTCCTGCAGGTCTGAAAGTGTTCATTCTGGCCATGAAAATGTTACAAAATGGGCTTATATATGCCCCATCTAGCTAGTGTAAGGCTGAAATTTACAATTGCTCAGAATTAACTATGGAGTTGCCCTCTGGATAATAAGTTGAAGTTATTACAATTCTTACTTTTAGATAATCTGATGAGGGAGGATGACCATGAAACTGAAGGAGATGCTAACAAATCAGTGGGCAACCTTATGCAGAGTAAAATTTTTCTTCTTTTCCAAACATTGTTCTGTTTCTTAACATCCAAACCTGATGCTGCATTTCCAATCTTTTTAAGTTGACATTCTTCACATTCCTAGTTTAGCAATTTTACAGTAGTACCATGTGTGATGAAATGCAGCACTTTCTACTTATAATAATTACTTATGTTGGCAGAATCACATCTAAACCTTGTTTACCTTGCATATATGATGGTTAAAATATATTTTCCCAATTTTACCAGTTTTTTAATGTGGGTCACTCACCTTACAGAAAATTATTCAAATACAGAAAAAATTTTACTTTCAGTGAGTTCAAAAACTGACAGAAATTCTCTGGATAATTTTTATAAATCTTTCCTGTAGATATTCAGATGACTGATGATGAGGAGGAAAGAGAAAAAACAGATGGCAACCAATCAGGGGACAGTTTAATGAAGAGTAAGGATTGTCATTTATTTGTTTTCCAGAGATTTTTTGTGGTTTATAATAGCTAGAAACTGACTAATATCGTAAGTATGAATGCATGAAAAAATATTATTTCAGCCCACGTGTAAACAAAATTGATCCTGTATTTAAAACTAAAATCAGAATCAGTTGCCTGTTATTTTCACTTATTTTTATAATAAGTAAGTATTGATGGTTATTAAAGTATATTGTTGCTGGTTAATTGCCCGTTTTTTAATTATCGTTTTTTATATGTACTTCTTGCATATTAATGTTAAATTTTATTTTCTGGTTACATATAATAAGTTGTGAATATTATTTCAGATAACAAAACAATAATGGAGATCCCAATTGGACACTTCGTCCCTGTGTTTGGGTTGACATCTTTGGAAGGTGACTACTGGTTATTTCGCGTTGAGAAAATAATGAAAACAGTAATAAAAGGAACATATCTGAATAAAATTGGTCCTTTGGTTTATGAAGTTGGCCAGGCAGACAAAATTAAGCCAAAGAATATCGTTTGCTTTGAAGATGGTGGCTTCAGAAGTTTCTCACTGACAGAATGTGAAAATTCAATTCATTTGCCTCAGGTCATCCACCAAGAGCTAACTGAATACATTGAACTTTTGAAATCTTTTGTTTAATAGAAATGTTTTATCTTTCTATACACGACTATGTATACACCTTTTGCACTTACGTCCTCATTTTGAAAATTTTCGAAAATTTGCTGGTACAAAAATTTCAGCCTCAGATTCGGATTCAGCACCTTAGTTTTAGTCAAATAGTAGGTTTTTGTCCCTCTATTCTTCACGATCTTGATTTTATAGCGATGAAAGGTTTGAAAATTCATAAGGGATTAGACCGTCAAAAACCGCTATGGGTGAAAGTTTACACCCTCAGTCATTTTTCACGGTCAAATCCCTTATAAACTTTCAAACTTTTCATTGCTATAAAATCAATATTGTGAAGACTAGAGGGACAAAAATTTTATATTTGACTAAAACTAAGGTCCTGACTCCGAATCTGAAGCGGAAATTGTCGTTACAGCAACTTTCCAAAAATTTTGAAAAGGGGGTTGTAAGTGCAAAAGGTTAATTCATTTTGTATTTTAAATGATTTTGGCCCCATGTGCATTATATTGAATTCAATTCAACATTTTTGTAGAAAACAGCTTAAGTTTACAGAACTGCACAATTTGATTTTGAAAAATAAGTATTGTATTCTATGAGACTATCAGAGTTCAAGGCCCTTCTAGTGTTGTGATGCACTTTTTTTAATAAGTAACTGGATTTTTGTCCAGCCCTCAAAGTTGCTAAAAGTTTTGGACATTTCAACTCTCAGCCTCAAAGTTGCTGAAAAGATGCTTAATATCTTTTGTTCAACTTCAAGGTCAGTCAAGCCCTAGTTGCTTATTGAGCGCTGGCTTATTAAAAAAAATGTAGACTTAGACTTTGTAGGTAAGGCATTAATTGTAAAAGAATACATACCTAACTATCATCTACCCATACCCAAATTCTGGATTATGAAGATTTATCTGTCTTTAATTACTCTGTCTGAGGTTTTGTTTCGTATGATGATTAGGTTGTTCGTTTTAAATATGACCTGTACAATGTGTAAGATTTTACATGCAGTCTGACTCTGCCAGCAGCCTACATTTGTCCAACACAGCCAAGCCAATCGTTATCTCTGTTTGATTTCCCGCCAAATCTGTTCGCGTTCGCGCTATTTTCGAAACTACGAATATTTTGGGTTAGTAGTGTCAGGATTCAGGATGGCTTCCACTTCCACTGGAAAACCAAAGGTTAAAACTACGCTCATTTTTAAGTGGATTGTCAAATATATGTATTGAAAAATACGATATATCAATGTTTTGTATTGTTGACAATGTTGTACCTAGTCCTTGTCATTTTGTAATGAAAACTCCAAGGAAATGTTTGCACACTTGTTGGTTTGGTTTAGGCCATTCATTCATTCCTTTCCGTCGTTCACCAGGATTAGTTGGCCAAGTGATAATGACGAAGTTGACAAACCTCCTTGGATTATAATAAAATAATCCAATGGCTACCGGTATTGCTTTTATGTCAGCTGCTAAATTTTGTTTTTTTTTTCTCCAGAGGAGGAGATCCGAGGACGTGAACAAAAATCTGTGCAGAGTCAGGTGTTGCAGAAATTACGGCCGAGCGATGGCAGATATTTACAGGCATGTGAAGGAACAGCATCCGTCAATGTCATTTCAACAACATCAGTGGCTTCCTTTGCCCACTGAAGCAAAATTTCTCGAAAAAGTGCATGAAAAAGAGTACATGAAGTATCGGAAAATCGAAAGTTGCTATGTGAGAGGCTGTAAAAATTTTGGTCAGCCCTATCGAAACCTTGCACAGCACCTTAAGACTCAACATAATCTCGACAAAAAAGAGTACAACAGGTAATGCTAGTCTGCGCTTTTGCAGGAGAAAGAGTAGAATCTAAGTTTATCGAAAATTTTCTGCAACAAACAAAAATGTGGTATTTATTATGTATGATTTATTTCATCATTCATTTTTTATCAACATGTAGTCTGCAGAAGGGTAATTATGTGATACGCCAGGGGTAAATAAAAACATGATATTTTTATTTTCTAGAATGTATCCAGTGATTAATGTCACATATCATACTCCCAATCACGCATCAGATATGTCAATTGTTATGCCTGGTGAAAGAATTTACAATGAGAAACCAGATATTGGCACATTTTCAGATCTGCCAGGTAATACTGAAATTTGGGATCTCATGCAAAGAAAATAACTCATTTCAAACCAAGCACATCATTGTGTCAAGAAAAGTGTGTGCCTCTTGTTTTTTAATGGACACTCTGTTTTATATACCCTGATGTGCCCATACTGCTAACACCATTTGCTGATACTTGAATTTATCTTCTGTTGCTAATGTTTCATTCTTCTCCAAATATTACTGTCACAATAATTTTGATTGCTTGACTTGATTCTCTTGACGAATACTAATGCATTTTTATTGATTAGTCTTACTGTTTTGTCAGATAAACCAAAAGAAGGCTGTCCCATCCAAGGGTTAGATGAAAGATTTGGCTTTTGGCCACTTAAAGATGAAGAAAAATGTGAGTTCTATCACTCCCTAAACTCAGGGATGTGCTATTGGAATTATATGGTTAGTTGTTTTGTAAAGTAGTTAAAAATGCATGGTCAGTTACATAATTGAAAACAGTCTTGAAACCTGTTGTGCTGATATGTGAGAAGATGAGATATACATACAATGCATAGGGACCATATACATCAGTGGCTTAACAGGCTAAAGTTACCGTTAGTTCACAAACTAAGGGTGCCAAACCCTTACAGACCCCAGAAAAATATTTCTCTTGCTGTTTTACTTAAAGCAAGTATTGCTGGCCTGATAATCGTGTGAAGATGTCTAAAGCTTTCTTGAAATGTCAGTTGTGAATGTCTGTATTTTTTACTGATGACCTTGGGGCCCCAAACTGAAAAAACCTTAAATATAGACCTTAAAACGAAGACAAATGGGAGTTCTTAAATTTAATTGGTTTAGATTTTACTGTTAAGATCTTCAATTTTCTTCTCCAGTTTGGTTTATTCGCACATGGCTGAAAGATCAGAGATTGTCTGATGCGCTACAGTCAGACCAATATCCTGCGCATAGAGTATATCACCTTGAATGCGATCCTCGTGGCATTTTTCAAAGCAGGGATGAGAAATTAGTGTACCATGAAGGTTATTTGTCCTTAAATCTAAGGCAAATGTTTGCTATTCAAAAGAAGATTCACTCAAGAGAAGAAGAATATTACTTCTTGAAGGCTGTGACAAGTCCTGGATTTAGCAATTCAAGGTTTCACAAGGGCATATATGAATTTGAGTGCTGTTTCTGTGAAAAAATTCATCAGACATGGTTGCTGTACTCACATGTTTATGAGCCTGACAAATTAGATTAGAATTTTCCTGTTTGATTTGATAATCCGATAAATGAGATAATTTGTAATAATAATAATAATATTAATAATAATAATAATATTTGTGATAACTGTATAATGTGAGATAATTTTCCACTAGTGGCATACCATAATTATGATATTCGAGCCTGGACTGTATAATCTGAATCAATCTTACTTATGGAAAAATAAAGCTTAAGTTTTTTCTGCCTACTTTTCTGTGGCAAAAAAGACACATCTTAACCCATCTTAACAACGAACATACTAATGATTCAGACATCATCAACAATTGCATGTCAGCCTAATTGCAATTTTTTCTAACCTTATTTTGTAAATTAAAAAATTTACATTGTACTTGATAAAGAGTTACAGTAACCCAGAAACTTTGTACGAAATTTTTGTTTTCCTGGTATTCTGGTATAGGTCTCTTTTTGCTCTATGTTCGTCGTTTTTCTGTAAAAAATTTAACAAATGGATTTTCTGTGATAAAACGTCATCCACGATGGAACTAACCAGCATCATATGGCATCATATCCCTTTACTACTTCATGAATTATGGATATGCAATATTTCCCCTTAAAGATGTATCCAAAATATAGATATAAACATCTAAAATACAAAACCAAGCAAAACATTTGCCTGGGGGGCCGGGGTGATTTTTAACTGATTTTTTTCACAAATAGACTTTGCCCTCTGAAGACAAGCAGCGTGAAGCAAAATAATGATCATCCGGCCTAAATAAAAGCTTACCTAAAACGCTTCAAAAACATGTCCTACTTGACCATACTAAGGTATCGAATTCCACAAAAAGAAGCTTTTCCATAATCAATTAGGCCCAATTTTTCTCTGATTTCAAAAAAATGACGCATCAGCAGACAAAAAGTGAAATAACTTCGCCTTAGATTAGATGAACACTAAATGCTCAGCCATACTTTTTCCAACTTGTTGAAGCTAACGCTAAAAAGTATAGCTGAGGATAAGGTTAACCACTTGTCATATGATCGAAAATTAATTTTTTCTTTGTGTTGTTCCAGAACAATATTATGAAATAAAAGGATATATACCCTGTTAGGGTTGCTCACATTGATATGACGGGAAATTACATATTTTGAAAATGTTGCTCCGTTTTACTGTAAAAAGTTTTAAAAATGGATTTTCTGTGATAAAACGTTATCTACGATGGAACTAACCAGCATCATATATACCCTATTAGGGTTGCGCACATTGATATGACGGGAAATTACATATTTTGAAAATGTTGCTCCCTTTTACTGTAAACAGTTTTAAAAATGGATTTTCTGTGATAAAACGTTATCCACGATGGAACTAACCAGCATCATATATACCCTGCTAGGGTTGCGCACATTGATATGACGGGAAATTACATATTTTGAAAATGTTGCTCCGTTTTACTGTAAAAAGTTTTAAAAATGGATTTTCTGTGATAAAACGTTATCCACGATGGAACTAACCAGCATCATATATACCCTATTAGGGTTGCTCACATTGATTTGACGGGAAATTACATATTTTGAAAATGTTGCTCCGTTTTACTGTAAAAAGTTTTAAAAATGGATTTTCTGTGATAAAACGTTATCCACGATGGAACTAACCAGCATCATATATACCCTGTTAGGGTTGCTCACATTGATATGACGGGAAATTACATATTTTGAAAATGTTGCTCCGTTTTACTGTAAAAAGTTTTAAAAATGGATTTTCTGTGATAAAACGTTATCTACGATGGAACTAACCAGCATCATATATACCCTATTAGGGTTGCGCACATTGATATGACGGGAAATTACATATTTTGAAAATGTTGCTCCCTTTTACTGTAAACAGTTTTAAAAATGGATTTTCTGTGATAAAACGTTATCCACGATGGAACTAACCAGCATCATATATACCCTGTTAGGGTTGCTCACATTGATATGACGGGAAATTACATATTTTGAAAATGTTGCTCCGTTTTACTGTAAAAAGTTTTAAAAATGGATTTTCTGTGATAAAATGTTATCTACGATGGAACTAACCAGCATCATATATACCCTATTAGGGTTGCGCACATTGATATGACGGGAAATTACATATTTTGAAAATGTTGCTCCCTTTTACTGTAAACAGTTTTAAAAATGGATTTTCTGTGATAAAACGTTATCCACGATGGAACTAACCAGCATCATATATACCCTGTTAGGGTTGCTCACATTGATTTGACGGGAAATTACATATTTTGAAAATGTTGCCGGGTTTCTTACGGATTCTGTTTTCTGTGTATGCAGCAGTCTCTTACAGATGAAAGTTTAATTAATGCCAAAACAGGTAACTGACACTTTCCTTCAATACAATCAATGTTTACAATAGTTTATCTGTTAAAATAGACATACCGAGTAAAAAAAGTAAATTTCTCGAGGCTATGTTTCATTTGTAAAGATTGTTGATACTCACGGTTTTTTATCATTCAGTTTGGAGAACTGAAAGCTTCTTGAACAATATTGACTTGAGTGCTGCGTTTGTTATAAAGGAGCTTCTTTGGATGGTACATATATACCCTATCAGGAATGATTCAAAGAAACGAGGCAATCATAGTAATAAAAACAATAACAACAGATTTATATATTTATAATTGGCTTCTACATGGAGATAGCTAGTATAAGACCAACTAACGTTACAAAAATACTTAGAAAGAATAAGAAACCCTGTCTGCAAAAGTGATACTTCTATTTACTTATCCAAAATTTTCCATTCAAAAAACAACATAATCTGTTTTATCTCATGTAAACTCAGTTCAGTTACTTCAAATTTATATGGATGTTCCATCGAAGCACTTTTTAAACGCAAAATTTAGAAAATACATGAGCATGGGCTAGAAACCGTTTGAAAAGATATTGTTTCAAGTATCGAGATTCTGTAAGATGAAGAGGTGATCAATACTTTCAGTAGTTCAAAGTCCATATTCTAGTTCGACAGACATGAAAGGTCATATATATTTTACTTCTCAATCATTATCAATATTTGAATCGTTACTTATAAATTGTTCATCACTGTCAGTGTCATCTTCGTTTTCATTGATAAAATCGTTATCAGTTTCACTATCAGAACTTTCCTCACTGAAGTATTGACGAGATAGAAGCTTGATCTCACGTGTGAATGAGCTCGGGAGATTTTCGGTAGGTCCTTCCGAACAGGAAGAAACTTCGGCAAATATCTTTTTGAACCAGAACATTCCGTCGGATATTTTCTGCGCAGCAAATGCACGTCCCCGTGACAATACAGCGTGAATTCCAGAAAGCACATCCTTTCGCAAATCAGCTGGCTGGTAGCGCATCTGTAAGGAAAATCGTGATACAGCCTTAAGTCTTTATTACTAATTTGGTTTTAAGGATTTTTTGCAGTTGGGTATTTGGCTCTGTTTTGCACTCGTTTTCGTCAAACGGATTTATTTCAACTGATACTACATTTTGCACACCTTGAAAAATTGATTCCTATACAGCAAAAGGAAAACACTGGAACCTTTTATTGATGAAATAGTTTACGCAAGAATGAAGTGTGCACGCATAAAATAGAACAGTAATTATAGATTACAAAAAGTTATAGTAAGTAAATCTTTACCTTGTTGTCCTCTTGATGATTGTCCTTATTCGAGTCACTACCTAAACAGTTCCCTGAAAGATAGTAACAAGTGCCAATTACTGAAAGAGTAGCTAATATATTTTTATCAATTTCAAAATAAGGCAATACACTTCACTTTTAAAGACAGAATTTACAGTTGAATCCTACACATGAAATTTACTCACAAAGACCTTCGGCAATATCACGTTGCTCTTTCTCCAGATTTGGCATAACTACATCTTTATAATATGATAGATAGCTGTGCATTTCTTTGATGATTATATTTTTCTCCTCTGACAGGCGATCACGAACCAGACACCATTGCACAATCAATCGCTTATCCGCGATGTCAACTGTACAAAAAACAAAATAATAACACAAATAACAAAAATAATAAAATGCTGTTTGTAAAAACAGCACAGCAACCAAACTTGACACTGCAATTTTTAGGACCAACAGAACACCATAAATACGACAAAGCAGCTTAATCATAATATTGCACTCTTATGATCAAGCTGCTATGTCATTTCTTTATGGTGTAGGTGTACAATTTATCACCAACTTTCGCTCCCCAAAAAGTCAACAAAGATGCTCTTTTGTCGCAATAATTAGCATTGGTTGAAAAGTAAAAGCACTGAAATGTATAGTAAAAACGTTTAATCCAGCTTGAACCAATTATAGGTAAAGCAAACATAAATCTTCAAAAGACGTTACCATTTCCTGAAAGTTCGTGTACTCTTCTCCAGGGGAAATTTCCAGCTAGAATGTCCTCTTTAATCTTCTTCGTCATTACAGAACAAGGGTCATTTAACTGCAAGCAAGATTCGTATGAATCGATACAAAGCGATAAAGTTGCTTTTTCTTTTGAGATCAGTTTTCTCAAGACATGTCTCCATTTACTCCTGTCTAAACAAGAAGAGGAAAAGTACTTACGACACATGACAAACCAAAAACGTAAATGCTCCAGTCCCAGCGTTTAGATTCAAACTGTTACATGAATAAATCTGGGTGGGAAAGGGACCAAAACTATAATAATACAGGGAAAAGACTTCATGTGATAATGAATGTCACAAAATTATTCAAATCAGTAGATGCATCCGCAGAAGATGGTGGCTATTTCTAATTTTCGTTTTTCATTAAGGTTTTCTGAAGAAAGCTCTAGGAATAATTTCCCTAGTAACGTATTGAATTCTAGCAAGTAAGAGAATTGCTTTCAAAGCTCCCCAATAAAAACAAAGAGCTGACAAAACGGTGACCAACTTTGCAAAGGTGTCTATTTAATCGAAAAATTAGTTTGGCTTCATACCAGCAATCTTTTTTATCAAGAACGAATAATGCGACATATTGTAGCACATCTTCTCAATTTGTCTTTTGACCATGTCAATGATGCACATTATGAGTTCTCCATGTGCTGTATGGAAGCTGTCATCAAATGAATAGTATTTCTCACTTAATTGAGTCAAACGCGATACTCTTCCAGTTTTTGAAGATGGAATATCTTTAAAACGTAATTTGGAGATAAGAGGGACAGGCAACTGCTGAAGTTCCGGCAAAACTTGCACTTGTTGGTCTTCTTTCGACATCGCAGCTAGCAGGATGTATTCAGCCTTTTCACTTAACGTTGCATCCGTTTCTACTGAGTGATCCACTGAAAAAAAAATGAATTACTCTTATTACTATTATAAGTAATAAAACAATATAGGCATCAAAGATCAAAAGGCTCAATTCAGACACAATTCAGTGTGATTACCAGATGCCAAAAGCTTTATCTCTTCTATCCAAGAATGTACTTCCGCATCAGTTTCAGTTATACTCATTTCTTTAAAAGAACTCTCTATCTTTTCGGAGACAATCAGCAGCTCTTTGTTGGTCTACAAAAAAGGTCGTTAAACTCCTTAAAACAGTTCAAGTAACACAGTCCTTCATTTACAATTTTAACCGAAAGGAAACGCAGAAACAAGGTGTAACTATTCAATCATAATACTTAATCTTTTGAACTCGCGTTGAGTCAATTATGAAATCATGATTAAGTATATTTTGCAGCTTGAAAATATATTTATAAGCAATATAATAAATTGTACTAAAACCGCTCTTAATACGGAAGTACCAAAATTGCATCATCTTATAAATCAATTAATTTCAATTACAAGCAATTTTGTCAAAATGCTGCCAGGAAGCTCACCTTAAGGTAGCGGGTGCAGAGGTCTTTTGGTAGTTTCAATATTTTTCTTTTATTCCAGGCCATCATGAACTCTGTCAATGCTTCTTCTCTGTCTAAAAATGTATGAACAATATTTGATATTTCCGAAAGAATAAATAAGGTTATGTGCATATACTATCAAAAATAACGTGACGCACAAATTTTTTCAATAAAGTTTTTCATTTTCGATTCATACTTTCTCAGATCGCTATTTTCATTCCATGCTGACAGGAATTGCATGGTTGACGCAAATTGAAGTTACAATTCTCGCACAGGGGATCGTTAAAACATTAGGAAATAAACGCAAAACAGTAATGCTGAAAAGCATTCTACAATTCACTGAAAAGCAATAAAGATGTAACGAAGATTATTGGCATACTGAGCCAAAAAAATTTAGAATGCTGAAGCATCTAGACAGAATATGAGCGATGTTGCAGAGTCTTGTAAGAAAAAAACAAACCAAATATTAAATTCTTTAGGTTTATCTTCAGTGTTATGGTAAATGCAAACAAAAGCACCTCTAGATTCACTTACTTTCTGGCAGCATATGCTTTGTTGTGCTTCCTGTTCTCGATAAATAGCCGTTGACCTGTTCTGTTTCCTCTCCAGTAGATCTGCCCGCCCCAGTTTGCCATTCACCATCCCAGAGAACCTAGTTCAAGAAAATATAAAGATCATATGAATTCTAAAATGACAGCGCCAGCTAAGCTTCCCAGTGAACTACATAACCACCATCTAATTGCTGTCACCTTGTTATAACCAAAATAAATCGACAGATAAGACTGTTGTCAAAAAATATTACGAAAACTGTGGCATTGGGCAACTATGTATAGATCTCTAGCTTATCTATAATAACTTAAAGGTTGCATACCAAATCTTCAGTTTTGAAAAAATTACTCCTCTCAATGCATTCTTCACATACACGAAAGACACACAAAACTGTGCTAAATTAAAACAGTAGCCTACCTGACAGGAAGGAGCGTGTCCTTTTGCATGCATGATTGACAGGGCTGGCTTCATTTTTCCAGCTACTTCAGGTGCAACCTTCAGAACCCATGGCCAATATTTGCACACAACATCACAAAAGAAAAATTCCACATTTCTTGGAAGCAAGAAGCTTTTCTGCAAGAACAATGCATAACCATACAGCTCTCCTTGAAACATATTGACGGCTCTCTGACCAATGCTGTGGCGACATGAGACAATGTCTAGTCCAGTTTCATCAAGTGTTGAACGCTTGCGACCAATATTTGATGCCGCCTTCCAAGATGAGCTGCCGCAATCCTTATCACTGCTCTCCTGAAAGAAGAAAATCGTTATTTGAGGATTACTACGTTTTTTCACATGAATTATAAATAGTACCATAAGTATGGCAAACATTGTTACAAGAAGTAAAACAAACACCATTCAACATATTAAAGAAGATAGCGCAAGAGTAGGATTCATTTCTCCAAATAATAAATAGGTTAGAAACACATACACAGAAATGGAGACATCACTTAGGATTTCACTTACACAACAATAACACTTACACTAATAAAAGATTAAACAAGTAAAATGATTCTGTTGATGATGGTTAGGTCCCTTCATTGATCTCTCTCGATCATGATAAACCAGGTTTTTATCAAAAACATATAGATTTGCTTTTTTCCAACGTTTTTTCCGTTATACTAACAACCTAAGGGGACCATTATGGAAATAAGGTTAGCTTGACCTTTTAATGCTATTCCTGCCACTGTAATTAGGGGTGTTTTACTGTACATTTTTAACCTTGTATATTGTATTGTATCTGTTTTTACCTAATCTGTTTTGTAAAACTTGTAAATAGTGGCAAATGATACGTAGATACATACATACATATGTTGTGTTTATTGTACTATCACACATAATATGATCACCTTAGCATTCACTCCTCCCCTGTATTGGTATGTCTCATTCAAGAATTCGAGGACACTGTCATTTTCTTCAATAAAGGCATTTCCATAGTAGTTCTCGTTTCTTTTCCTGATAAACGAAATATATGTTGTATTAAGCAAACAGTTACATCAGGCATTATGCGGTTGTTTGTACAACCTAGCGTGAAACCAAACGCATATTAAAGTAAAAATGAATTTTTATTTCATGCAGAATCAGAAAAGTATAAACAATAAAATGACCTGCAGGGAAATGGAATAAACTGAAATGCTACAGTCGTCACTCTCAGCCACATTTTATATTTACTGCATAATAGTGGCAAGTTTAATGTTACCTTCCAGCATTTTTATAGCGATATAATTTACAATTGCCGTCCACATGGCAAGAGTGTTGAGATATTGTACACGGGGGGCAAACCATCCAATTTTTCTGCTGCAGCTGTTCCAATTCATGATTCAAATATTTCCATTCTTTGAATGCTTTTGTGAATGTTTGAGAATGAATTTCTTTCAGCTGAAAAAATTCAATTATTGAATTTATCATTTAACTAACCAATGCGAGATTTTCCAGCAAAATATTTGGTAAATATATTCAATAAGACAAATCTTATGTGATAATTTTGTGACAAAACAAATCTCTAAAAATGCAGATAACAAAGATCCCTTAACTCGACCTACACAACCAAACTGTTATACACACAGACTAAAAGACAGTTTAACAAGTAAACAAAAGTACAAACAACCCTGTTTTATATGTACATAAAATAAATGATTTCATATTATTTGTTATAAAAAGAAAAAAATTATAAATACCCTTCCTCTCTCAGCTGAAATATCATTGAGCGATGACAGGAAAGCACTTTCAGAGGACCCTGGCATTCTCTTACTGAACGAATTCCACAATCTAAACACATCCTGGTCAAATAAGTATGTACACGCTTCTGGGCTACCAGGCCATAATCTGAACTTGATTAGGGTTTTCAGGTTAAATGGATCCCACTCATGACAACAAGATTTACATAACATGAAGTATTTCTTCAAGTCAAATCTACCTGCAAATGTGGTAACAATCCATTAAATTTTGATACAGGAAAAATTTCAATAATTTTTGTGAGGATATCACAATATTATAACAAAGACAAAATGGAAAACAAGTAGGCATGCGGACAAAAAAAACAAGGCATACCCTTAACAGTTACGATTATACAATCTTCATCAACAATTTGACATTCCAGCTCTGAACTTTTACATTTAGGACATTTCTTAGAATGAAGAACTGGTCTCCGATCTAAGAACAGAAATAAGTTATACACAAAAGAACAAGAAGCTTTGACACAAAAACAGCACTTATTAAAATCAAACATACAACCAGATTTGTGTATACAAAAAAAGCAGAAAAATTTATTCTTTCATCAATAGAAATAACACCCTGAATGTAAAAATTATACATAGCACTTTCAGCGCCTTACCAATGTGAATTATATTGGCACTGGCAGCATCTTTTGTTTCCGATGGAAGCAATGGTTTATAAAAGCCATCCACCCAGCCGTCTCTGTCATGCAAAGGAAATTTCTCATGCACAAGTTCATCACATGAAATGCACAAAAACTTTGAATCAGCACAGTCTAGGCATCTTATTTCTGGATTCTTCACATTGCAGTTTTCGCATATATTCAAAGACCCACTAAAAGATTCTATCTCTAGGGCACACTCTGCAATATAATTTCTATGTTTTTCCCACATTGCTGATGCTTTCTCCAATCTGTCTGTCCACTTAGATGACTCAGATTTGTCTTTTTGAGATAGTGTCAGCTTTTCACATTCAGAAATCATAGCTTTAAGGTCTAAAAGATAAATTCAATAACTCCATGATGCAGAAGTTACATCAAAAATGAAAAAAATGATTACAACTATAATCAAATTATAAGAATACAATTATAATTGAGTAGCAAAGAAAAAGACATGAAAGCACCATTAAAAATAACAAAATAGTAGCACAAGAATGACAGTCAATGTGAGATGTCATCAAAACAATTCTCTGACAGAACATTTAGCAATAAAGGAATAATCTATACAGCACAAGTTTGTAATGCTTTTAATTATTGTTATTTTTTGCAATATTACTATTATCATCATGATTATGATCATTTGCTCTTACTATTGTCATCATTACAACTATTAGCCTCAGGAAGAGACAGAACTACTATTACCAATCAAGAATAGAATTAAACCAGGTTATATTAGAACAAGAACCAGATTGCAGCAAAACAATTTTGTTTCAATAAAGCATACCTTTTTCATTATTCTCCAGTATATGCTCTGCATCTTTATGTGATCCTTCACTGTCAATTTCCATACACAATTGATGCTCTAAAAAATATTTAAAATATACTGTCAAAGATAGTTGCATCAAAGATTGGATTCTTTGATGAAAGAGGCTTTTTCAAAACATTTCATATTCACTGCCTGTTTTGAAATAGTTTCAAGCACCAAAAAACTAGTTGTTAAGCAAGGCACACTGTACACGGACTTGACATAATGAAAATCTCAAAAAAATACATCGAAACAAAGGGCCCAAACATTCCAGGAAAAAATTGTCCTACACATATGCTTAATATTTCCTATAGAAATGAAAGAGCATAACTGTTATACTGAAAATAATTGATACTTTTCAAGCCATTCCTTTATGAATTCAGTACCTTAAAGTAGGATAAAATTGAATAACAGCTGAAGTAGTACACAATCTTGTGGTTGGGATCTTCTTTCATAATCAATTGTTGTTTTCATTCAAACCTTAACCAGAAAATATCTGAGCATATTTTTACCTATGATGTGTTTTACTCAGGGAGATTAATTTAAAAATTAACCTGGGAATGAAGTTGTCATGTTTTCATTATTTTCCAGTTGAGACTTTTGCTTCTTTCTGTCACCATGTCTTCTTGGATTTGAAATTACTCTTTTACCAGTTTCTGAATCTCTTGCATACTCAACAACTATTTCCCTTTTCACATTCTTTTTCATCAATTTCTTTTTTGATGGCAGTGTCAATTCCAACACATCAGTGAGACAACGATCTGGATCTAGAATTCGACCTTTCTTGATTCTCCCACCTTTGGAAACATCTATAACAATAATCACATTTAACAATAAACCCACAAATAGTCTACAAAGTTTTTTATAACATCAGTGTATGAAAGTACACAGTTAGGCCATTAAGAGCTCACAAAAATAGTATAGGCCATCCACTTTAACACACAAAATGTAGTATTCCATGTGATTGGCAGCAAATTGTTTTTATTTTCACTTGGCAATCTGTGCCATTAAAAGCATACAGAATTCAAATTTTCCTTTCAATTTAGGTGAAGGTGAAGGTGAAATGGTTTTTTAGCGCCAGTCACTAGGATCTCAGTAGTAGGCTAACTGATCGAGACCTCAACCCTGGCTGTGATGCTACCGTGGCTGGGCTTGAACCCTGACCACACTGAGCTCTTGACACCACGGGTCAGCAGAGACTTCCACCCTGGCTGTGACGCTACCGTGACTGTGCTCGGCACGATGCCACACACACTTCAACCATCCTAGGTGTCAACCATGCGAGTAAATGCTGCCAACCTAAATTTGGGTCAACCTTCTTTGACCAAAGAAGAACCAGGCTTAAGTTTTATTATGTAGTGCCAATGTAATGTAGTGTTCCAGTAAGGATAAACAGGGCTATAGACCAAAACTATAGAGTTCAGATATTTGAACATCATTGACCCCAGTCTGGAATTCCTGTAACAACCACACCCAAGCTGAAATTTGAGCTGCACCAAAAGGGCACCTGTGCACAAAAAAGTTTCCACTCTGGGCCAAGTGCTCAAAAATTTGATAAGCAGAATGTCTTAGATGATAAAATATTTTACCCCTGTACAAATCAATGGAAACAGTGAAAATTAACAAAACATACAAATTATTGGATTTTCAATCAAGCCTGCAAACATCCAGATTGATATTGATTTAGGCCTAGGCTACCTTGTTTGTGTTCTTTCGTTGACATTAATTACATATACAGACAGGTATAACAATACCAAGTATTACTTTTCCCAACTGAGCATTGGATGAGACAAGAGCCGCATATTGGGCAGCTTTAGTATAACTATAAGTTCCTAATTTTGCAAACGTATTGGCTGACTTTCCACTCTGGCCTGTCACCCTGCCGGAATCTTCTTTTTTAGAAGGCAGGCAGTATCTGGTAGATGTAGATGTAGATGAAGAGACAGGGCTACGGCGTATTTTATTACTTGGACTTCTCTATTAAAAACAAAAGGAGAAATCTTGCAAAGCGGCCTAAAAAACTCGGACGAATAGCCCTAGCCCTAATCTCCGGACGAAACTGGTTTCCTTCAATTCAGGATAGGATAGTTTAAGCTCTCGATTACAAAGGTCAGTTTTCACAGTAAGATACTGGTACGGGAGCTAAGAATATGAAAAGTGGGTTGAAATCAATAAGTTTCCAGGCTCGTTGCTGTGCTGACTACTAGTCAGTGACTAGCCATTTAGTGACTGAAAAGGAATAGGCCATTTAGGCCGGTAGGTTGAGACAGGAATGCAAGGGATAAATTTCAAGTTAGAAAACTTACTTACCAGCAGCTGCATTATCCCTGTCCATTTCCAGTAAGCTAAAGTCTGAAGGTAGGTAAGGGAGTACCTAACAAAAATAAATCGCAACATAAGGAGTGTCCGAGAGCTGTTACCGGACTGCTGTGCATGGCATTGACTAGGCCTACCTGACATTTGCGTGCGATGTTTTGTTAAAACAATTTGTATTGAGTTGGATTTGATTGAACATTGCAGCCAATTTTTAACTCATATCATTAAAATCTGAGGGTAATGTGCATTTAACGATTATCGTTAAATTCTGCTGCGAGTATGGGTTGGAATTGGAGAAGTTTTTTGTTTGTTTGTTTGTCGCCTTATTTTAATTCGAAATATATACCTAGCTTCATAATTAACAAAAATTAAGAAACTAATCTAATTCGAATATCTACATACTAAAATTTAATTAAATACAACCCTCCCCAAGAAATCTACATAACCCCTTAAATACATTACATATAACTAACAAATTTTTACTGTTTATATACACTTGTTAAAATTAATACCCCTTCAGAATGTACACCCATTTTATTTACTAATGTGATATGCCCAGTCAACCACATGTATCAAACTGACATACATTGCAGTTACATCTAATTCCGTCCCAGTTTTTCATCAAACTTTTAAAATTTGCAATAATTTTCTGCGGATTTCATTCCCGTTGGTAAGTTACTCCATATTTTTGGTCCTAGGGCTTTAAGACTATTTGAGCCAAAAGTGACTTGGTTAGGTCTATGATGAGACA
>RQOL01000573.1:0-12500 GCA_013076295.1 Sanderia malayensis
AGTATTGGGCTTGGCTGGTAAGGCAAAGAAGGCAGCCACAAAATGAAAAGAACCGTCAACGAAAATATTTTAACAAAATCAAAGCCACTGAAACATTTGGGTACAGCATTAAACACTCTTTCCCAAATTATTAAATATAAAAAGCCATGAAACATAAGCGGAGTTGTCAATTTTGGCCTCAAGAAACTATATGTTAACAAACAATGAGTGAAATGCAATTGGCCTAAGCAATTATATGGGAACTTGAATGGGGTGAAACTAAAAAATAAAGGCTACTTACTCCTGAGCTGCGGCAAATGAATGTTTCTCTCAGCTTTACTTTCTCTTATTTCAGCATTAAGTTCCGTTTCGATCCAAGATTTGGGAAACGAATATTTGGACAGGACCACCACGACCAGCATGATAAATTGCTACGTTGACGAAACATAGCATAAATCAAAATCATACAGCAAATTCTATTGTTATGCAGCCTCGTTTGGACGTGATTATCTGATTGAGCTTGATTGGCTAACAATTAACCCAGCCCAGACCCAACCCATGAAAGAAGAAGAGAGACTGAACTCAACAAAGAACATGCTGGCATTGCGTCCTTCCTTTCGTCTTTTCTGCTCTTGCACTGGGTCACTGGCGATGGTAAGTAGGTTTTGCACATCGTTTTATATCATTGCGATCTTTTAAGTTACATCTTTAAAATGAATCTGTAGGGTTTTTGTGAAGGTTTTGATTCATTTTCCCAGCGTATAAGACTTGAGGAAATATAGTATTTCATAAAATCCCTTGAGAGTAGGCCACATTTAAGAAGAACGGATGCTAGAGTTGAGATACATTGTCTGCATTGGAAAATGAGATAAGATTGTTTGCTTCTTACGTTTTATTACATCTATTATTCGTGAATTTTAGGTAGTGCATAATTTGTGTGGTGCGATGTCAAAGAAGGGAATTGTTAACTGCTCTTCTTTTGGTAAGTATTGAAATAAGGAGCCCATGACGCATGCGAAAGGCCATCTAATTCATTCATAAAGACGGGTTTTTGAAGTACATTTCTTGCAAATTGTTACGGTTTGTGTCACAGGATGTTAAAGAAGAGTTTAAAGGTACTTTTGGCGAAATGCATGGTTTTTCAAAGGTAATAGTCTTGTTATTATTTTCGCAATTTTATTATTATTAATTGGTATGCAAATGTACCCTTGTACACGTTTTAACAATTAAACAAAACAAACAAATAACAGTGGAAGAAAACGAACAAAAGACAAACATTACAATTACAATTACAGTTACATTTACCTTGTGTCTCTGCCCCTAATTAAACATAAAATTTCTTCGGTTGGCACGTCTGCCCACATGCACCTTGTTTTTTCTTCATTTTTTGTTTATTTTTTTTGTTTTCTTTTTTATTTTTTTTGAATCTGTTTTTGTTAAGAATTTTTATTCTTATTTCCTTAGATGTGCTGTAGGAAAGAATACATTGTTTCAGAAAGATTTAAAGTGAGCGATATGTTTTACGAACGGATGAGGTGGGTATTTAGCATTGCAACTCACGCTAATTCATTTTTAGAGAGGTGCCTCCCTTCAAGGCTCACAAAATTGAACTTGGTAGTTCTTTTAATTGTGTTAAATTTGTTGCCACATTCTTTCTTCAGTGTGGATACATCTTTGAAGTTGAAGAGCTACGACCAATAGGATGAATTTAGAAGAGTGACTCAATGTTGTTAAAAGATATGATACAATTGTGTTTGTGTTTGTGCTTGTAAAGCAGTTGGATAACCTTGTATTCACAGCATTTATTAAATTTATCAATATAAAGATGAAGGTAATTTCAATTGCACCTCTGTTTCCTCACCACAATGAATGAGTGTGGGCTCATTTTGCACATTGTTGGGAATATCACCAGAAGTGCATTGTCAAGCTCATTTTCAATGGCAAATTCATTGTCACTATCCATGTTAACACTATAAATAAATATATTGTCATTGTCAGTCAATGAAAGGTGAGTTAATAGGGTATTAGTTGTTTGAATTTGCCTGTAGGGTTCTCTTAATGTAACACTAATATATACTTTTAATGTATTAATATGACACTATTTTTTGCAGAAAATCAATAATAATTATCTTTCTTACAATGAAGGGAAGAGACTAAAGACAGGCAGAAAACACAGAAATAAATACATGAACTTACAGTATCAGTAGTAGGAAAAACTATCTATTTGAAGTGAACCTGTAAAGGATAAAATTGTTATTGTCATAATATCACTGCAATGGCAATTGTGACATAAAATATAGCACTTTCAGCTTTTTTAAAGCTGTTTAGTTATAAATAGCCTGTATTTTCATGTGAAAGTAAAAGCAACATTAAAAATACATGTACTTACGTAAATTGCTGTTTTTCTCGTGGTGAGTTGAAAAAAATTTTTACGCACGCTAAGTCCTCTATGACGCAAGACGAATTTTAAATTTCGCGCCGCTATTGTTGTTGCTAGGACGCCGAAATTCCCGTGAAAATCTGATGATAATAGTATTCGCTCCAGGACATTACGTGGTGCTGCATTGATTTTATTGTGATTGTAGTTTTAAAGAGCAACAAAACTTGGAATTATGCGATGAATATTAATATTACAAATTACAATTGTGATGAGAATACACTTTTTTTTATAAGGAACCTAGCTGAGGGCCTAGTTGTTTAAATTCGTTATTTTGAGATCCTTTGACCACTTTGTAGTTGTAAAAGGTCTTTAATTTTAAGTTTGGCATTTGGTGGACATAATTAGAGAGACGCAAGAAAAGCATTCAAATTGATCGTTTTGCTATGTGAAAGGATAAGAGGTTAACACATGAAGAAGCTTCAAATAATGTAAAAGTACTGAAAATCAATGGAACCGGCTTCCTAATTTTAAATTATGCGGAAATATTAATATACTCAAAATGAAAAGATAGCTTAGTGATTTGGGCTCTAGTAGTAAACGTTCCTTAAGTTTTCTACCTTATACATGTAGGTTCCTTATAAAAAAGTTTGTAACTTCGAGTTGCCATTATGTTGTAATTGCTCTGAGGATTCAATAAGTTTCTGTGCTTGCATGTTAATTGTATGGGAAAGCTCTTTATGATATAAGACACATTGTAAGATGGTAGTACAGTTCATGTAATACAGTGTGTACATACTGAAAACATAAGCAAGTGTCAATGATATATACAATTAGAATGTTGTTGATTAAAAAAGAAGAGAAATACTTTGTCAAGCACTTCCACAGTGAATGAATGAGGAGACACCATACACTATGAGGTTCTGGTTAAAAAGATATCTACAATGGGAAACTTATCATGCAAGGCTCTCAATATTCAAGTAAGATAAGAAAGACATATTTATGCACATATAGATTATTAAAATGCATTAATAATGTTTGCTTGTGTGGTAAGAGCCATCTTAGCTTGTTTTGTCCAATGTAACGGAGGATTCTATCAGTGATTGATACAATGTATGCTTCCCACTAAATTTGAAAATGCTGTGGTGTAATGGTTGTGAAATCATTGCAATCTGTACCTGGCATACTGAGGTTCTGAGAACACATCTGCCTGATAAGGAACATTATTAAGTGACAATGTGGAAGAATTAAGTACCTACAGGTTTAGAATACTGCAAGTGATCCGTTAAGAAAACATTTAGTGGTAGTCAATGTAGAAATATTATTCAGCCTTTATTTATTCAGTCTGCTTTTCAAGCAAGGTGCATTAATTGATTTATCTATTCATATGGAACAGAGAGCATCAAGCCTTGAATGTTATACCTGACTTGGGAAATAATTTGAAGAGAACATTTTGAGGCATTGATTGAATTTTCCATTGCCTTTGACTGAATGAATCTGTTCAAAAAATAGGAAAAGAGCATTAATGATTGTGGTAGACAAAAGAGATATGCAATGCATGTGCAATGAGGAAGGTGGTAAGTAAATAAAGTGTGGATTTTCCCCAGGGCTTGAACTTAGGAAGATGTTGGTAGAGCAATGTACATTTCCTCTGAAAACAAATTACTGAAAAAACATTGGAGAATTTCCAGAATTCTTGCCTAACGAACTATATGTAAACTGTGACTTGAATAGAAATGGCCCAAGGTAAGCAATTTCCACTTAACATATCAAATTCAAAGGGATGAACGTGAAAATATAGATTGTTGACGTCTGATTCATAGCAGCCTAGTTGTCTCCTTTAAGTCAATAAGGGTACCTATACATAAGCTTTATTTTCCCTCATTTCAGTATCAAATTCGCATATATGTAAATGTCCATTGTTTGATTGTCCAAACTGAAAATGAACCTTATTTACCTTTGGTGAACAGCAAGGTAGTTGTTTCCTTTGAGCTAGGAAGGCTTTATGAGGTATAATTTCATTGAGTTCAGCAACAAAATCCAACTGGATGCCATTTGTTGGCAGACAAAAACTTAGACCCGACAGGCAACAATAGTGCGATGATGAGACATAACATAGATGAAAATCATACATAGATAGCACAAAGGCGTTTGAAATGAGAGACAGAAGTCTCGCCTCATTTCAATGATGTTAGCAGAAATGCATCTAATTAAAAACGAAGTCAATAAATTTTGTTATGATATTATTGAATGGAGATTTATATGGGACAAATACACAAATATATGAATATTGAAACTGTAACGATAGATAAAATTACAGTCCTGGCAATCTTCTATTGAAAATATAAATCGCTAATTCAAAAACCTTATTATTAATGCGGAAGATCTGAAAGATATAGAATACAGTACAAAAAACATGTTTTGAAAGGACGTGGATAGATATTTGTATTGTATGCGAAGTACGAATGCAAAAGGTTGAGTCATGGTATAGTCTACTATTAAAATTGGTGAATTGTCAATATCCATAAAAATTGATACATACAATCCGTAGTTCAAGTTGCAAAATTGATTGGTTAAGCGACGTCTTTAGGAAAATGACAGTACCTCAATTTGGATTCTTCAATAGCACTTCACTCTCAGCAAGCATACATCTCTGCCACGGCGTGAATGTATTCTTTCAATAACCGCGGTCGTTTGTTTTGAGGATTACGTTTGTACATAGCAAAAAAAAGAATAAGATTGCCGGTTACATTCGTTAAAAGCTCGAACACCAGCGTCAAGGAGTAACCTTTGTTCGAGTTTTCCTTGTTGGTGAAAAGTGCAATTGAAATTTGGAAGTATATAACAGTAAACACTAAAGGGGACCCTATAGATTTTAGATCAAGTTTTCATGTATTAAAAGGAGAGGGGGGATGTTATTGATAGTGCGATGTTTTGCAAAAAGTAACTATCCTTAAGGGACAACTTGCAGTTTTCACAGAGTAAGGAAATCCACTTTCCCATAGGCAATATCGGAGAAAATGGCAACGCATAACTCTTAATAATCGGGCGCTACGCAGGATTCAGGACTGTGCTGACTGCTGTGTGTGGTGCAGTCACCCCTGGACATGTGAATGGTGTAATGTCCAGTTGGTCTCCGCAGATCAGTGTTATCTAGAATGAATTCATTCTAGAAGGGTGCCAGTAACGGCTGTACATCACACTTATGTGCAACGTGATCTGCGTTGACACACAATACCCGTACCCTTGAATGTGTGTATGTGCGTTTTGGTAGGCAGCCCTCTGTAGAGCAACTGTGCAGATGGTCGCTCTAGGATGAAGCCTTTACAGGACTTCTTGGAAAACAATGTTCTTTGTTTTCCTGTGTGTTTCCTCTGGGAGGAATACTTTGAGCCCGTTAAATGATGTTGCTCTTGACATGGCCACATATAACTGACCATGTGTGAACACGGGCTCAGGTAAGTACAAACCAACATACCTCAGGGATTGCCCCTGTGCCTTGTTGATTGTCAAGCAGTATGCAAGTCTGACTGGAAACTGTCGGCGTTTCATTTTGAACGGCATTTCCGTGTCCTGAGTGGAGACTGTGATCTTGGGAATCATGACCCGTTGTCCTCTGTGCTCCTGGGTAATGATCTCTGCCGTGATCACGTGACGTCGGAGATGCCGAACTATGAGTCTTGTTCCGTTGCAAAGACCTTTCTTTGGATTGAGATTCCGCAGAAGAATGATCGTTGCACCAACCTAATGCAATGAATATTACTGTGATTATTGACGCATATTTTATGGTGCACTACCTTTGCACATAATAATTTAATGTTAATAGGATGAAAGATTGTACTCTTCCTACCTTGAGTTTAAGTCTGTGCAACGGCATTCCATTGGGAGTGAGTTGGTTGAGAAATTCAATGGGGTAGGCCTCTTCCTCATCTGGATCGTCTGTGACAACACTGTCTGTGCTGTAATAAGTTCTTTCGGCTGTTTGAAGTCTGTCCAGAATTAAGTCGTTCACTTGATGTGATAAGTCATTCTTCGGAGTCAGACAACAGCGTTCAGACATTGTTACAGGATCCATCATTAGGTGTGAATCTGGTGTGTTCGGCCTGGGAAAAATGAAGTTCAGCATGTCTTCTTTAGACGAAGTGCATATCTGTTGTGGCAGAATTACGTTGTCCAGTGCATCGTGTGCTTCTTGCTTGTTGCCAAGTCTGAGAAGCCATTCTGAGAATTCACGGTATGAATCATCTTGAACGGCTCTCATGTTGGTGTGTAAACGATGCTGCTGAAACTTTGTCCATAGATCAATGATCTGGTGTGATTTTAGAGTCTCTGCTACAATTCTTTCCCTTCCTGCTTTCGTGACGACAGGTAGAACCTGTCTGAAGTCACCACCAAGTAGCATGAACTTGCCACCAAATGGTCTGTCGACATGTGTAATGTCTCGAAGCAGTCGGTCAACTGCTTGTAATGCAAGTGCGGGAATCATGGAAGCTTCATCCCATATGAATAGGGTAGTTTCGCGCAATACCTGTGCTCTCCTGCTCTGTCTCTTGACATTACACGTTGATTCAGCTTGAAGTGGTATAGGAATTTGAAAGGTAGAATGTGAAGTTCTACCATTTATGAGCAGTGTTGCAGCAATTCCTGACCACGCCATGCACTGAACTTTATGTCCATTGGCTTGCAGATTGTGAACCAACGTGTTGTAAAGGAAAGTTTTGCCGGTTCCAGCCGGCCCGTCAACAAAGTGACAGTTCTGTTCGGATTGCGCGTTGATAGCATCAGTGATTCCCGTGTATATGGCTCGCTGTTCAGGGTTCAATGCGGCCAGCATTCGTTCTCCTTCCTCTCTGGCATTGCCAACATCCATGTCATCTTCCTCTGTAATAATAAGTGAAATATATTGCAATAAAATTGGAAAGAAAGCTAGGAGAATCAATGTGCAAAAATACGGAAATGCCCTTGTCTGCACGATCTTAGGATACATTATTATATTGTTACTAATACAGTACATATTTGAAAATAACACATTAATACCTCGTTCAGGAATGACATAGTCGGCTGGAAGTTGAGGAAGGTCAGCATAATTAGTGATCGATTGACCATGTACTTTCAAATTTTCGTCAATGTCATGCAGACATTGATACATGTGTCGGTCTTCAAAAGCTATGGCCATATCTGGATGATTGACTTGATCACGTCGTACAAAGTCTTCACTCAATGCTTCTTTGAACATGTTGAAGAGTGCTGCGATATCAGAAGGTGTTTGAAAAAGGAGTAATGTTGCAAACAACTGTCTCAGTTGTACTGGCATGTTGAAAATAACTGCCTCCTCCAAACAGCGTATGATTTCAGCATCATCTTCCAACAGACCTAGAGCTAAAGCAGCGTCTTTGAAGGAATTGCATAGGTTTCCTTCTATCGTACGAAGATCTTCAAACGACGTGGCACCTCGTTTATGGAGAAGCAATAGTCTTAGTGCGAATCTTTGCTCACATGGTCGTGGGTGAACTTGATATATTCTGCCTATGACAGGCAGTGTTCTCCGCTGTCTTGCTTTCCATGTTTTGGTGCGCTCGTTGAAAACATAGTGTTCAGGAATCTCGTGATAGAGATATTGGCGTGCAGCCGGGTCTTGTGCATTCAATTCAAACCAAGACGTCAGTGTGGTTTTTTCATTGATGTTTTGTAATTGTTCGACACGGCCATTATCCTGAAAGTATACGGTCTGCTGATCAGGTAGATGAACATGCAGACGTTTGATAGTGTGACTTTTCTCGTGCATGGCAAATTGGAATATTCTATGAACAGCTTCATGAGGTCCAATATACCGGGCGTTGATGTATTGGCGTACTTCATCGTGCTCAATATCTTGAGGTACTTGTTGCTGCTGTCCTTGAAGAATTTCCACGTGTGCCATATCTTGTCCTTTATGAATATATTTGAAAATATATTTCACGGACTTCACAGTGCTACATATTTCCAGATTAATGTGACATTGATACTTGAGTAGAAGATGGCGATTATGTGGCACAACCCATGTATCATCTAGAAGTCGATCTTCCAGATTGACTGGGTGACGACAGCGTCGTCTGTAGAGTGGATAACCATTCGCATTGACTTGTGTTTCGGCAGTGCGATCTTTCGGAAATCGTTTCTTGCATTTGTTATTCTCCATGCAAACACATCCGGGGTTTATATCACCGCATGGTCCATGTGTCATGTGTTCAGTACTAACTTGTGATATCTTGCATCCTGTGGGTCCGGAATTTCAGCAGATATGAGTCGATCTACCTGTAGGTTTCGAGGAAAAATATCACATGTAAGTTCTACACATCAAATGCATTGTTTTTACTAAGCAATACAACTGATGATAATATTTCATACTCAATCATAAATGTATAATAAATCTATCTTTTACTCTATAATAGATTATTGCTATAGATGTTACCTCTTCAGGTGTTCGTGGTCTATCAGCCTCAGAGAGGAACAGAATCATGTGAGCGTGTGGTAGTCCTCTCTTCTGAAATTCGATGACATATACATGTGCAATAGTGTGTCCGAGAATGTGCTTGTGAATATCTTCCAGTAGTTCTTGTAGTTTCTGTTGAAATACTCGTGTGACGATGTCAGGCCGGTCATTCGACTTCTGGTGTGGTAGAATGTTTCTGAAATCTCCTTCCACTTGGGATTGGCCGTCATGGTTAGGAAGATGTCAGGCTTGCCATACTTTCTTACGATGGTCATTGCATCTTGAAAGTTCTGGTACATATTTCGTTGACTGCCTGAAAAAGATGAGGGAAGTATGACAACACGACCGACATCAATATGAAGGGGTTCGTTGGGATTGTTTGCCCTGGCCATTTGATTTTCGATTTCAGCCCTTCTGTTCAGGTGATCCATCAGGCCTCGATAACTGTCAGCACGTAATTGCCGTTGATTGTGCAAAATCCAGTTGAGCTTGTTTCCTTCTATTTTGGTGTATGCATCCACCAAATATTGTTGAAAGAGAAGTGTTGCCCTGTGGATGGTGACAGTTGATTTCTGACTTGTATTCGGTACGAATAATATTCGGCGATTGTAAGTTGACGGTGGTTACGATTAGCATTTTGCTGGCCTTGTCCTTCACGTGTAGGTAGACGTTGAAGGTCTACTGTAACCCGATCACCCTGAAAGAACAACAATGGATAGGTTAGAGGATCCGCAACAGGATCTATGGCATTAATCTTCATAAGATTACCACGCCTTGTTCGAATTTGAAGCTCTCTATCCTCGGGATTAGGAGCACCGCCATTGCGTGTAGTGTAGACTGCTGCAATTTCTCTGGCAGTAGGATTATCATATCTTCGATCTTGTTCTGGGCGACCGGTAATAATCATCTTGAACGTGGGAATAGGCTGATCATTGGCAATGGCTTGCTGCCTTTGCTCTTCCAGTACTTCTCCCATTGTTTTAAAATGTTGAGCAAACCGATTTACTGCCATCAATTCGTTTTGCAGCAGCGCCACCATGTCTAAGTCCAAGTTTTGTTCTCTGGCTGTGTTTGGCGTTCTTGCAGTGCTTGTTGGGTGTCCATAATATAATTCTGCATATTTTCGGACCTGTCGGTTTCAGTTACCCCTGTTGAATTCAAAAACATTGCAAATTGTACTTCGTTATATCAACTGTAATTTTCAATGCAGCAAGTGCTTTGTTATAAAGCATCATAAAGCGCCTTGATTTTCGATTGGACAACTCTTGATATTCGGCAAGCATACAGAGAGCTTATCATTGTAGATTGGGTGGGAAAACATGAGCGTTCTGTCAACATCCGTTTCATCAAGTGAAGGTATTATATGGAAATGTAGCACATATAAGAGACGTTATATTACCTGTCATATGGTATGCTTTCCATGTATGGTGATGACTGGTGGTCCTGCATTAGCGTGTCTTACAACGTTAGCTGTCCAGGATGCCATCGCCATTAGTGAATTGTATCTACGGAAATTTTTGAGAAAATATTTAGATTCCTCAGTAGTTCCAGTGTATAAATGCATCACATTTGCCGGGGGTGGTTGAATGGGATCGAGAGTTATTAATCCTCCCATACAACATTTGTTGTATTGCCTTTGAGTTGAGTTCCTCTCGGAAGTACTTCGCTTCACAGTGAATACATGTCTGGTCATTTCCCAAGATGATGAGGCATTGGGGAGAATTGAGGAATTTCAACAATAGGTTGATTTACTTCCCTTGCTTGTGTTCGATGGGTTGAGGGACATCATCTTGGTGTTGTGGTGGATTTCGTCTTGCATTTCAACTTCTTGTGGTTGTACCGCTATTTCATTCTCTTCATTGTCATTTTGAAGTTGGCTTGCAATTGCATAGCAGCAGGCAATACTTGTGGATCCTGAAATTCAATGTAATCTAAGTTAATATAATTCAATCATGTGTTTTGAAATGCATAAAACTGAAACTTGTGAAGATATGTCTATTAGAGAGCAAAATAATTTGACATGGTCTATGGAGAATGACTGGTGTATTTTAAGCCAATTGTGATGGTAGTCTGTTTTACCTGATTATCATGTGGAATGGAATGTGTTGTTCCACGTTGATTTCATCAGGTTGTGGGCCTTTCAATTTCATTATTTTGATTTTCAATATGTGTTTGGGTTGCATCTGCATTGGCCGTCTGTTGATAATGAAAATTAAATGAAATTAGTTATTGTGATTATTAATAGAAATTTTAATGTCATTACTGTGTGATTATGTAAATTGATATATATACATGGGAAAGTTATAAAACATGTCTCAAGTAGGGAAATTGCATGAGGCATTTGTTATGGAAAATGGAGTTGCCTAACTGTATTAGCTTTTGTAATAATTTTAATTTACCTCATTGTGATTTTGAGCTTGATTTACATTAAGCATCTCCACATCTGCCGTTTGTATTGCTGCTGACCTTCATGATTACGATTCAGAAGGGGTTGTTGCAACTGCATAACCATCGGCGGTACCTGCAGATGGAAAAATATTGATAATTTGGTTGATATAATAACTGGTTTGGTTTTGATTGTTGTTAATTAAAAAGTTTATAATATATAGTTATTTTATTTTGAAAAGATTAGCACAAATTATTGAGTTGTGTACCTGAAGTTGAGGGGCCAGTGCTGCAGGATATTGTAAGCCATTGTTTATTGGTTGTGGAACTGCTATAAGTCCGTAGTGGGGAAGCATCGCAGGTAGTTGCCATGGCACATACAATGCTGCATCTGTGGATGATGAACTGGGAGTGGTTGATATTCTGGGGCTGGTTGCTGAGGGTATTCTTGCTGCAACTGGTGAAGATCATTCACTGCTCCCTGTACCGTATTATCGGTGGTAAATCAAGGATGAGCTGTTGGTTATTCGCACGACTTCGGCGATTTGCTTTCCGTAATTTATCCAGCGCTTAATGCCGGTGATGTTTTTTCTGGCTTTTTTTGGCATTTTGCAAGAGGTGGTATATAAAAAAAGAAAAAAATGTGTTTTATATGCAACCCAATTTAAGTGAAAATGTTAAAACTTGAAAGAAGAGTGATTTTTGTGAGCAACTGGATGGGTTAATGTTGTTTTGTGGTGAACTGCAAGATAAAATAAATAATTTAAAACATAGTTGTAAGAATGTTTGAATTACTTTGATCGTTGAATTAAATTATTGGTTATTTTAAAGTTTGCAAGTAAAAATATTGCAGCACTTTATCTTGTCACCTACATCACTCTTTCTATTGTGTTCTTTAGCAACTAAAAGAAAGACAGTGCTGATAAAATAGTGGAAAGGTTAATCATCCATTTCATGTTGAGAAAGAAAAGTGCATAATCCTACATTTGATGTGTTTGTACAGGCTAGATTTTATTTGCATTGTGCAGTAAGTTTGCTTTCTATTGATCAGAAATTGTTGCAATTGTTATTACCACTTTAAATATAGTAGGTAAGCTTCAGATTTGGGATATGAATGTGAATGACAGGGTGAGGCATTTAAATATTAATTAAATATTATTTGTATAGGAACAATTGTTGTCACACTCACGAAATATTCAGAGGAATCAACTTTTTTGAAACCCTGTTTTTGCAAAAGAAGAAAGATGTTTGGATGAATTGATTTTCTTGAATACTTACTTCATAAAA
>RQOL01000573.1:17500-22248 GCA_013076295.1 Sanderia malayensis
CCCTGCTCGTTTTGCATCTCATTAACTCGTCCTGGAACTTTCTAGAAGGTCGGAACACAAAATTGGCCATAACTCTCGAACCGCTGGGGTTAGAAATTAGCGGAAAGCTTTAGTCTCATCAGCACAATGCAGCGATCATTTCCGTACCAATTTGCACCCTTATTGACCCCCAGAAAAAAAGCCTTTGAGTGGCAACGGCCGCTCCTTTGATCCCATTGTTCGGTCGAACGTCGATTGTTCACCAAACAATGGCCCATTGTTCAGCGGCTCCCGGTCACGTGTCGACGTAGATTATATATTAGAGAGAAACTAAAAAAGACACATGCATTTGCTTGTTTTCAGTGATTCTAAGATTCATTCACACTAATTGCACATGAATCCACGTTATTGCAGCTGAAACTAACTAGAAGACACATGCATTTGCTTGTTTCAGTGATTGTAACATTCATTCACACTAATTGCACATGAATCCACGTTATTACAGTTGAAACTAAGTAAAAGACAAATGCATTTGCTTGTTTTCAGTGATTTTAACATTCATTCACACTAATCGCACATGAATCCACGTTCTTACAGCTGAAACTAAGTAAAGTACACATGCATTTGCTTGTTTTCAGTGATATTAACATTCATTCACACTAAGTGCACATGAAATAACGTTTTACAACTGAAACTAAGTAAAAGACACATGCATTTGCTTGTTTTCTGTGATATTAAGATTCATTAACATTCAATTGCACTTGAATCAACGTTATTACAACTGAAACTAAGTAAAAGACAATGCATTTGCTTGTTTTTAGTGATACTAACATTCATTCCCACTAATTGCACATGAATCCACGTTATTACAGCTGAAACTAAGTAAAAGACATACGCATTTGTTTGTTTTTAGTGATTCTAACATTCATTCACGCTAATTGCACATGAATTCACAATATTACAGCTGAAACTAAGTAAAAGATATACGCATTTGCTTGTTTTCTGTGATATTAACATTCATTCACTAACTTCCACATGAATCCACGTTATTACAGCTGAAACTAAGTAAAAGACACATGCAATTGCTTGCTTTCAGTGATATTAACATTCATTCACTTAATTGCAATTGATTCCACCTTATTACAGCTGAAACTAAATAAAAGACACATGCATTTGCTTGTTTTCAGTGATACATTCATTCACACTAATGGCACATGAATTCACGTTATTACAACTGAAACTAACTAAAAGACACATGCATTTGCTTGTTTTCAGTGATTCTAACATTCATTCACACTAATTGCACATGAATCACGTTATTGCAGCTGAAACTAACTAAGAGATACATGCATTTGCTTGTTTTCAGTGATATTAACATTCATTCACACTAATTGCACATGAATTCACATATTACAGCTGAAACTAAGTAAAAGACATATGCATTTGCTGGTTTTCTGTGATATTAACATTCATTCACACTAATTGCACATGAATCCACGTTATTACAGCTGAAAATAAGTAAAAGACACATGCATTTGCTTGTTTTCAGTGATATTAGCATTTATTCACACTAATTGCACAGGAAATAACGTTATTACAGCTGAAACTAAGCAAAAGACACATGCATTTGCTTGTTTTCTGTGATATTAACATTCATTCACAAAAATTGCACTTGAATCAACATTATTACAGCTGAAACTAAGTAAAGGACACATGCATTTGCTACTTTCAGTGATATTAACATTCATTCACACTAATTGCACATGAAGTAACGTTATTACAACTGAAACTAAGTAAAAGACACATGCATTTGCTTATTTCTGTGATATTAGATTCATTCACCTTAATTGCACTTGATTCCACGTTATTACAGCTGAAACTAACTAAAAGACACATGAATTTCGTTGTGTTCAGTGATATTAACATTCATTCACACTAATTGCACAGGAAAAACGTAATTACAGCTGAAACTAAGTAAAAGACACATGCATTTGCTTGTTTCTGTGATATTAACATTCATTCACAATAATTGCACTTGAATCAACATTATTACAACTGAAACTAAATAAAAGACACATGCATTTGCTTGTTTTCAGTGATATTACATTCATTCACACTAATTGCACATGAATTCACAATATTACAGCTGAAACTAAGTAAAGACATATGCATTTGCTTGTTTTCTGTGATATTAACATTCATTCACACTAATTGCACATGAATCCACGTTATTGCAGCTGAAACTAACTAAAAGACCATGCATTTGCTTGTTTTCAGTGATTGTAACATTCATTCACACTAATTGCACATGAATCCACGTTATTACAGTTGAAACTAAGTAAAAGACAAATGCATTTGCTTGTTTTCAGTGATTTTAACATTCATTCACACTAATCGCCCATGAATCCACGTTCTTACAGCTGAAACTAAGTAAAGCACACATGCATTGCTTGTTTTCAGTGATATTAACATTCATTCACACTAAGTGCACATGAAATAACGTTATTACAACTGAAACTAAGTAAAAGACACATGCATTTGCTTGTTTTCTGTGATTTTAAGATTCATTAACATTAATTGCACTTGAATCAACGTTATTACAACTGAAACTAGGTAAAAGACACATGCATTTGCTTGTTTTAGTGATATAACATTCATTCCCACTTAATTGCACATGAATCCACGTTATTACAGCTGAAACTAAGTAAAGACACATGCATTTGCTTGTTTTCAGTGATATTCTAAACATTCATTCACTTAATTGCACTTGATTCCACGTTATTACAGCTGAAACTAAGTAAAAGACACATGCATTTGCTTGTTTTCAGTGATTCTAACATTCATTCACACTAATGGCACATGAATCCACGTTATTACAGTTGAAACTAAATAAAAGACATGCATTTGCTTGTTATCAGTGATTTAACATTCATTCACACTAATTGCACATGAATCCACGTTATTACCGCTGAACTAAGTTAAAGACATGCATTTGCTTGTTTTTAGTGATTCTAACATTCATTCCACTAATTGCACATACAAATCCACGTTATTACAGCTGAAACTAAGTAAAAGACACATGCATTTGCTTGTTTTATTGATTTCAACATTAATTCACACTAATTGCGCATGAATCCACGTTATTACAGCTGAAACTAAGTAAAAGACATGCATTTTGCTTGTTTTCAGTGATATTAACATTCATTCAACTTAATTGCACTTGAATCCACGTTATTACAGTTGAAACTAAGTGAAAGACACATGCATTTGCTTGTTTTCAGTGATATTAACATTCATTCACACTAATTGCACAAGAATTAACGTTATTACAGCTGAAACTAAGTAAAAGGCAGATGCATTTGCTTGTTTTTAGTGATTCTAAACATTCATTCACACTAATTGCACATGAATCCACGTTATTACAGCTGAAACTAAGTAAAAGACACATGCATTTGCTTGTTTGCAGTGTCATTGACATTCATTCACCTTGATTGCACTTGATTCCACGTATATTACAGCTGAAACTACTCAGTAAAAGACACATGCATTTGCTTGTTTTTAGTGATTCTAACATTCATTCCCACTAATTGCACATAAATCCACGTTATTACAGCTGAAACTAAGTAAAAGAGACACATGCATTTGCTTGTTTTCAGTGTCATTAACATTCATTCACCTTGATTGCACTTTATTCCAGGTTATTACAGCTGAAACTACTCAGTAAAAGACACATGCATTTGTTGTTTTTTAGTGATTTAACATTCATTCCCGCTAATTGCACATATATCCACGTTATTACAGCTGAAACTAAGTAAAAGACACATGCATTTGCTTGTTTTCAGTGTCATTAACATTCATTCACCTTGATTGCACTTGATTCCACGTTATTACAGCTGAAACTAAGTGAAAGAACATGCATTTGCTTGTTTTCAGTGATATTAACATTCCATTCCACTAACATTGCACATGAATTCACGTTATTACAACTGAAACTAACTAAAAACACATGCATTTGCTTGTTTTCAGTGATTCTAACATTCATTCACACTAATTGCACATGAATCCACGTTATTGCAGCTGAAACTTACTCAGTAAAAGACACATGCATTTGCTTGTTTTCAGTGATTTTAACATTCATTCACACTAATTGCACATGAATCCACGTTATTACAGCTGAAACTAAGTAAAAGACACATGCATTTGCTTGTTTTCAGTGATATTAACATTCATTCACATTAATTGCACTTGAAATCAACATTATTACAACTGAAACTAAGTAAAAGACACACGCATTTCCTTGTTTTAGTGATTTTAACATTCATTCACACTAATGCACATGAATCCACGTTATTACAGCTGAAAACTAAGTTAAAGACATGCATTTGCTTGTTTTCAGTGTCATTAACATTCATTCACCTTGATTGCACTGATTCAACGTTATTACAGCTGAAACTAAGTGAAAGACACATGCATTTGCTTGTTTCAGTGATATTAACATTCATTCACACTAATTGCACATGAATTCACGTTATTACAACTGAAAACTAACTAAAAAACACATGCATTGCTTGTTTTCAGTGATTCTAACATTCATTTACACTAATTGCACATGAATCCAAGTTATTGCAGCTGAAACTACTCAGTAAAAGACACATGCATTTGCTTGTTTTCAGTGATTTTAACATTCATTCACACTAATTGCACATGAATCACAGTTACTACAGCTGAAACTAAGTAAAAGACACATGCATTTGCTTGTTTTCAGTGAT
>RQOL01000574.1:0-22280 GCA_013076295.1 Sanderia malayensis
CTCAACAAAGAATTTGGGACTACTTCTTGACAATGAATTGAATTTTGAAGAGCACATTAGTAACGTTGTGTCGGATTGTCATTTTATTTTACGTAATCTATCCAAAATAAAACAGTTTTTACCCTTGGATTGCATCAATACAATAATATCTGCCCTTATTTCTTGAAAACTCGACTATTGCAATTCATTGTTTTATAAAATTTCTAGCCATCAACTACAATTACTACAGTCAGTACAGAATGCCGCTATAAGAGTAATTTTTAATCTGAAAAAATTTGATAGGTCTTCATTATCACCATTGTTTTTAAAACTTCACTGGCTAAAGATTAGAGAGATGATAGTATTTAAAATTTGTCTAACAGTGCACAAGTGTATCTGGGGTGAGGCACCATTTTCTCTAAAGCGTAGCATTGATATTATTAATGAAAGAACGGCTAGTCTACGAATTCCTAGGGTTGCAACTCAGTCTGGCGAGAGGGCATTTTCCTGTTCAGGTCCTACTCTATGGAACAAACTTCCTGTAGAAGTTCGTGAAACTAGAGAAACCCTCGAATTCAAAAAAAGATTAAAAACATTTTTATTTACAACCAGTCTTGAGAATTTTTATAGTTAACAGAATTGTTAAGAATTGTGAATGTTGTATCGGATTCGCTGTTTTCTTAGCTACAGTTTGATATAATTTTTATTACAGATTCAGTTTAAATTTTCCAGGATTGATTAAAATTTTGAAGGCAACCTTTTTTTTCAAACTTCACACTGAAGCTATCAACTTTCAGAAGCGGCTTTCAGGGGGGCGGCAGGGCGGGTGCTGGGTGGCCGCTTTCCAGTGGGAGGATTTGACCTCCCACCTTTAATTTCTTTAGAAATGTTGCGTCGTATTGTATGTATTGTACATACAATACATACCCTACAATACATACCCTACAATACATACGATACTATACATACCCTACAATACATACCCTACAAAACATACCCTACCATACATACCTTACAATACATACCCTACAATACCTACCCTACAATACATACCCTACAATACAAACCCTACACTACATACCCTACAATACGAACCCTACAAGACATACCCTACAATACATACCCTACTATACATACCCTAAAATACATACCTTACATTACATAACCTACACTACATACCCTACAATACATAGTTGAACATTCTTTCATGCTTGTGGTACTGTTAAGGTAAGGCAAATAAATGAACACAATTGAATGAATAGTACCATGTGAATCATAAAATATTAACACTGACGTTTCAGGCGTATGCCCGTTATCAAAGTAATAGGAAAAACAGTTGAGCAGAAAGAGAAGAAGGAATAGAAAGTGTAGTTCGAATGATGAAAATTGAGTATGAGAAACGATGTGACGTAGCATAATAATGGAATAAGTGGAGCAAAGCGTGGAAAAGAATACTAAAAAAGTTACACAAAATGTTTCTTGTAAATATGAGAATTGCTTATTAAGTCCTTTAGGATAGAGTGTTTTAGGTTAAAAATCAAACGTTTTTCTAAAGTTTTTCTCTTCTTGTTGTTATGAGGTGCATACAAAAGTCCAAGAACCGACATGTCAGCAAAAGAGTGATTTTCAGAGTTGTAATGTTTGGATACGTTGCTGTCCGGATCATTTATATGATTTGCATTTTCGTGTAACTTGTTTTTGACATTGCGTAGGTGCTCTCCAAACCCGTTGTTAATTTGACGAGATGTCTCACCAATGTACAAAGCTTGGCATCGGGTGCAAATGATGCAGTAGATTAAACAAGAAGATGAGCAGGTAAAGCCGGATTTGATGTTGAATTTTTGTCCATGGTTGGAAATTGTGGTTTCTGTGTTGATGTGTGAACAGGTTTGGCGAAGGTGATGGCGACAGGGTCGTGTACCAGGGTTCTGTGCAACGGAAAGGTTGGTTCTAACAAGAGTGTCTTTTAAGTTTTTATCTCTGCGATAGGCAAGGAGAGGAGGATCAGGGAAGATATCTTTAGTTGTGGCATCTTGTTGCAACAGGTTGAAATTTTCGTAGATGATCTTTTTAATTTGATGATTGAGAGGATGATAGGTGAGTGTAAATGGGATACGGTTGTTGGAAGTTGTTTGATCAGACAGAACCAAAGCATCCCTTGGGAGAGATTGTTAACTTTACTCAACGCGTTGTCAGAGATTGCTTTACGATATCGATAATTTGTGAAGAAAGCAGTCATTTCATCGGCTTTGATAAGTCATCATCACTTGAACAAATGCGGCGAAGACGGCGTAATTGTGAGTATGGGATGGAGTCCTTGCATTTCCTGGGATGTGAAGAATTGTAGTCGAGGAAGCAATGAGCACCTGTGGGCTTGTAATAGATTGAGGTGGAGATTTGGTAGCCGGATATAGTAAGAAGAATGTCTAGGAATGGAAGGCTAACTTCAGTTATGGTGTGGGTGAATTGCAATGCAGGATGAAAGTTGTTGGTGTAGTCAATGAATTTCTGCAGGTCGGTCAGAGGAAGGGATGTAGCACCGATAATGTCGTCGATGTAGCGCTTGATCAAACATGGCAATGGACCATGGTAGGATTCGTAGATAAGTTGTTCCTCATGGCCCACAAAAAGACAGGCATAACTAGGACCAAGTATGCTACCCATAGCAACACCGGATGTTTGCAGAAAGAACTTGTCGTCAAATGTAAAGGCGTTGGTGGTGAGGACTAATTCGGCCAAGCGAAGACGTGTAGCGGTTGCTGGGTTCTGATCACGTCATTTCTCGAGGAAAAACTTCAGTGCAATGAGACCATCTGAGTGAGGAATGTATGTAAGTGATTTGACATCCATACTGAAGAGATGTTTTGTTGTTCCTGTGAATCTGCAATCCTTGAAAATGCAAAGTGCGTGAGCAGAGTCCTTAATATATGTCAGGAGATCTTGAACAATAGGTGTGAAGAGGGAGTCGAGATAGGCAGCAACATAAGATGTGGGGCATGAAACAGCTGAAACAATGGGACGACCAGGATTGTTTGCTTTGTGGACCTTAGGTAGCATGTAGAAGACTGAGGTTCTGGGGTGCTGGATGTACAATTTATTGGCATTGGAAAGCAGGTTGTTGTTATCCATTTCTTCTTTAATGGTGTTGATGATGGTTTTGTTGAAGGACTTGGTAGGATTCTTTTCAAGGGCACGGTATGATGGAGATTGAAGTTGTGTATTTCCCTCTTGAAGATAAAGATCTTTACGCCAAACTACGATCCAACCACCTTTGTCTGCTGGTTTGATAACAATATCATCACGAGCCTTAAGTTGTTTTAATGACATTAAATCCATCCTTGTGCATCATCCATTCTTGACATCCATTCTTTCTTTAGAAAAACGTTTGATTTTTAACATAAAAACACTCTATCCTAAAGGACTTAATACACAATTCTCATATTTACAATAAACATTTTGTGTAACTTTTTTAGTATTTTTTCCACGCTTTGCTCCACTTATTCCATTATTATGCTACGTCAAATCGTTTCTCATACTCTAATTTTCATCATTCGAACTACATTTGCTATTCCTTCTTCTCTTTCTGCTCAACCGTTTTTCCTATTACTTTGATAATGGGCATATGCCTGAAACGTCAGTGTTCATATTTTATGATTCACATGGTACTATTCATTCAATTGTGTTCATTTATTTGCCTACAATACATACCCTACAATACATACCCAACAATACATACCCTACAATACATACCCTACGATACATACCCTACAATACATACCTTACAATACATACCCTACAATACATACCCTACAATACATACCCTTCAATACATACCCTACGATACATACCCTAAAATACATACCCTACCATACAAAGCTTACAATACATACCCTACAATACATACCTTACAATACATACCCATATACATACCCTACTATACATACCCTACAATAAATACCCTACAATACATACCTTACAATACATACCCTACAATACATATCCTACAATACATACCTTACAATACATACCCTACAATACATACCCTACAATACCTACCCTTCAATACATACCCTACATAACATACCCTACTATACATACCCTACAATGCATACCCTACAATAAATACCCTACAATACATACCTTACAATACATATCCTACAATACATACCTTACAATACATAACCTACAATACATACCCTACGATACATACCCTACAATACATACCTTATAATACATACCCTACAATACATACCCTACAATACATACCCTACAATACATACCCTACAATACATACCCTACAATACAAACCCTACACTACATAGCCGACAATACATACCCTACAATACATACCTTACAATACATACCCTACAATACATACCCTTCAATACATACCCTACATACATACCCTAAAATACATACCCTACCATACAAGCTTACAATCATACCCTACAATACATACCCTACAATACATGCCCTTCAATACATACCCTACATAACATACCCTACTATACATACCCTACAATGCATACCCTACAATAAATACCCTACAATACACACCTTACAATACATATCCTACAATACATACCTACAATACATAACCTACAATACATACCCTACGACACATACCCTACAATACATACCTTACAATACATACCCTGCAATACATACCCTACAATACATACCCTACAATACATACCCTACAATACAAACCCTACACTACATACCCTACAATACATACCCTACAATACATACCTTACAATACATACCCTACAATAACATACCTACAATACATACCTACAATACATACCCTAAAATACATACCCTACCATACAAGCTACAATACATACCTACATACATACCTTACAATAGATACCCCATATAACATACCCTACATACATACCCTACAATACATACCCTACAATACATACCTACAATACATACCCTACAACATACCCTACAATACATACCTTACAATACATACCCTACAATACATACCCTACAATACATACCCTCAATACATACCCTACATAACATACCCTACTATACATACCTACAATGCATACCCTACAATAAATACCCTACAATACATACCCTACAATACATACCCTACAATACAAACCCTACACTACATAGCCGACAATACATACCCTACAATACATACCTTACAATACATACCTTACAATACATACCCTACAATACATACCCTACAATACATACCCTACAATACATACCCTACAATACAAACCCTACACTACATACCCTACAATACATACCCTACAATACATACCTACAATACATACCCTACATACATACCCTCAATACATACCCTACATACATACCCTACAATACATACCCTACAATAGATACCCTACATATACATACCCTACTAATACCCTACAAAAATACCCTACAATACATACCTACAATACATACCCTACAATACATATCCTACAATACATACCTACAATACATACCCTACAATACATACCCTACAATACATACCCTTCAATACATACCCTACATAACATACCCTACTATACATACCCTACAATGCATACCCTACAATAAATACCCTACAATACATACCTTACAATACATACCCTACAATACATACCCTTACAATAGATACCCCATATAACATACCCTACTATACATACCCTACAATAAATACCCTACAATACATACCTTACAATACATACCCTACAATACATATCCTACAATACATACCCTACAATAAATACCCTACAATACATACCTTACAATACATACCCTACAATACATATCCTACAATACATACCTTACAATACATACCCTACAATACATACCCTACAATACATACCCTTCAATACATACCCTACATAACATACCCTACTATACATACCCTACAATGCATACCCTACAATAAATACCCTACAATACATACCTTACAATACATACCCTACAATACATACCTTACAATAGATACCCCATATAACATACCCTAATATACATACCTTACAATACATACCCTACAATACATACCCTACAATACATACCCTACAATACATACCCTACAATACAAACCCTACACTACATACCCTACAATACATACCCTACAATACATACCTTACAATACATACCCTACAATACATACCCTTCAATACATACCCTACGATACATACCCTAAAATACATACCTTACAATAGATACCCCATATAACATACCCTACTATACATACCCTACAATAAATACCCTACAATACATACCTTACCATACATACCCTACATACATATCCTACAATACATACCTACAATACATACCCTACATACATACCCTACAATACATACCCTCAATACATACCCTACATAACATACCCTACTATACATACCCTACAATGCATACCCTACAATAAATACCCTACAATACATACCTTACAATACATACCCTACAATACATACCTTACAATAGATACCCCATATAACATACCCTACTATACATACCCTACAATAAATACCCTACAATACATACCTTACAATACATACCCTACAATACATATCCTACAATACATACCTACAATACATACCCTACAATACATACCCTACATACATACCCTCAATACATACCCTACATAACATACCCTACTATACATACCCTACAATGCATACCCTACAAAAATACCCTACAATACATACCTACAATACATATCCTACAATACATACCTACAATACATAACCTACAATACATAACCTACAATACATACCTTACAATACATACCCTACATACATACCCTACAATTCATACCCTACAATACATACCTTACAATAAATACCCCACAATACATACCCAACAATACATACCCTGCAATACATACCCTACAATACATACCCTACAATACCTACCCTTCAATACATACCCTACATAACATACCCTACTATACATACCCTACAATGCATACCCTACAATAAATACCCTACAATACATACCTACAATACATATCCTACAATACATACCCTTACAATACATAACCTACAATACATACCCTACGATACATACCCTACAATACATACCTACAATACATACCCTACATACATACCCTACAATACATACCCTACAATACATACCCTACAATACATACCCTACAATACAAACCCTACACTACATAGCCGACAATACATACCCTACAATACATACCTTACAATACATACCCTACAATACATACCCTTCAATACATACCCTACATAACATACCCTACTATACATACCCTACATTGCATACCCTACAATAATACCCTACAATACACAACTTACAATACATATCCTACAAACACAACTTACAATACAACCTACAATACATACCCTACAATACATACCCTACAATACATACCTTAAAATACATACCCTACAATACATACCCTACAATACATACCCTACAATACATACCCTACAATACAAACCCTACACTACATACCCTACAATACATACCCTACAATACATACCTTACAATACATACCCTACAATACATACCCTTCAATACATACCCTACGATACATACCCTAAAATACATACCCTACCATACAAAGCTTACAATACATACCCTACAATACATACCTTACAATAGATACCCCATATAACATACCCACTATACATACCCTACAATAATACCCTACAATACATACCTACAATACATACCCTACAATACATATCCTACAATACATACCTTACAATACATACCCTACAATACATACCCTACAATACCTACCCTTCAATACATACCCTACATAACATACCCTACTATACATACCCTACAATGCATACCCTACAATAAATACCCTACAATACATACCTTACAATACATATCCTACAATACATACCTTACAATACATAACCTACAATACATACCCTACGATACATACCCTACAATACATACCTTACAATACATACCCTACAATACATACCCTACAATACATACCCTACAATACATACCCTACAATACATACCCTACAATACAAACCCTACACTACATAGCCGACAATACATACCCTACAATACATACCTTACAATACATACCCTACAATACATACCCTTCAATACATACCCTACGATACATACCCTAAAATACATACCCTACCAAACAAAGCTCACAATACATACCCTACAATACATACCTTACAATACATACCCTACTATACATACCCTACAATAAATACCCTACAATACATACCTTGCAATACATACCCTACAATACATATCCTACATTACATACCTTACAATACATACCCTACAATACATACCTTACAATGCATACCCTACAATACATACCCTACATTACATACCCTTCAATACATACCCTACATAACATACCCTACTATACATACCCTACAATGCATACCCTACAATAAATACCCTACAATACACACCTTACAATACATATCCTACAATACATACCTTACAATACATAACCTACAATACATACCCTACGATACATACCCTACAATACATACCTTACAATACATACCCTGCAATACATACCCTACAATACATACCCTACAATACATACCCTACAATACAAACCCTACACTACATACCCTACAATACATACCCTACAATACATACCTTACAATACATACCCTACAATAAATACCCTACAATACATACCTTACAATACATACCCTAAAATACATACCCTACCATACAAAGCTTACAATACATACCCTACAATACATACCTTACAATAGATACCCCATATAACATACCCTACTATACATACCCTACAATAAATACCCTACAATACATACCTTACAATACATACCCTACAATACATATCCTACAATACATACCTTACAATACATACCCTACAATACATACCCTACAATACATACCCTTCAATACATACCCTACATAACATACCCTACTATACATACCCTACAATGCATACCCTACAATAAATACCCTACAATACATACCCTACAATACATACCCTACAATACAAACCCTACACTACATAGCCGACAATACATACCCTACAATACATACCTTACAATACATACCCTACAATACATACCCTTCAATACATACCCTACGATACATACCCTAAAATACATACCCTACCATACAAAGCTTACAATACATACCCTACAATACATACCTTACAATACATACCCTACTATACATACCCTACAATAAATACCCTACAATACATACCTTACAATACATACCCTACAATACATATCCTACAATACATACCTTACAATACATACCCTACAATACATACCTTACAATACATACCCTACAATACATACCCTACAATACATACCCTTCAATACATACCCTACATAACATACCCTACTATACATACCCTACATTGCATACCCTACAATAAATACCCTACAATACACACCTTACAATACATATCCTACAATACATACCTTACAATACATAACCTACAATACATACCCTACGATACATACCCTACAATACATACCTTACAATACATACCCTACAATACATACCCTACAATACATACCCTACAATACATACCCTACAATACAAACCCTACCATACAAAGCTTACAATACATACCCTACAATACATACCTTACAATAGATACCCCATATAACATACCCTACAATACATACCTTACAATAGATACCCCATATAACATACCCTACTATACATACCCTACAATAAATACCCTACAATACATACCTTACAATACATACCCTACAATACATATCCTACAATACATACCTTACAATACATACCCTACAATACATACCCTACAATACATACCCTTCAATACATACCCTACATAACATACCCTACTATACATACCCTACAATGCATACCCTACAATAAATACCCTACAATACATACCTTACAATACATATCCTACAATACATACCTTACAATACATAACCTACAATACATAACCTACAATACATACCTTACAATACATACCCTACTATACATACCCTACAATTCATACCCTACAATACATACCTTACAATAAATACCCCACAATACATACCCAACAATACATACCCTGCAATACATACCCTACAATACATACCCTACAATACATACCCTACAATACATACAATACGACGCAACATTTCTAAAGAAAGTAAAGGTGGGAGGTCGAATCCTCCCACTGGCAAGCGGCCACCCAGCGCCCGCCCTGCCGCCCCCCTGAAAGCCGCTTCTGAAAGTTGATAGCTTCAGTGTGAAGTTTGAAAAAAAAAGTTGCCTTCAAAATTGTAATAAACTCAATCTGTAATAAAAATTATATGAAACTGTAACTAAGAAAACAGCGAATTGCTCATGCCCCTTTCAACCCCACTTACAATGGGTTAGCTCGCTGCGCTCGCCTGTCCATCTATTATCAAGAAACATTGATGGGTATGCAAATTGGCATGATAACGAAAAACGTGTGACTGTTCACGTGAAGTCGCGAAAGAGCCAATCAAATTACAGCAAAAGGCGAAACAGGTCACATGAACAGCGAATACTGTGCTCGAAAATGGAGTTCGGGACGCGAATTTTGAAGTTTCGCCACCGTAAACCGTAATTTTTTCGTGATAGCACAATTAGCAGAATAATTAATGGAATAATTCAATAATTAGGGAGAAAATCGAAAAACAAAATCCATCACTCTGGTTAAACTAATAAACTAAACACTCAGTGTGAATTTCATTGCCATATACCCACATACAAAAAAGCCTTTGTGATCACACGGTTCGCCGTTTCGGCTCATTGTTTTGGGGCATTCGACCTATTGTTTCGGGTCGAATCTATTGTTTTTGGCGAGGAAAGTGCGTCATCACGTGACTCTGCAGAATATATATATTAGACTTCCAGCAAAATACATGGATGGATTGTAAAACAAATAGAGAATGGACAAAGAAAACACTGATACCAGGAATAGAAGATAAGAAAATGAGAATGTGTTATTTGCAGACAATGTCTCATTTCAAACAGAAAGGGTGTTCCATGAAATTTGCAGAGAGAAATGTAACGCAATTGTTTATATGCTTCCTGATTCACAGACCGACTAGGTTCAACCAATAGATGCAGGTATAGGAAGGATGTTTAAGAAGAAAATAGAAGCAGAAATGGATAAATGGCTTAATGATGAAGAAAACATAGAAAAATGGCATGTCAAGATAAGTGCAAGGCAAAAACGCATACTCATGACAAAATGGGCAGGAGATGCTCGGGAAGAACTTCAAAAGTATGAAAATATATTCAAGAAATCATTGGAGAGAACTGGATGCCTAATGACCATTGATGGTTCAGAAGATCAACCAGTTAAACCATAAGGACTTGAAAACTATACATTCTGACTTTGAGACTTTCATATTTTCATACATGTACCATCTGATAAGAACATTGAAAAAAAATCAGTCTGTTTTGGGTTCTTATCTTTGGGTGTCTTTTTCCACAAAATCAGTCTGTAGGTTCTTATTTTCCTATGTTCTTGTTTGCGGGGTTTTACTGTACAGCTTCGAAACACACGATCACACCACATAAAGAAATTATAAAAATGCAGCGATTCTGCCTGTAAAAGTTCCATTAATTTTCGTTTGGTGGCACTGTCTAGTACTTCCCTTGCAGAAAATTTTGTGACGAGTGATCTAAGCTCTTGGAGATTAAGCTTCCACTTTTCATAATATCCCACCAAATTACAACTAAAGCACAACAGAATTAGAAACTTTTATTGAAGAGCCAATAACTTATTTAATTTATTAAATTCATACCTGTTGCCAGTTAAAAAAAGATGAAGATAATCACGAAGAACATCATGCCCAACCAAAAATCCTTTCATGTGAAGCATCCCATTTGCAGAGCCACAGTAATATATCAAAAATTTGCATTCTTCACAAGCACGTACAAAAACTGCAATGAAAGCTTTCAAAATTAGCAATGAACAGCTATTCATATATTAACTGTATCCAGATCAGTGTAGCAAAAACATTAGTACACCAAGTAGCTTTGCAACATAATTGAATTCACATCTCTATACCTGTTACACTTACTGAATCTGCCAATAAGAAAAGGCTTCAATCCATCTTCACCAACTACGCTTGACATTGGACCTCCACAGAGGCGCTGTGTTCCATCAGATAAAAAACTAAAACTGAGCTCTTTGTATAGACAATATATTCTGCGTTGTTGTAGGGTGGTCTCCCATTTAAAGAGCTCATATGATACAGGTTTCACAAACACACTCCTTATGCTTGACTCTTTCAAGGCATTATGTGTAGCAATCATATCGACAACAAAATCTGGCAGACTATCATTGTCGCTATCAATTGCCTCTTTCAGAGACAAAATGTGGTTGCAAGAGTGACATCCATATGTACATGTATGACAAACAAAGCCCCTCCTGTCTATCCCAATGACTGCAACATTACCATCAATTGGCTGTACCAAGATCACATTCTCTGAGGCTCTTTAAATTCTGTAAAAACCTGCAAAATCATAGTTATTTCAAGTAATAGTCAAGTGCTGCAAGTAATAAATGGCTAATTATTGTACTTAGACTACTAAATAAAGTAAAATAGTACTATATATCACCTTAGCATACTCATGATCATCTTCTACAAGATCTAAATGGAAAAGGAAACAAATTAGTTGTTATCATAATATTACACTGATTAGAAACATCTCAACTCCAGAATAGACCAACTTACATGATTTTATCTGAAATGGATCAATATTATTAACTTTGTCAATGGTTGGAATAAGTTCTGATGCCACTTTCAGGTGCAGGCAGTTAGGAAACTGACTTTTAATCAACTGTTTAAACGCTGGAAAAAATAAAATAATTTAATAAAATAACTTTATGACATTGATACAGTGTACAAAATACTATAAAAACAAGGAGAATTTACCATCTGGTTCACCAACATAGTGAAAAGCTATGTTTTTCAAAAAGTCATTCCTGCTCTCATCACATGAGCATGTTAACACTGGGGCTTTTGAATCTGATACGGTGAATAGATGTCTATTTACAAAACAGTAGCTGTGTAACTAAAAAACACATTTAATAAGCAAAACATTAGAAATAGTATCATATAAACTTCTCACAAGAGAATACATGTAAAAAGATATAAACATTGAAATTGCATATATTTACCTTCAGCTCTGTCTGTTCCAGATTGAAATCTTGGATTAGAAATAAGGTAAATTTAATATTTATTGTGAAAAAAGCCTTTGCTTGCATTATTTGAAACAAATAAACATCTTTCATGTCCTGTGTAACCTGGATATAAAAATAATAATTAAGTATAGCTCTGTCTGGGCAGCACCACCATTTTCACACAAATAGTGAAAATCTAGGCCATACTATTTTTTCAAGTTCTCGAGGGCATTCAGCAACATCGCTATCCAAATACTAGAACTATGTCTCTGAGTCACTATCTATAATAGAGATTACAATATTAGGATAGATGTTGTGAAATTACGCTTGTCATGAAACATTCTAAAAAATAAGAATCAAAACGTTAAACCTCAGCACAATAGAAACCTACAGAGCCTCTAATATCAAAACCCCTCAAGATTACAGTCGCCAGGTAATAATTGACAGCAGTCCACTGTTTTCTGTGATGTGTTTGTCACTTGCACGACCTCCCCATGCTTTTGAGAGAAATGAAATTACTCCCTGTGGGCATATACTAATCAGAGCATATCTGTGCTCTAGCCTATAAATTGTTTGGAAAATTGATGAATACTTCAAAACAATCTATAACAAGTGCCACCTTTGTACCAAAATAGTTCCTGAATGAAAGTTGTGTTGTTTCCAATATTTGTTCCCGCCTGGCAGCTCGACCACCCGACTACTTTTCTTGATTGATTAAACAAAACATCAATCCACTTGTGAACGATTTTGGATACTATTGGAACTGAAACACCAAATCTATATCCAATATCTTTTACACTGAGATTGAAGCGAACAAAGTCAACACTAACACAGAATCGAGATAATACAGAAGGCCAACACATTTTCGATGGTCGGGCATGTAAGCAAGGTTAAGGACTCCAAAACACGTGTTGTGTAATATGCTAAATATAATAAATAAAAAAACACAATAATTTTGCCCTGACAAGGCTCCAGGGAGCGGAGCCCCCGGCAGCTCATGAGATTTTGCTATTTCTAAGGTCATAAAATGGCTTAGGATTCTGAAAATTATCTATCTGCACAGTAATATAAAAGAGTCATGGGAATGGTATTAGATAAAAACTTGTTGCAAGCACTGATCAAGCGTTCAACGTCTGTGGAAAGTGGCATTGCTGCCACTATCCTTGTGAACCCCCAAAACCCCATGCAAAACATTAACTTCCAAGACCACAATTTGGATTTCCAAGACAACAAAATGTGGGAGAAACCACACTAAATTAGACCTGGCAACAGGTTTCCAGTATTGTTGGCCAGACCTCATGCCATTATCCAAGAAGACTACCACATTGTTGTCATTCCAATATGTAATGTTTAGAAAATCTTTGTGAAGGGATTTAGAAAACCCACAAACAAATTGTCTTGCTGAACGCAAACTTCCTTATGGCTGCATGGGAAATGAGCAGCGTTGCCCCTTTGCATAGCAATTAATCCAGTATGCCATTTGCTCTTTGCATCTTCCATTAATTATTGTGGGAAGGCCACTGTCCATAAAATCCAAGCATTCACTGTCTTTAAATTCAGATATGAGTTGCTCAACAATATCATAGTTTTTACCATTGCCATATGTTTTGTACCTTTTCTTCCCCACTTTCGCCACATGGTTAGCAACATAATTTCCACCATTTCCTCCCTTATCAGAGACTTTGCAAATTGTCCATCCATTCTTATTGGCTTGTCTGGATTTCTTATTTCATAAGGGTTCCTTTTGCTTTTGCTACTCACTCTTCTTTCATCAATGCACATTTTCCAGCCAACTGTCCACTTTGATAAAGATTTCTGTCTGAGATATTCAACTCCAGATATCTATTCTGCCATAGATGGTAGTCTGAATGATCTGACAAGGATGAAGCTTTGACATCTCGAAAGTGTTTTAGCACAAGACGAAAGACTTCACAGCTCATTGTTTTCATTATTTCTGGCTCTTACTGCAAGGGGTCCTCACTCCAAGCCCATCTATATTGCCGATATCCAAGAAGACGAAGATGTCATTTGATTGCGAAGAAGCCTCTTACAAAATGTATTCCTGCCTCATCTCTTGAAATCTCCCAAATTTTCTCAACGAATGATAGATGTTCAGCACAATGTTCATTTGTAATTGCAATATATGCCATGATAGATTCATCGTCCATTATACCTTAAACTATTTCATGTGCCAGCATCAAATATAATTGCAGGTCTCTCATACTCAGGTATTCTTTCTGACGGAACAATAGAACGGTAAACCAGGTTGATCATCATCACTTTCAATAGCACGAGGGTCATAAACTTAGCTCTCACCTTAGGCCATGAACTCGTCATGTTCTTCAGCTGACAACTTGGATAATGAAGAAATATCACCTATGATTTCGCTCTCAGAACAATCACTCTTGGCTTGGAAAATAATTATATTTCAAATAAACGAATCAGAACTTCACGATAACATACTTTAGATTTTGTAATCTAAGGTCGGCCTGAACAGTTTAGTTTCTCATTATCCTAATCAGTATTTTGAATTTTGTGCCAAAACTATAGCAAAATAAAGCTAATCCCCAGACTTCTAAATTTTAATGGAGTCGTGTTGTTTATGTTTTGGGGGCATAAAACTCCATGTTATGCCCCCAAAACATAAACATTTCACAAAATAAACTCAATATTCGAATTCAACGGCCCAAAGTTGTACTTCCCACCAAATTTGTTTCAAATTGGACAAGTTTCAAGATTTGCCAATTGCCCCCTTTTGCCTCATCTTATACCCCCAAAACATCAAGATTTCAAAAATTTTTCAATTTTCGAAGTCAGCGCCCAAAAATTGTACTTCCCACCAAATTTGATGCAAATTGGGCGGGTTTTAAAAATTGATTATTGCCCCCTTTACCCCCATTTTATGCCCCTAAAACATCAAAATTTCAAAAACTAAGTCCAATATTAGAATTCAGTGCCCCAATATCGTACTTCGCACCAAGTGTCACCCAGTTTTAATCAAATTGATTTTTTTATGATTTTTGCTTCTACTGGGACCTACTGGGATGCAGGGCATGAGAGGGTTAAGGAATTGTTGAAGATTATGCAGAAAAATTGAAGCCCAATGACATTGAGAGCCACAATTATTTCACAACGATTTTTTGTTGTTAACATTATTTTTGGGCAATTATTGTAATATTGATTAAGTTCTATAACAGAAATTTTTATGAAATGTTGTTAGTGATATTGGAATTGTCTATTCTATTATTATATTCATCTAATATTACTATTCTGCGATGTCACATGATGACGCATTTTCCTTGCCAAAAACAATAGATTTGAACCGAAACAATGGGTCAAACGCCCAAAAACAATCGCCCGAAACGGCGAACCATGTAATCAGACAAACTTTTTTGTATGTGGATATATGGCAATGAAGTTCACACTGAATGTTTATTTTATTAATTTAACCAGGGTAAGGGATTTTGTTTTTCGATTTTCTCCTGAAATTTTGAATTATTCCACTAATTATTCTGCTAATTGTGCTATCACGAAAAAACTACGGTTTACGCTGGCGAAACTTCCAAATTTGCGTCCCCAACTCCATTTTCGAACAGAGTATTCTGTGTTCATGCGACCCGTTTCGCCTTTTGCTGTAATTTAATTGGCTCTTTCGCGACTTCACGTGAAGAGTCACGTGTATTTTGTTATCATGCAAATTTGCCCTCGGGTTGAACAGCAGGTACTTTTGGAGAAGGCACATGTTTTTGTTTTGTAAACAAAGGATAGCTCGGCGCCTTTCAAAGTGTTTTACGACCTGAATTATCTTTGTAAAGACTTGCTAATTGTTTGAGAGACCTCTGGAAAATTACAGGAGACAATTGCGAACACAGGTGATAGCTTTTAGTTGTAGTTTAGGTAGTAGGCGACCGCCATTGTTGCTTCGGCATGCTTGCGACGCTTAGGCCTAATGTAAACAAGCCCAAAGTTTTAATAAACAATTTATGATAAGGGGTTATCAGGCAAGCGAACCGAGCCAAACTGTTGCAAGAGGAGTGGTCAGAGGCATGAGCCTAGGCGAATGCAGCGCACGAAGTGCGCCAACCTCAGGCAAGCGCAGAGAGCTAACCCATTGTAGGTGGGGTTGAAATGGGCATGAGCATTAGCGAATGCAGCGCACGAAGTGCGCCAACCACATTAAGTTTTCTTCACTTGCCCCCCTCCGGGAAGCGAGCGTATGCGAGCGCCCCGGCTAGTTTTAATTTACAGTGCGGATTCCTTATATGACTTCAACAATAAATTGATGTAATGAAATTTACTTGTTGTTGAAGCACATGTAGCACAAACATATAGAATATCTCTTGGATCCTTTTATGGTTTCTACTTTTGATATCCAATTTTGATTTGAACCTCTTGGGACTCACAGTTTTCTCACAGCATTATATTTTCAAAATAGCAGTAAAGCCATTTGCAATTGTTGCAATTGTACTTTCTTTTCATATGCATGAATAATTTTAGAATAATAGCTATTGAGAATTGCCGCTATTAATGATTTTGCCATAACATTAGGTATCAAATCAAAGTTTTCAAAATGTTGAGGCTGTTCAAATGTTACTTTGGGGTACGGAAATGCTTTTCAAGTTATTTGTATTACAAAGTTCGAATTTACGCTCATGGTGGTCATACTTGATCAAATAATGCAACCGACAAACATCCTGAGCAAAATACTACAAGGCAGTGAGATTGACTTGGCCGAAGCTTTTCTTTATCAACACATGCATTAAGGAAATTCCAAGCATTAAGAAATGATCTTAAGTTTGACGAGTTTATTGTTCAAGCGAAAGAAATCACAGAAAAGTCGGGAACAGAATATGATTTTGCAAGCCGAAGAGCGAGAAAAAGGCCTTCAAGTGTGACGTTTTCTTCCAAACGAAAGGCACAAAGTTCAAAGATCTTGTACTTGTAACTGAACTCTTTCTCGAATTTATCTTCTAAATTGTTCACATTTTAAGAATCTCGAGAGATAAAAAGTAGCAAAGCCCCAAAACCTTGATAGGGGCTTTGTCCCTTGACCCCAACCAGAGCTCTAACTTTCGGTTTCTTGGTTTAGAATTTTGTCGGCAAATTGTCACTATTCGCTTAGGCCTAATTTAAAGCGAAGCGAGCCAAACTGTTGCGAGAGGAGTAGGCAGAGGCATGAGCGAAGCGAATGCAGCCCACGAAGTGCGCCCTATCAGTCAATGTTTCTTGATAATAGATAAACAGGGGAGCGCAGCGAGCTAACCCATTGTACGTGGGGTTGAAAGAGGCATGAGCGAAGCGAATGCAGTGCACAAAGTGCGTCAATCAGATTAAGCTTTTTTTACTTGACGGGCTGGGGTGAATGAGCGAACCAAGTGATGACCCCTAGTAGATATCTATTCTGCTGTCATATTGTGATTTTTCATCCAGAGCTACATTTCCTTTACCTCTAAACACAATAGCTGGTTTTACTGACTGCTTGCCTGATGCTCTAATACTCAACTGCAAAGTAGCTTACCGTTTGTCTAGGCCACTTGTTGGTTGACTAACCCATATTTGCTTGGAACCTTTATCAGCATAGGTCTTTCCTTGATTACAACAAAAGGGAGTGGAACTTGATCCACATTATACCTGTTTTCAGGTAGCCACCGGCCCCATTTTGGATCAACTTGTGCATTTGTATTGCGCTGTCTGCTGGTCTTTAGAGATCTCCGAAGAGTTCTATGAAACACCTGAATGGCTCCCCTACAATCCTCTGATGAAATGTTTTTCTTGTTGGTTCTGTTACGCAAGGTAATTTGCTGTCTTTTTTTAATTTTTGGAACCAATTCCTGCTTGCTTTGAATGAAGAAGCTTTGTCTGCACCATATAGCTGCTTAACCTTGCACTTCATTTTCTTGCATAACCATAATTTTGAAACTTTAATACCCTGTTGTCTTCTTCTCTTAAACTCGGATACAACTAACTTTGCTGCAAGTGGAAATTTTTCTCTTTTTTCAATGTTCCCTGATGTTATTTTTCTCCTTTGCCTTGCTGCTACTGTATTTCCCTTCCCTTTCTTGATCTTGTTTGTCTTCATCTCATTCTTAATCTTCAAACGCTCCTTGTTCCATTTTACAAGCAAGCACTTATATGGAATTTTCATAGAGTTTGCAACTTTCTGCCATCTATTCTTCACCTGTTTATGTGTCTTTTGGTCTAGAAGCATAAGAGTTTTCCATTTGAACTTAAGGGTGTAGGATTTCCTTTTTGGGGAGCCTTTCTGATTAGCTCCCTTTGGCTTTGGCATCTGAATTTGACTTACTTGAGAAAGCTGACTGTCCCTTTTAAATCTCTGGGATCCACATAACTACCATGTTCATGTCTGTTAACAGATTCTTCAGGTATAGGAATGGATTCCATATGTTTCCAATGAATATGAATGTCATGATATTGCTGGGAACTGAATTTGCTTTTGCCTATCGAACACTGGAGTTTTTCAACATTTGAAGACGTTGTTGCAGACATTGGAATTGATGATGTGACAACATATGTGCCACCAGAAGCAATATGTACCTTTTTTGTGATGCCATATCTGAACAGTGTCCCCTGCATCATCAAAATTTGAGAAATTCCTTCTTGCTCGACCGCCTAATTATTGTTTTCCTCGTGATTTTCCCTTTCCCACCAAAACATGTTCGTTTTGAGGCTGTTTTGTGAAAACGAGATTAAAATGGTAGAAGCAAGAGAACGCAGGGAAACAAGGACTTGTGTAACAAGTCTAGGCCTAAACCACCTAAAGCCGGAAAGAGACCAAAAGTCCAAAACATCCATTATGGCAAAATAGATGGAGTTTTTTGTGAATCGACAATGCGAGGTTATCATGCTTATATGAATCATGCAAAAGTAAGCATTGGAGAAATTTTGTTTTGTGAAATCGAAGGTGAAAATGAATATGACGATGATGCAGTTGCAATTAAGATTGAAGATGGTGAAATTGTAGGATATGCTCCAGAAGAACTTTCATCTCTCTTTCACAAATTTCTTGAAGATCATGGTGAGATTGAGGCAGAATGTATTGGCTGGAGATTAAACAAGGGTGCTGGAAAGGGGGTTGAACTCCCAATGGATTACAGGTTTATTTTCAAAAGAGACAGACGAAAAACTGATAATTGACATTAGACAATCAAAGATAATTTAATGTGAAGCTTTTAAATAATCAATGAATGACAAAGCAAAGAAATTGCTTGAAATTTGTTGTCTGAAAATATCTAACTTGTGGACCTGGAAGCTGAGTATGTTTAAAATATCTTTTCATATTAGTTTATATAAAAAAGTCCCAACTTTTTAACTCTGAACACCTCAAACAATTTTCAGGAACAAGCAAATTGTTTCATCATCAAGTTGTGTGATATAAATGCTTTTGTCAACAGCAGAATAGCATGTCCTCCAAAATTTCCAAGAAGGCAATAATATCCCACTCCCAAGTTTATTAAATATACTGTGAAAGCTTTACGTTCATCATAGTCGTAAGGGTCCTTGTGATAAGAACCGCACCCTGAAAATATCATAAGTACCACATTTATAAGAACCTAGGTCAGTCTGTCTTTTAGAAAATATGTTCTTGTTTGCGGGGTTTTACTGTAGAGGACTTTCCCCCAGCATTGTTAACCTTGTTAAAATGCATTTCTTCAGTCTCTGCAGTTCTTTCATACTTCCCTGTTGATGACCAGTTTCTCTCTGTGATGAAAGAATTGCAAAGGAGTTGCAGACCCTACAACGAGGAGATTTGCACTGCATTCCCAAACAACTGATAAAGTTATTTCAGATTTCAAAATAATTGTAACAAATACTGATGGCCAAAGTTTGATGAGGGTGCATGGATCCTCGTGTGCTGCCCTCATATTAAAGGGAGATACTTGTACAGAATGCACTAAAATCAAAGTAAAATTGAGAAGGAAAATTGTGCCAGCAAATGAAGGAAGTAAAAAGCCTCTTGCCCCAAATGCACCATTGAAAAAAGTTTCCAAAGAGAAACTTACACATGCCATTGAAATCCTTCGGTTGAAACAAAAAAAATTAGAAAATACAATCAAGGAGTTAAACGTTGCACTCAAGCAAAATGGAATTGCAATCAATGAAAATTTGCATAATGATTTCACAAATCTTATCAACAGTGCCCAAGCGAAACTCCCAGAAGAGTCCTTTGAAAGACTCTTTTGGGAACAACAGCAAAAAGCATTCAAGTGTGAAGCAAAAGGCGTGCATTGGCATCCTATGATGATCAGATTTGCTCTACACATTCACTTACGTTCTCCATCTGCATATAGAGCTTTAAAGGAAAGTGGTGTGATCAAATTACCTTGTGAAAGAACATTGAGAGATTACTCAAACATAATACATCCCAAAGTTGGTTTCAACAAGGAAACTTTTGATGTCCTGAAACATCAGGCATCAAAACTAGAAGGTACGGGGAAGTATGTTGTTTTAATGTTTGATGAGGTCTCCATCAAGGATGACTTGATGTTTGATAGTCACACTGGAGACCTTGTTGGATTCATTGATATTGGGGAAGATTTGAATGATATGTTTCATGCTGGAAACAGCAGAGATGTCACAACAGCTATTGCATCGCATGCTCTTGTTTTTATGGTGGGAGGGCTTTCATCAAGGTTGAAATTCAGCTTGGGTTACTTTGGTACACAGTCAGCAACTTCATATATGCTGTTTCCTTTGATGTGGAAAGCAGTTGGTTTATGTGAGACATGTGCAGGGTTAAAAGTTGTGTGTGTTGTCTCAGACAAGGCCAGTCCCAATCAGAAGATGTACAGAATGCACAGATTAAAAGATGGTGTTGTTTACAGTACACCAAATGTTTTTGCAACAGATGAGGACCGTGATCTTTACTTTTTCTCAGATCCCCACATTTGTTGAAGACAACAAGAAATAACTTTGGTGCATCAGGCTTCAGAGCAGTAGGCTAATGTGGAATCAGAAGACATCATCTGGAAGCATTTGTTGACCTATACGAGAGTGACAGGACATCTCTTATCCGGAAGTTGCCAAAGTTGAAAAATGAGCACATTCATTTGAACCCCTACTCCAAACTGACAGTAAATTGGCTGCTCAAGTCATGAGTGAAAGTGTTGGAAAGATTATGGCCTCATATGGACCACCAGCCTCATCTGAGACAGCAAAATTCA